>LPNX011039680.1:0-86822 GCA_001517045.1 Pseudotsuga menziesii
ATAGCCGAGACCATCATCATCATCACAGCCGGAGGTGGACATACCACCTCCCCAAACACAAAAACCCCCGACCACTGAACCTACCCCTCCGACACAAACCCCTCCAGCTTCTGATCCACCTTCCACTTCTGCAGGTCCTCCCGACAAAACAACAGAGCCAGCAAAGGAGACAACAGAACCTCTTCCTAGACCCGCTCAGCTAAAGATTAGCTTATGGGAGGTAAGCTCGTTGACCGACTCAGAGGTCGGCCACTTACTCAACACCCTAGCAAAAGAGTCAAAGAGGAGGACGACCCGACTAAGGAAACAGCTCAAGGATAAGGAGACAGAAGAAGTCGAGTTCCTCGACAAATGCAGGTCTCTTGTACAGACTATTACCCCAGGACCTGTCGAAGCTGCTACCGACCGACCGCTGGAAAGAGCATATCAGCTGTTTGAAGGTTTGGTGTCGACCATATAGACCCACCTCCAAGATACTAAGGCCGGGAAAAAAGAAGAAACTGCCCTACTGCTCCTGACTCAGCACACAGCATTCTCGGAGGCTCACAAACTTCTACAAGACCACATGGAGGAATCTATTGTAACTGAGGAAGTACTCCGAGATTGGCCTACTCATTATGGGCAGATCTATACTCAGACGAGGTAGACAAGACAAGGCATTCAGGCCTTGGAAAGAAGGAAGTCGACTGAGACCGAACTGAGGCAGACCATTGAAGAACAAATAGTGCTGGAAAACACTAAGCTGCAGAAGTTGGAACGTGAGGCACACCAGTGGGTTCAGTGAGCCCTTCCCAACTTGGAGAAAGTCGAAAACATCTGTCCGCAGATGAAGAGACTCCTTGATACTGCGGAAGAACACAATCAGCTGTTGGGCCCCACCATGGAAAATATTGCAGAAATGACAATGGCAGAGAAGATGTCGGTACTCTCAAATCTTACTACTCTGACCATCGATATTCAGAAAGCTTTGCAGACATGGACAGACTTTCAACATCAGCTTGCCATCACAGCACCAGCAATAGTCGAAGTCTGTGTACAGAAAAGACCAACTATTCGCTTGCACAGCCCCCCTCAGTAGCAGTCTCCTTTTGCAAATCTATTTTTTGTACTTCTAAGTCTATTTTTTTTACCTCCCTCTTTCTTCGGGACGAAGAAATGTTTTGTTTGTGGGGGAGATGTAGAAGGAGCAAGTCGACATAAGTCGACTTGAACGAAGACCGACTTAGTCGATCATCCGACTAAGTCGAGAGACCGACTACGTCGGTCGGCTGAGTAAACACAGTAGTTAGTCTGTTAACTAATAGTCGTGTCGGTTCGGTGAACCGACAGATAGTTATGATTGTAACTGTTTGTAACCTGTATATATTAGGCTGTTGAGCCTCACAAGAAATCAGTTCAGTTCTTGTCTTTGTATGATCTATTGAGAATAATATAATCTGTTTATCCTATCTGTTCTTGTCTCTTGCATTTGTGTATATTTTTGTATGTATTATTGGTAACCTTGTGTGATCTGTGAGATTACAACATCAAGCTAATCAGTTGGATATGGAGGTAGAAGTAATGGTTGATTTTGTGGCTTCCTCATGGTATTATGATATTGTATATGTTCTTCGAAATTTGCAAGCGCCTGAAGGATTGAGTAAGTCGAGAGCCAGGTCTGTAAAGTTGAAAGCTGCTAAATTTTGTATCATAAATCAATATCTTTATTGGAAGGACCCTGGGGGAGTGTTGTTGAATTGTCTTTTGGAAGATGAAGCTCAGCAAATTACCAAATAATTTCATCAGGGAGACTGTGGAGGACATCATTCATGGAAAGTGACTGCTAATAAAATTCTGAGAGCAGGCTATTATTAGCCTACATTATTTTTAGATGTGTATAAAGAGACCAGTAAGTGCCATCGATGCCAAATTTTTGACGGAAAGAGAAAGGTACTTCCTCTCCCTTTAAACCCGATAACAGTAGAAGCTCCTTTCCAGTAGTGGGGTTTGGATTTTATTGGTGAAATAAACCCCAATTCCTCAGGTCAGCACAGGTGGATTTTGACAGCCACAGACTATTTTACTAAATGGATAGAAGCAATTCCTACCAGGAGAGCCACTGAAGATGTGATCATGGATTTTCTTGAAGAAGACCTATTGGCTCGATTCGGGTGCCCAAAAAGGATAGTAACAGATAATGCAGCTGCTTTCAAATCCAGGAAAATGTTTAATTTTTTTCATAAGTATCACATAACTCTCAATCATTCAACTGCCTATTATCCTCAAGGAAATGGGTTAGCTGAATCTTCAAATAAGAGCCTAGTAAGAATCGTCAAGAAGCTGTTAGAGGATAATAAGAGGTCCTGGCACACCAAACTAAAATATGCTCTATGGGCCGATAGGATTAGCACTAAAAGGGAAATCGACATGTCTCCGTTCCAGCTGGTGTATGGGGCTGAAGTGGTTTTTCCAATATTATTAGGAGTTCCAGTAATGAGATATTTTCCAATATCAGCAAGAAGAACCAAATCACATACAACGAAGGATAAATCAGATCATCGAACTGGAAGAACGGAGAAATAAAGCTTATGACAAAGTGCAGTCACATCAGGAGAAAATGAAAAATACTTTTGACAGAAGAATCAAGGAAGAACAGTTTCAAATTGGTGACCTGGTTTTGAAGTGGGATGCTCCTAATGAAGTCAAGCATGGAAAATTTGATCCTATGTGGGTAGGACCTTATGTTGTTGCTGGATACAGAGGACAAAATGCATTTCTGCTAGAATATACAAATGGGGTTCTTCTAGAGAGCAACCCTGTAAATGGAAGGTATCTGAAGCATTACCTATCCTAAGGATGAGGTAAAATTTGTATCATATCCTATAAATACTTATTTTTCTTTACAAGTCAGCATGAATGGTAAGCTGAGTGTATTTGAAGCTTGTAGTGAAATCCCTAAGATTCAGGAAGCATACCATTCCTTTTCTAAAAATATATAAAAATGATATATCTATGAAAAGCAAAAAGATGAGTTTTGTAGAAGTTATTATGAAAAAGCAAAAGAAGGCACCTGGTCTACGAGTTCTTTGATACCTCACAGGGAGGATATCATCCCCAGATGGAGCCAGTTGTTAACAAATCTATTTAGCAGGGGGATGAAAAGACCATGATGAAGGGGAAATAATAGTTGCTTGTCGAATCTTGGTTAAAAGTTATATTATAAGATTATGATGATAGGAAAAAACAATCAAGTTATCAAAAGATCCTACGATGCGAGGCGGAAAGGAGAAAATCAACGGCTTATATTATCTCCGCTCTTCAAAAGATGTGAGCGAGATAAGTGTAGGAGGGTGGTTAAGCTAATATATGGATCAACGGTCATTTGATCCATCTGGATGAGATCCACGACCCATATAAGTTTCACTTTATGAACATGCGCGATGGTTAAAACAATGGAGTCCAGCGGAATTGGATACATGCCACCCAATCTAACGGCTGGCGAATAAAGGTTGATCACATCAATGGTCATAAACGATTCTGGAACATAAACTTGCATGAGAGATAAGATCGGAAAGCCTAGTGGAATTGGATACATGCCATCTAATCTAACGAAAAATAAATAAAGTTGATCACATCGACGGTTGGGGATACGTCCGAAGCGAAGAATTGCATGGTGGTTACGACCAGGACGCCCGGCGGAATGGGGTATGTGGCACTTAATCCAAAGGTTAGAAATTAAAGGTGAATTAGATTAACGGTTTCAAATAGATTTGGAGTGTGGAAGCACACGGCAGATAAAGGTAGAGGGTGGTCGCGGAATATAAACCGCTGTCCACGTGGAAAATCGTGGCATACTCCGGAAGCTAAAGTGGTTTCGTGCAAACTGCCTAAGGAACGCTCTGGAGTGGGGTCTTATAAAAGGAAGTTGACTTGTCCCGTGGGTGTTTTGTTGGATCCGGACGGGTGAAAGAGACATGCTGATTCGTCAACCTTCGACTATCATTTTCAAACAAACCACTGCAGTTAATAGGTAAGGCTTGAAAACACCCATAATTCGTCAGTTTAATTTCCATTTATCACTGAATTATGGACCACGAGAAAGAATTGCAAGGGTCTGGGTGTGTTATTGATGACAGAGAGGATTATTTGGTCAACAGAGACAGGGGTGTATGTGACCCCTTCCTATCTATAGGAAGCGTGTCCATCAGTAAAGAAAGATTGTGGTATTACAATTCACAAGGAAATGATATATTGAATGTATGTAAATATTTTCTATATTACTTCGCCCTCGAACAAACCCTCCATTTCCCAGAATTTGCAGAATGGTGTGCTATTAACTACTCCCCTTCTCAGAGAATTATCGTGAGTCAGTCCACGTCCTGAATACTTTGTAAAATCAATGCCGCAGTCATCCGTGAAAACCTCAATTTTCCTAAAAATTACCCTGATAACCGTGAGTCAGTGAATGAGTTGGTCCTTGCTGAATTTTACAAGAAGTGTGAAACTAAAATCCATTGCCAATTCCTGTCTATTATTCTAAAAGAAGGTCAATCTTTAGATGGTTTTTTCTTACCTTACCCTGTGCATATTTTTAAAAATGAAGTCCAATTGGTAGTGTCTCTGGTCTGTCAAATATTGGGTCTTGATGATGATTGTCGCGTGGGCGAAGTCATCCTTGGTTTTTTATTGAAAATAAGTTCCTTAGGATATGAATCTCAGTCAATTCCTGTGTTTAGTCTAGCAATCCATCTTCAGTTGAGTGAGTTTCCAAAGGTTCGGTTCTTTAGATTTCAGACCTACTTGTTCAACATGCTGTTATGTCCCAATGTCACTGAGCTGCAGTTTTTGAATACTATCTGTTCTTCTAATTTTCCCAAGCAAATCAACATGTTTGAATTTTCCAATTTGATTATGTCTGAAGTGTATAAAATGTTGTTTGATGAAGAATTGCCCCGTGTTTTGGACAAGATGAAATGTTTGATGCAGCCTTCACCCAAAGACCGAATTGGAGATTGGTTCCTGCATAAAGACTCCACTGTGTTAAGGGTATATGGATTTACCGGGCAGCCTTATAAGTTACCTGCTTTCCTCACCTCGAGGATTTTTGCTTTAGAATTCATGAGACAAAGGTTGCATTCTGAAGAAGAACATTTTGGAGCTTTTAAAAAGTCTTCGAATATTAAATTCCCCCTCAAGGTTGGCTCTTTCATTTTCAAAAGTAAAGGTGCTTTAGTGTTCATAGAAAAATTGCTGGAGAATATGGATTTCCAGAAGGATCCAAAGATAAAATATGATCCCCACCATGTAATCTCCTTGAGGAAGCAGGCCAACAAGAACAAACTGTTTGATCACCAGTTTATTGAAGGTCTGGCTGAAACAGCCAATTTGTTGCAGTTTACCGAGATTTCAAGATTTGATGAAGATGCACATACTGTACCTATCACAACATCCCAAACAACAGAGGATACTAGTATTGTGATTAAGAGAAGTCTATCTGAAATCCAAAGTATGGAAATTGACTAAGATGGATCACATAAAAAGGCAAAGTTGTTTCAAGGTGGTGAAATTTTAAATGAAGAAATTTCTGATGGTTTCAAAAAGGTTGCTCTAGTTCCAATGAAGGCTGTGCAAGTAAACCAGTTCTCTTTTAAAAGTGTGGATGGTTCAGAATTAAGCCCGATATTTAAGTCAAAGGAGGAACTCAAAGCCATTTATATGGAGAAAAGAAAACAGTCTCTGGAAGAGACGAGAAATTTGCTTCCACGAGTAAGAAATTTGTACAGTCCAAAAACATCTCTGATTTCTGCCAGGGATGCTAAAAGAAATACGTTTAAGTTAGCCATGGTAAATGACAAAAAGATTTCAGAGATGGAGATCCGGTTGGATAAGATCAGTATACCGGATAAGATACAACTTCACAAACAAACCAGTGATATCATTTATTCAGACTTGTTACAAGCTATGGTAAAGATAAATAAATTACAAATTTTGACAGATAAGTTAGAAATTCAATTGAAACATGAAAGAGTCAAAAATAAGGCGAATGCCATCCAGATTAAGAAGCTACAAACAGATATTGTCAGTTCAGGTAACACCCAGGCAGTCAGAAAAATGCCGGAGGAAAAGGACAATGTGCTCCAAGTTTTAAAGAAAAAATTGAAGATCCTAGGTACTGAGCATGTTCAGTCTTCTGAGTTATTGGCTCTCCAAGAAGAGAAAGATAAGGTCCATCAAGAGATGATGGAATATAAAGGGAGAGCTGTTGAGTTACAGGAAGAAAAAGACGGGTGGGAGGCCGAACGAAATGAACTGTTATCTCAAATTTCCTTGATGAAAAAGGATCAAAATGATGAGAAGGAGATTAGGGAGGAGTTAATGAGTCAGACTCCCACTGGCGAAGACCTGTCCATTGTGAATATCGAGAAGCCATTGGATGATTTTTCTGCGGATGATTTGTTAGTGCCTATGTCCCAGTTTAGTTTAAAAGATGAAGAAATCAAAGAGCTGAGGACAGAGAATGAAAAGATCAAGTCTGAATTGGCCAAAATGAATGAAAGTAAAAACAAAATATTACAAGACAGAAACCAGTTGCAAAAGAAGTTCAATGAATTGAAGGAGAAAAACATAGGTAAGGGTCCCCTGCAAGGAGCAAAACACTTTATTTGGGACACCCTATCTATAGAAATTACCAAATTCTGGCATTATCTAAATTTCGTTGATGATCAGAATATATTGATCAATTTGGCCCACCAAAGATTAAAGTTAGTGAATGAACATATGGAAATAAATCCCTTCACCACAGCTCAGAATGCACTGAACTTTTTAAATTCACTGACATATAAGAAATTACATGATATGGGGATAAAAGACAGGATATCCATAGTGCTGTGGGGTAAGAAATTTATCCACAAACATCATTTAATGAAGACAGTCCAAGACCGAGCTGATGAAATGGCTGTACAGGTTAATAACTTCAAGCAGGTCTTCAAGGAGCTATTCGAGGATGGTCTGCCTTCCTTTTGGGACGCAGAAGGGCGGCTGTTTTCTCAAGAGCATTATCACAACTTGCTAGTTCAGAGTCACATGGACCATTCCAAGTTTGATGACTTGGAAAAAGGCCTAACTGGGAAAACTATTGTGGATAAATTGACAGAAGATTTTGAGATTCTACAAAAGTTCCTGATTATCAGAAAAGGATTGCCTAAGGTGTCATATGAAGCTTACATGGAGCTTGAAGTATCGATTAGAGAGATGATGGAATGTGACACCCCGAGCGCAGAGCAGTGGAAAGCCGTGGAGAGGTTTGGAAAAATGAAATACATACTTCATTCGTAGAGACAGGCGTTGTACACTGAGGAGCTGACTGGGCAAAGATATGGACCTGACTGGGAAAAGACCTATTATCAAGTTGATTTTTACTTTATGATCTGTTAGGATTGGAGCTATAATTTATTCCTAGAAGTTAGGGGTTTAGTTACAAGACTCTAAATTAAGCCGATCATTCAGTTATGAATCTTCTTGGAAGATCTATTATTTTATGTATATATTGGCATCTTTTGGCATCATTCAGTTATGAAGCACAGTCGAGGCTGATACTTATGGCATGGATTCCCTCAGTAAAAATTGATATCTAGGCACGAGTAATGGAGAAAGGGACGCCTAATTTTGATAATGTTGTCCATGGGTTTGAGACATTGTCTATGGATTTCTCTAAACTCACACTAAGTGAAGTCTATATTGTTCAACATGTGGTGGTGACCGAAATACGGATCTGGGAGAATGCTCTTGCGTATCAAGAAACCAAGCAGAAGAGGAAGGCAAAAGAGCAAATGACCCTCCTTTGAGAAAGACAGCAGGAAATTGAGGCACAAAAATAGAGCCAGCTTACACTTGCTTAATCCATGAAGGAGGTAGCCGCATAGTTTCCCTTGGAAGAAGGCCAAGAAGATATTGATACGACCGCTAAGGTAGCACACCTATCCCAAATTGCTATAGAACTAAGTAGATAGGTTGAAGAGATAAAGGCGAGGCAGACACCAAGAACACCCCCTGATGTGCTTGAAGAGCACAACAAAACAGTGTTTGAGGCCATTGAGAGGATAAGACATGGAGAAAAACTCTGCACTGAGGCAGTTGAATATGTTTTCATGATGTGAGAAGAGCTTCTGGAGGATGAGACCACAGAGAAGATAAAGGAATATGTGTGACAAGATTATTTGAAGATCACCACATTAAAGGCAGACATGAAAAAGTTGTCGATCAAAGAAAGGATCGCAAAGGTCGCAGAGCTAAAGTAGCTATAGTAGGAAGTGAAAACTCTCCATGACCAGGAGTATAAAAGGAATGATGAGACGACAGAACATTAGTTGAAAGCAAAAAGAGTTGCAGGGCTTATTCAGCCTGTGCAACAAAAGATCCAACATATCATGCAGTTTCTGGAAGAGGAACCGTCAAAATATATCAGTTTCGACCGTGTGGAACAGTTGGCCAAGAAGGCGAGGGAAGTAAGGGAAGAGGTTGCCCAGGTGCAACAAATTTTGAAGGAGTTTTAGGACAAGGTTAGTTCTGTGGCACGGACTACGTTAGAGACATGAGTTTTGCATAAACATAACATTTTACAGAGACGTCAATTTTTGCTTAGTGGCTCGGGACGAGCCACATGTGAGTGTTGGGGGCCTGTTGGGCCAGGAAAAGTGCACAAGGAAGAATCCGAAGGGCAAGTACAAGAAGAAAAGTAGGTGTGCGGTGGAGGAAAATTAGGTAAAGGAAGAAGTGCAAGTGTAGAGCAGAGAAATTTGTGACGAGGAAAGGAAGATCTGTGTCGATGGAAGAGGCAGGTAGAAAAGTCAAGTCTCAACAAGTGCAAGTCAAGGAAGACTGCAGAAGGATGAGTCGACAAAATACTAAAGGGCAGTTTTGTGACTAGTTATGACATGTACAAGTAGGTTTTAGGATGTTTCCACGGCTAGTTATGGTCGTGGTTAATGTAATGCAAGAATTTTATGGCTAGGTATGGGTCGACATTAATGTAATAGAAGATATTTTTTAGCTACTTGAGTCTGTAAAAACTAATTTGTACTCAGTCGACCCTGCGCAGTCTTATAAACACTATAAATAGGAGGAACCCTCTCTGTATAAGGGTTAGCTTCATCATTAGCTTCAAGGAATAGTTTCAAGTTATCTTTTCAGTTAGCTTCAGAAGAATTATAGTAGTTGATTGCAAACTTAGAGATAAGTCTGCTAGTAGAAGGTTGTTGAGCCACGGATCTACTACTAAGTGCGTAGGCCATTTTGGAGGAGTTGATCTACAGCTGAGTGCGCAGATAGTAGGGTAAAAGAGTCGATCCAGTATGTGTGTGTATCAGTAGGAGTAGATAGAAGCAATAGACCAGAGAGCATGAGAGCAAGAAGAGTTGAGTTAAAAGACATATCTTAAGAACAGTCTGCAAGTTGGAGACTGCAAGGTGCTACCTATATTTCTCATGCCAGATGAAGAGCACCTTGGTGGTTTTTCATATATGGGTTTCCACGTTATTTCCTGTGTTGATGAATGATTGAATGGTGAATGTCACATGATTGAATTTTTGACTATCAATGTTGAATGTTTTATTATATTCCCTTTGTTATGGAGAGAAATTCCTATGGCTTGGGGTACCACAACAGACAGCTTGACTCCAGAAATCAATCCTTTCCTATATGCAAGAGAAACCAAATATCTAACACTAAAGGATCTCGATTCATACCTTATTTTGGACGGTTGATGTAGATCCCCGTTGATCTTTCCAACTCCAGTTTGTATTGATAAATTGCTATCTCAACACTCAGCAAACAAGACAAGCATGCTATATATAATTGTGTTAGACCTACTCTAGCATATATAATCAATAACATATAAGCATTTAAAAGCATCCATGGATCAAATACTCATTTAAATACACATTATTGGATAGGAAAAGATATTTCTATTGATATAAAAGAGAGATTACAATAGTGACAACCTCTGTTGGCACGTCTGTGAATCGAAGAAACTGAGTCCCCCCCTTGGGCCTCCACCACTTCAATCCTCCATCTCTCGATAGAAAGCTCACAAGAAAAAGGAAATCTTGGTAAGAACACAAATTGCTCCAAGGGACAAAGGGATACAGACTCAAGTATAAGCTCTGGCAACAATGGACTATATTTTTCTTTCTCTTCAATTCCTCCCTCTTCAATGTATCCAAAGGGTTCCTTATATAGCTCTTCAATGGGGTAATGGAAGGTCGAATCCGAGCAATCCCAAGGCATATGGAAGGTCAAGAGACAAGTGAATCAGATCCACATCAAGGAAAACTTGAAAATCATTTGGCCTTTTGCACACATCTCGATGTACATGGTTTTAAGGGTCAAACCCGCGTATATACATGAGAAAGGGATGAAAATTCACGTATGGCAATTATTACATGTTTTTAGGGATGATCTTGGAAACATCAAAGGAACAAAAATGGTCCATGGGGTCTAAGGAGTCTGTAGAGGGACAGGGAAGGCCATAAAAGTTTGATTCACCATGTGTGGTAAAATCAGCTATAGCAGATGCCCCCTAATGTGTGAGGTCAGAGGGGTCATACAATGGCCGAAATACATTATAAGTCCATCCCAGAAGTGGAGTGATGAAGAATCCAGTGGAAGACCCATCCATCCAATAAGTACAATACAATGATCAAACTCTGCACATAACTGCAAGTAGATGTAGCAGTCTCGGATATATAAGAGTACAATGGCCATGAATATGCATGATACAAAATATGACATGTGTGGTCATCACCACGTGTTGTAATCTCACGGATCACATAAGGTTACCAATAATACATACTAAAACATACATATAAAATGGAGATAAGAGATAAGAACAAATAGGTGAATTAACAGATTATATTACATGAATGAGTCCATACAACACAAAGAACTGAACTGAGTTCTCATCTGGCTCAACAGCCTAATATATATGATTACAAAACAGTTACAAAATAACTACCTGTCAGTTCAGTGAACCGAAACGACCTTAGGTGGCCAACCTAATCTCTAGTTTAGTTGGCCAACTGACTTAGTTGGCTGATCGACTAAGTCGGCTCATAGACTTAGTCGGCTGATCGACTAAGTCGGCTATCATTCAAGTCGACTTATCAACTTTCTCCTTCTACATCTCCCCCATGAACAAAATGTTTCTTCGTCCCGAAGAAACAGGGAGGTACAAAAATTCTTCCTATATGGTCTCAATATTTTTTGTGATGTGTTTGGTCTTCATGGGCTGTGAAGTCTGATGGTCGGTCGCTTCTGTACACAGACTTCGACAATGGCTAGTGCTGTTACTACGAGGTGATGTTGGAAATTTTTCCAACTTTGCAAAATCTTCTGGATGTCAATGGTAAGTGTGGCCAGGCTTGATAGGATCGACATCTTTTCTGAAATGGAGACTTTTGCTATCCTCTCCATGTCGGGACCCATAAATTGGTCCTTCTCCTTTGCAATATTGATAAGTCATTTCATCTATGGGAAGATGATGTCAACTTTTTCCAAGTTTGGGATAGCTTGTTGCACCCATTGATGTGCTTCCCTCTCAAGTCTCTGTAGCTTGGCTGTTTCAAGCACTATTTGTTCTTCTATTGTGGTCCTTAGTGCTTCCTCAGTGGTTTTCCTACTTTCCAATGCCTGGATCCCTTGTTGGGTCTGCCGAGATTGCTGATATACTTTCCCATAGTAAGCAGGCCAGTCTCTCATTATTTCTTCAGTTATGACAGACTCCTCCATGTGATCTTGCAGCACTTTATAAGCTTCAGTGAAGGCAATGTGTTGTTCCGTTAGGAGTCTAGCAGTTTCTTCCTTTTTTTCCTCCTTTGTTATTTGAATGTGAGATTGGAGTACCGACACCATGCTCTCAAATAGCTGATATGCCCTTTCGAGTGGTTTGTCTGTGTCGACCTCTACGGGGCCCGGCGTGACTAACTGGGCCAGGTTCCTACATTTGTTGAGGAACTAGACCTGTTCTGCGACTATCGTCAAGTTCCTTACATCTCTGCTCACTCCTCGTCTTTGCTTCTCCTGCTAGGGTCTTGAGAATTTGTCCTAGCTTTGCGTCGGTTAGCGAAGTGGCATATTTTAATTTGATATGGACCTTTGATGGCTATCCATGATGCTCCTTCCTCTGTTTCTCCTTCCTCTTCTTGTGCTTTTCCTTCTTTGCTTGTGTCGGCACCTGTGTACCTACAAAAGTCGAGTCGAGATCTTTGGTTTATGGGATAATAGTTGATGGTTTCTCTGGTTGGGGTGGTGGGATGACTGTTGCTTCCATTTGTTTAGATGCAGGGTGTGCAGCTGGTTGTGGTGGGGCTTGCTCTGAGTTGGGGGGTGGTGGTGGTGTTGATGGAGTTGGCGAATGGTTAGGGGTGACTGGGTTGGGGGAATTTTGGGTGAGTGGTGGATTTTCAGGACAAGAAGGTGAGTCTAAGTCAGAGAACATATGGTTAAATTGTCAGGTTATGTCCTCCTCATTTTATTCTCCTCCAATTGGTGCAATGGCTGGTAGGTTGGCTTGGGGTATGGTCGAAGTGATAGTCGAGGTCTGACATGCAACCAATTCATCTTCTTTGTCAGGATTTCTCTTGAAAGTTGACGTGATGGTTGCAAAGGTTCTAGACTGGGCTTCATGTCCTGGTTGGTATCCACCGACCTCGAAGAGAGGTGCTTTTGTGGATATCTTCTGGACCGATGTAAATATCTCAGGCAGTTTCTCAATGAATGCCTACAAATATCTGTCTTTATCGAATTTGGCCTTCATCGCTTCCGCCATCACAATTTTGCACAAGTCGAGGGGGATTACTAACTGTTGTGCCGATACTTGGTCCTCGGTTACTTTCGTCAGTGATGGGGTTGGAGGCGTAGACACAAGATCAACGACGTTCTCAAGAATCGCAGTGTGGGTGGTCTTAGCTTTCTTTGGTCAACCCGGTAGGGCTCCTACCTCAATGAATATTTGGAACTGGGCTTCGATCGGCACCTTATTTACTGCAGCATCCTCTATTATGTCAAGGGCTGTGGCTACCAGTTCCTCCTCGTATTCTGATGAGTCTGCAAGGATAAGCTTGCGCTTACCTTTTCCTTGTTGTTGTTGTTGTGTCTTGAGCTTCTTCCTGGCTGCTACTATCTCTTTTGACAATTTTATAATGATGCCTTTTGTGAAAGCATACTCTGGGTTTTCTGGCTCTGTCTCTCCCCTTGGCTCCTGGGTCAGGATGACACTTTCTGTAGCCGGTGTAATTACCTGCTGCTCTAGTTGTGGCTCTGTTCTCTAGGGTTCTTCCCTCTTTGTGGTCGGAGGTTTGATGGTTATTTGAAGTCGGTTGGTGTGTTCGATCGATGTCTTCTTCGACACAAAGGTGCTGATATAGAGGTTAAGCTCATAGTCTTCCTCTTTTTCCTGGTTGGTGAGCAGCTCCTCAATCGAGAAGTTGATCTTCTTTGCTGCTACCAATACTAGTATTTTGGTTTTAGCCTATCGAGATAGCTCTTGAAAGATCTGGTCGACTGATGGATAGTAGTCGAGGGCTTTGGTATTTGAGTTGTCTCCCTACATGTACCACACTAAGGTATGGTCTAGTTCTAGCTGGATGTGGGAGTTCATCGGTAGATTTCTTCAGATGTTTTGAGGCACCCTCCATCTAGTCATGTAGACTTTGAGCTGTTGAAGTCAGTTTTCCAACAGCACTTTCCCATTCTCAAGCTCTTGGAAGGTTCCTCTCTAGGATAATGGTTTGAATATCCACATGTGGAACCTTGACAGTTCCTAAAATATTGGATTCCCCTTTGGGCAGATATGGTACATGACTATCCATAAGATTAGGGAGGGGAATTTGATGATTCCTCCCTTTTCTTGGCATCTTTCACAGATGGTCTTGACCATGTCGGCAACATATTCAGCCCATTTGTATATCCTTCCATCTATCGCAATGGTGTCGATAGCTTCTAGCATGTCTAACTTGAGGTCGCGACCTGCCAGGGTGAGTGTTATTGCTATTATTTTGGTCAAAATCTGTGGCGTTCGTGTTGTGATTTGGCTAATCATCAGCCCCTTTGAGTTCTTTCCCAAAGTCGACCTAGTTAGCTCTTCGACCAGTCCTTCTTTAATACTGACTGGTACTGGGTTTCCTTCATTTGAGAGACTGGTTAGCATGGAGATGACTTCTCTAGAGATGTCAATCGGTTGGTCGAAGTAGAACCGGCCATTATGGTACTGGCTGATGATGAATTTTACAGCAGTTTCCTTCATGCCACCAAAGCTAGCCATGAGTGGTGCATTGACATAGTTGAATATAGTGTTGTATTTGATTTTCTCTATGGCTTGAGTGGGATTCTTGTTGACATAATCCCATTCTTGCATCTCGGCCCATAGTTTTTTCAATGATCCTTCCTATACCTTGGAATTCTTAATGTTTTTCAGCCTACAAACTAAAGGTGTATCCGCAGCCTATAGTTCCTTGGCTTTGGTCGAGGCTCTAGTTTGTTTGGGTTCCATTGTGTTGGTTTTGTGGTCTATTTCACTAAGGGTTTCTCAGATTTCAGTCAACTGGATGCTCTGATGCTCTCTCTGTATGAATTGCAGTGAATGATTCTTCGACAGTCAAGTATTTATAGGCGATGTTGTGGATGTGTGCATCGATGGGTGTATTAATGGCAGACATGATGTTCCAGTTGGAACACTTGAGTGTGCGTTAATGGAAAATTTCTTTCGGTGCTCGATGTCATGAATGCACGATGGGACTATCGAGTTTGTCGGTCGATGTCGGTTATGAGAATGGTCAATGGAAGTGGTCGGTCGATGAAAATGGTCGATGGTGTTATGTCGATGGGCATGATGTCGGTTGTCGAAATGGTAATTTTCTGTCATAGTTTTATGTATGTACGGTATTTTTTTTGGCTTTTGGCTTTTTAAGTTTTTTATAGCTTTTGGTTTACGGTTATGGTCGTTATATGATTTTTTTATTTTTTTTATTTTTTTATTTTTTAGGTTTATTTCTAGTTTCTATAGCGTTTTAGTTGGGCTCCATTAACGAGTTTCTGAAATACTATGCCTTGTAACGTCCTTAGTTGGACTGATCCTTTGGTATGTATCTCTTAGACAATGTAGGGTCCCATCCATCCTGTATGGATATTTTTAGGTTTACCTTTTACTCAACTATTGTATAGTAAAGCAAGGTCTCCTGCCGACAAGTTTTTGTTCTTAATGTTTCGGTCGTGCCATGCTTTCTGTTGTTGTTTCTGTATTTCTTAATGTTGTATTGCCATTATTCGGTGCTCTTTGAGTTTGCTTAGTTGTAATAGTAGGTCCTTTCTTCCTTGTTCGACATCGACATGTAGGATCTCTACGATGATAAGTGTCTGTTGTCGAAAGTGTAGTGGAACTACTGCTTCTTGTCCATAAACTAGTCGAAAAGGAGTTTGGTCAGTCAAACATTTATATGTTGTTCAGTATGCCCATAATATTGCAGGTATTTTCTTGTCCCAGTCATCCTTATCAACATTATATATTTTTGTTAGTCCTCTTGTTAATGTTTTATTAAATGCTTCAATTGCTCCATTCGACTAAGGATGGTATGTTGTGCTTCGATGATGGTCGATTTGGAACTGGTCGATTAGGGTTTTGATAGTTCTATTGATGAATTGTGTTCCCTGGTTTCTAAGTAGATTTATCAGACATCCAAATCTAGTGATGATATTCTCATAGATAAACTTAGTAGCTATCTCATTAGAACATGTGTCGACTGGTTCAGCCTCTGCCCATTTAGTGACATATTCGACTGCAGTTATGATATACCTTGCACCTGTCCTTTTTGCTGGTATAGGAAATGGTCCTATGGAGTCTATGGCCCAGATTTCAAATGTTAGACTTGGGTTTACTGATATCAAAGGAATTTCTATGCTAGTTAGGGGTTGACCTACTCGTTGACATCTGTCACATCGACTGAAAACATTTTTGCAATCTTTGTGGAGTGTCGGCCACCATAACCCTGACTGTTGGATTTTCTTTGCAGTTGTGTCTGCCTAGAAATGTCCTCCTACAGGTCCATAGTGTGCTTCATGCATAATTTTGTCTTATTCATGTTCTAGTACACACTTTCTGAGGATGTCATCTAACCCCATTTTGTATAAGAATCCATTTATAAGGCTGTATGGTGTAGCCTTCATAGCTAAGATCTGCTTCTTCTTTGTACTCATTCCTTCTGGTGCATGTCCATCTTCCAAGAACTGGGCTATTTCTTCTAGTTCTGCTGGGACTGCTTCTATATGAAATAAATGTGCATCATGTAAGTCATCATCGACTCCTATCGGCTCTTCTCCTGTGTCGATTCAGGATAAATGGTCGGGTCCGACATTTAACTTACCTGGTCTAACAACGACTTCAAATTTGAATTCTTGGAATAATAGTAACCATCGACAAATCCTTCCATGATGTAGTGGTTTATTGACGAGATACTTAAGTGCCTGATGGTCTGTATAGAATATAAATGGTTTAGCTAGGAGATAATGTCGATATTTTTGCAGTGCAAAGACCATTCCTAGGGCTTCTCTTTCTATTGTTGAATAGTTCCACTCAGCCTTGTTTAATTTTTTTCTACTGTAAACTATAGGATAATCCATTCCAACATCTCCTGGTTGGGTTAAGATTGCTCCTATTGCTAGGCCTGATGCATCAATATGAACATGGAATTTGATCGACCAGTTTGGAAACCTTAGGATTGGTGCTTTGACTAGTTTTCTTTTTAGTTTTGTGAATGATATGTGGCACTCCTCTGTCCAGTTGAACTCTTGATCTTCTCTTAATAATTCTTCAAGAGGATAGGTCATATCTGAGTAATATCTTATGAATTTTCTGTAATAGCCTGTGTGGTCAAGTAACACCCTGACTTGTTTTAGGTTTACTGGTGGTTTTAGGTCAAGGATAATTTTGATCTTTGCAAAGTCAACCTTAATACCTTCCTCACAGACAATGTTCCCTAATAATATCCCTATGGGGGTCACAAATATGCATTTCTTGATGTTCAGGGATAGTTGGATTTGTCGACATCTCTCCAACATAAGTCTGAGCCATTTGCAATGATCTTTTAACATGGAGTATATTGTCCAATCATCAAAGTATACTGCCATGGTCTTGTAAATATATTCCTGAAATGTTTTGACAACAATTCTAGAAAATACTGCAGGTGCATTTTTTAATCCAAAATGCATAACCTTGTAAACAAATGAGCCAAATTCACACACAAAGGTTGTCTTCTTCTGGTCTTCTTTAGCTATTGGCACTTGGTTATAACCTAAAAATCCATCTGCAAATGAGTAGCACTCATGTCCTACAACCTCATTTAAGATTTCATCTACATAAGGAGTCAGAAATGGGTTTGTTAGTGTGACTTTATTTAGTTCTCTGAAGTCGACACAAATTCTTAGTTTGGTCGGATCATGTTTCTTAGGCTGTACAACCATTGGACTTGCCCATTCTGATTGGTCAATAGGATAGATGATGCCTGCTGCAAGCATGTTATCAATTTCCTTTTTGACTATCTCCTTGTATTTGTGAGCTAGTTTATACAACCTTTTCTTCACAGGTCGAACATCAGGTTTAGTATCAATATTCCCTAGTTTTGACTTTAGCATCTGGCCATTCTGGTGCTTTGGATTCATTGATTGGTTGACTTCCTTCCTTAAACTGTGAGAATGTAGTAGGGAAGTCGGCTGCAGTCATTTTGTCGGTGTCCTGTTTGTCGCCTTTTGCCACTTTAAGGATTATACAGAAAGGTTTGGTTGTTTCAACATGGTTTGATTTCCATCTAAAGTTTTTCCCTTCTGTATTTTCATTTTCTAACTGTAGTCTTGTCGACTGTGGTTTTGTCCTTGTTTGTATATTATTACATTTCATTGTCTGTCGGTTATCTTCTAAGGGTTTGTTTTCGGTCGGCAGTATAAATTCTTTAATTTGTTTTGTTGTTTCGACCAAGTTTTCATTTTGTGGTATAAAATTTAAATATTTAATGAAATTTTCCATGATTTCATGCCATGGGAATGTTTCACCTCTAGATTCTTCCATCTTGTACCATTTGTTTGGTAATTCGGTGAGGGTTGATGGGAACAGGTGTGGCCATGCTCGTTCATCCTTGTATCCAAGTCTTCTCCACTCTTTTTCACAAGTTTTAATATGATCTTCTGGGTTCTGTCCTTGAGTGAATACAGGTATCTGAGCTTGTTGGGTTAACTTCTTTCCTCCAAACCTTCCGACAAAGTAAGTGGAAGTTGTTGTCCAGGTCTGTAGTCTTGTCTGATGTGTATCCCACCATCTAGTAGCTTGTCCTGTAAAAGTTTCTACTAGGCTTTGAAGTCGGCCATGTTCGCCAATATTTTTGGAAACTTGTTCTACATGCATGACTGGTGATTCCCTTTCCTTGTATATTGGTATTTGTGTAGTATTTACATTGGTAGGTTGTAAGGTAGGGTATTCCTTAATTTTTTTCTCAAATATTTTTGGGACAATGGACGCTATGAAGCACTGTTGGGTGGTATTTTTCTGCACTTTTTGTATAGTCCAACACCCTCTTGATTATGTTTCATAGTTCTCAATCTCCCAATCATATAATTCTGCATCTGAATTATAACCAACTGAGTCTTGGTTGCCTAACTGAAGTTCTCCATGGATATTCGGTTATGTATAATCTGCATTGTTTTGAATCTGGTAGAGTTGTCGGACGTCGACTTCTTCATCGATAGGTTTAGTCCAAGGTTCTCCTTGAGATGGGTGAATAGGTACAATGACATTTTGTCCATTTCCTTTTAGTTTGATCCTCTCTCTATCCAGGGATATCGATGCTTTCATCTTTCTACCCCAAGTTTGACCTACTAACGTTGGGAAGGAACTAGATCCTTCCTTCGGGTCAATGATTTCGAAGTCGACCTTGGTCAAGGTTCCTTTTATAGGCGTGTTAATATTTTTCTAGACTCCAATAGGTTCAATTAGGCCCTAGTTGGCTAGTTTCAGGTATATGCCTGACTCATGTAGTCGAGGTCTGCCCATGTGTTCCCAAGTGTCATGAGTCATGATGTTTACTTGTGATCCAAAGTCGAGCACTACTTGTCAGACATGGTATCCTTTGATTTCCAAGTCGACAAGTGGGTCAACATCACCTTTGTCTTTTTTATTTAAGCTACAAATGTTCTTTGTTTGTTTTTCAGGGTTGTTATGTTTTATTTCATATAGCAAGTCGATGAATTAAGATACTGAATTGTCTTTTTGTATGAGCTGTATTAATTCGTTTATTGGGTTATGTCGATTGTAGTGAGCTTGTTCTTGTCGTGCAATTTCTTTGAATAAATTGGTTGCTTCTTTGTATGTTTTTTTTTCTTTCAGTGGATCAGGTTAGACATTTTTCTCTTTTATTTTGCTAATTCTTGGGTTATCACCTCCTATTTTTGTTCCTTGTCGAGTTACAATATGCAAATTTTTGTATTTATTACATCATTTTTTTGCACACAGGACAAGACATTAACATTTTTCTTTGTATTTATTTTTTCCAACATGGCAGGGCAATCCTCTAGGGAGTGATCCCCTACTCCATAATGAGTACAAAATTTGAGGTTAGTTCTGTCTTTATATGGACAGTCTGCATATCGATGTCCCTCCTTATAACATGTAAAGCACTGGATGGGTCGACGTAGTCGGTTGTCGCGATTCCCAGGGAATTGACCTCTTCCTCTGTAGCCTCTATGTCGATTATCGTACCGGTGCTCGTATCATCGATTGTCATATCTCTGACCATTCTGATCATTTGGTAAATTGTTTTTCTCATTAGTTTGCGCAACTGCATTGGTTTGGTATACTACATGATAATTTTGTCGATTCTTCAGGTTCAAATGGCAATCGGTCATGTTATGATTTTTGGTTTCACAGTTTGCACACCAGGATGCCTTGCCATTCTTCATGTTGAATGGGAAGTCTTTTGTCGAGTGGTCCCATGTTCCTAGCAAATGTCACAAAAATATTTTGTCTGCATCAATCGAACATCCTGTTGGCTATATTACTGTCGACAGTTGTCTTAGGAGTGTCCGACCATCGAGCACTTTGTGCACCAGATCTCCTGATTCTTGAGGTTTAACTCCTTTAAAGACTTCTGTACACTCTTGAGCTATTCTTACAATCTGTGGTCAGTGGAATAAGCGGGTATGTCCTCATCCATCTCCACTTGAAGAGATTTTGTGAGCACATATTCATAGGATTTGAATGTTTCCAAGCTAATGTGTCAGTGTACTTTCTGAGATAACCCTATAAGAAACCACTGGATTAGTAACTGTTCATCTATAACATAGTCCAGCTGGCTCAGAAGGTCTTTCCAATGCTTATCATAGTCTCAGACAGTTTCCCCTGGCTTCTATGATGTTGTTTTTAGTTTTTTTGCTGCCAGGTGTTTGGCATCTAGAGTTTTGAAAAATGATACTAAATTACGCCTTGATCTCGGCTTTGGCTTCTCTAGGTTGTCTTTTCAAAAGGGTCATATACCAAGTCAATTCCCTTTTCCTCAAAGCACCGGTGAACTGTGTCGTTTGTCTATATTCTTCTGTAACTTGGTTGGCCTCCCAAGTCGACCCACAAATGAACTAGTGTCGTTTGGGGTCCTCATCCCCCTCATATAGAGGAATGTGAGCTGATCCATGACCCATGTTGGAATCACTGTCACTGCTCTCAGTAGGTGGTGGTGGTGGAGTTGGGGGTGGGTGTGGTGGGGTTATCAGTTTATTCATCTCTACAGGACTATGGTCAACGAAACTTTCGTTCCCATCGATTGTCGATTCTTTGTCGACTGGCAGTCGATTGATGTCGACTTTGTCTGTCGAGGGCCCACTGCAACTATTTGTCTGTAATTCTGAATGTTTGGTGTCTTCCAAAGTTGTATTTGGCGAGGGGGGTGCTCCTTCATGTGTCAGTAAGAGTAAGTGGATACTTCGGTTGGAGGGTACCGCTTGAAAGGTAACCCAACTTCCTTCCTCTGGTCGATGGATAATGAGGTGTTGTCCAGTGTATGTTTCATCGTCTAGTCGACTCCATATACCAAATTCATCAGCTCATAGTCGGAGATCCTCTTCGACAATAGTCTATATCCGAGTACATGGATTCAACGGAGAGAGGGTTGTTCCTTCATGGGGAGCTCTTAATTAGAGAGATTCTGGCTGCTCTATCCACAATTCTTCCTCTATAGGGGACGCCTCTTGTTCCACACTTTCTTCATGTCGGTCATGACCCGACTCTGGCGGATTCTCTTCCTAATCGATCACCCTAGGACTTCTTCCTCTATGCAGTGCTAAGGCTCTTTCTCTTCTTGCTTCCATCCTCTGTTGTCTCTCTTCCCTCTCTATTTTATAAATGTACGACATACCTTCATGTGATACTATTCTCTTGAGTTCCCTTTTGGTTGACTTCTCATTACTGGTGAATGGTATCTGTTTCTAGTCGACTAGAATCCACTCTACTCTATCTCAACATATGACTAGCTACCCCCCCATAGCCTACTCGACGCTTTTAGAAAGCCCAGACAGTTCAGTCTATTTGCTTAGGAAGTATTCCCACTCCCTTTCTACAATAAATTTTTCCCACTTCCTTTGCTTCTTCACCCAGTTAGAGTTTGATGGTAGTTCATGAAGTGATGGACGCGGTTTGACAATATGTCCTACTCCCTTCTTGATCAGGAATTTGAACAGCAAGGTCGGTAAGGAGCACAGAAATTGCTCGGTGAGATCTGTGTACAATTTCTCCTTGATGGTCTCCATCGAAGTTTTGTCTTCGACTGCTTGCTCCTCACATAAGTCATCAGCGATTTTCTCGAACCACTCCGAAAATTTTGTTCTACCTCCTTGGATCAGTTTTTATAGCAACTGTTGTTCTTTAGTCCCTTCCAGCTTTCTCACCTAGGAGTTTCTTCAGAAGTTGGGGCATTGATTCTAGAAAATTCTCATGTGTTTCTGTGAAGAATATTTCTTTTTCTTGTGTGATTGTTAATCTATTCCTTCATGCGTAATTCTGTAAATAGTTTGCAACTTTACGTTCCCACCAGTCCTTAATCTCTTGCTCTGGTATCATCTGTTTGCATATATTTCAGACATGTACTACCGGCAATGGAACCAATGTTGTAATCTCACTGATCACATAAGGTTACCAATAATACATACTAAAACATACATATAAAACAAATACAAGAGATAAGAACAAATAGGTGAATTAACAGATTATATTACATGAATGAGCCCATGCAACACAGAGAACTGAATTGAGTTCTCATCTGGCTCAATAGCCTAATATATATGATTACAAAACAGTTACAAAATAACTACCTGTCGATTCGGTGAACCGACATGACCTTGGGTGGCCAACCTAATCTCTAGTTTAGTCAGTCGACTGACTTAGTCATCTGATCGACTAAGTTGGCTCATCGACTTAGTCAGCTCATCAACTAAGTTGGCTATTATTCAAGTCGACTTCTCGACTTGCTCCTTCTACACCACGTACAATATAAATAGCTCAGAATCTCCATGATAAAGATATAAAAAGGGTCATGATCTCCATGATGGTTGAAGATATATAGTGGATCAAGATCTCCATAATGGCTAGAAAAATCTAACATATACTGGAATCAAGTCACGAGAGCTGAAATCTCATGAACACTGGCACGATAAAGGAGGTAGCATATATGAGATGCCACCAATCTAGAAGGTCTTCTACACAAACCGCTACGAGTACATGTCATACTATGTGAATAGAGGTGTTGAGGTCAAACATAGTAGTCCATCATCCGATTATCGGTCATTGATGTATACCATTAACAGACGCAAGATCACCCACCAATAATGAAAATGGGAATCAAGGTACTGGAGTGCAAACTAACAAGTGTGAAAATGTGTTGAGGTCGAACACTTGAGAGAATCCATCGATCATGGGACATTGATGTATTCCCAAAAAACTGTCGATGGTGAGAGAACCTGCCACTGATGACTGCAAGTATCAAGGCACTCAAACATGACTCTATATTCCTATCCCAGAATAAATGATTTGAATTTGATGGGATGAAATCTGATGGAAGGAGGGCATTAAGGAATCCCCCATCATCCAACATGAGGTACTCAGCAAAGTTGTATAATGTGGAAGGACTCGATCATAATGTGCACGAACCAGTAACTGTACTGGGAATGGCCAACATGCAAATTCAAGATAACTAAGGAATGGCTGACTCAGGTTTCAACTTCCTTTGAACAAGAGAATAAAGGAGAATGGTGACTGAATGTAGGCAGCACAGACTCGATATACAAAACTAGGACATCTCTGTGACACAGGAGGCATCAACAGAGGCTCCATAGGGACTCGAAGCTTAACCAGTTAGTGGAGATAAACTTAGGGAAACGAGTACAGCTCCTAAAGTCAAACTATTAACCCAACCAATGGATGTGATATACAGTGCTCTATTCAAGGGTGACACGACTCGACTGCTACCAAAGATAACATCTTTTCTTGTCCGGCTTTTTGTTTTTTTTAATTTTTTTTGGACCTTTTCAAATATTTTGAAAAGATTGAAAAATAATAAACTTGTTTATAGTTACAGACTGAGAGGAGATGAGTTTCTATGGACAAATAAACTAGTTCTAAGCAGTGGAACATACCTATGCTCAATGCAAGGACATATGTGTAGGATAGCAACACTCAGGGGAAAGTCCCCTCCCGGTAAAAATTAGGAATCAAGCTGCAAAGGATATATAAAGTGGCTCTGCATGGATAGACATGAGACAAGCTCGGGCTATATGGCTGATACTCAAAGTCAGAGAAGCTGGCATAAGGCTCAATGAGGCAAGAAAATCTCATGAAAATGCAATTACAACTTGACATAAGGGAGTCCTAGGGAAACAGGCCAGCAAAAGATCAAGAGGAGTACAAGGCTCTTGAGAAATGTCATGGCGATACTATACAATGAACTCCCACACCCTAAAGGACAAATTGTTGGCATGGGTGCCAAATGCAAACAAGGAGCTAACTAGGGCACCCATGTAAGGTCAAAATCTACCATTCCCATCATGTCACTTCTAAAACAGCAAGAAGGCTTCATGACAGGATAGAATGGGTTCGTACCTAAGGTTATAATGAAATGGTCATAAGGTCATGAAAAATTAAGATGGAGGTGAAATATAACCTATATGTCAGTTTAAACATCATACCTGAAATCGACACGAACAGGTCAAAACAATGGTCGAAACGGCGCTCAAAACAGTCTCCTACATCATCATATTAGTCAAAAAGGGTCAAAAACGGTCCAAAACTATAGAAAGGGGGTAAAAAATTTCAAAATTTTGAAAAATTTATATAAATAGTAAAAAATTCAAAACATTATATAACTTTTGAAATTTTTACCCAATTGAGCTTAGAACTTCAAACGTGAATTCCGGGAGTTTCAGCCGGCGGAATCCAACACCGTTTTTTCCAGGTAACTTCCCATGCCCTGACCTTTCATTTGCATGTAAATTTTTCAAATTTCCATGGTCAAAATTCATTTCTAGGACAATCTAAGATATGCACCTCATCCCACATGAAAATTGAGGATTTTTCCACGTATAGGGCTGGCTATACGCAGAAAAATGGCTCAAAGTCACGTACATACGTGGTTGTTTTGAAAATAGCTACGTTTAAGTTTTTCTAAGACATGTATGTTGGAATATATTAAACCCACTCACAACTTAGGATAAAACAATTAATCATTATTTGATTAATTATTCACCCACTAGCTTAATTAGTTGGCATCCACTTGCACCTTAAAGTCAATACATGCCATCTATATCCTAGGAATGATTTATTTCCAATTCTGGGTTGATCTTGACCACCTTTTGACCATCCAAAATTAGTATACAGGACTTTACAGCAGATTCTGCTTTATTCTGCTTTTTTCTACTTTTCCTGCTTTTCTATGGATAAGATAAAAGCTAGTCAACTAGGAAATTGGGAGCTTTTGTTTCCAACCCATCCTCCATTATTTTTTCTCCATTTTCTAGGATTAGCATTTTTTTTCCATCTCCTTGAAAACTCACTCATTATTTTTCCAACTCGTGAGGTCCTTGATAGATTTGGTAAGTGCTTTAGCCACCTATGGGGGTTTGCTATATTTTGGTAAGTCATCCTTTTGAGATTTATGAGTTGTTTCCATACAATTTGATTTTTCTATGAGGGATGTACTATTTATGTACACTATTATTCATAATTATTCAATGGAAGGATACACACCAATATTCATCTCTTCATTCATGTGATTCAGTCTCTTTTCTTCTCTCTATTTTTCCTATGTATGCTTGTGAGAATTCTTAGTAGCAAGATCTATTTCCTGTGATTCTTCTTAGCATCATTGCACATATAATTGATCTATTATTTCTACATGGTATCAGAGCTACAAGTTTTATCAAGTTCTACAGAGTTGAGGAGCACTTCCAGTCTCCTATCCCTCTCTGAAGAAGAGCTTGTCTAGCTTACAAGATTTTCTCCTAGTTTGTTTTGTAGGTTACAGAGAGTATCTCTTAGAGCATATCAACAAATTCAATATGGATTAAAAATTTCCTCTACTATCTCCTTTCAACTACACCGATTGGAAGCCAAAGATGAGTGCATACTTGAAGAGGCAATGTCTCTTTAATGTCTCCATTGGTGCATTGAGTGAACCTGAGTCTTATGAAGAGAAGATTGATTGGATAAATAATTGTGATAGAGATTATGGAATTATGTGTTTGGAAATGTCTCCAAATATATATCATCTTAGAGATTCTGCTGAATTTCCATTTGAGCTTTGGAAAATTTTGAACAAAGCTTTTGGTTTGCAGGAAATTGAAGATGAAGCATGGAGCGAACCTAGCATCTCCTCTTGTTCTCTCTCTCAAGATTTCTTGGCCTCTACATTCTCTGATGAATTTGATCATGATGAATAATTTTCTCATACATTTCATTTTGCTGCTACCCTCATTGATTCGAATGCTTCCTCCTTCAATGAAGAAGCAAATATTGAAGAGCCATCTTTTTCTATGTCTCTTGAAGGTGATTTTTCTTCTTGTGATACTATTGATGAAAAGAAGTAACATATGGAGCTACTGCTGATATTGATTATGATCCTATAACCCATTCATTGTTCTCTCAATCTCCTATCCTAGATTCTGAGATCTATGTGCTAGATTCTTTACACCTCTTGCATACCTCTCTCATTGATGGTGCGCAACCCAATGACTTATAGGATGTTTGCTTAGCCACATCAAGCCTTATTTGTGTCATACCACTTACCTTACTTGATCTCATGTGCTTTAGCATATCCTCCCTTTTTATTGGCATTAATACTCAGAGCCTTCTTGAAGATTGTAAACATCTGATTCTTTCCTCCTTTCATACAGAGGATTCGTTACCAGTGTATTCCCATGAGTCTATTCATATGCTTATATGTGATCCTTTGGATTCTGATTTAGAAGCATATTTGTAGGTTGATACACATATAATACCACCATCCATACCATCTACCATACCTCGGAATAATCCAAAGACTATACAAATACCAAGCTCACTATTTGATTCCTCATTGGTCTCTTATGCAGTAATATTTATCTTACATGATTTGAAATCTTTCCTAACTTTCAGTGGCTGGTTATCCATGACCTTAGTCATATATGGATTGATATTAAACATGTTTGGATCTTTTCTAAACACTTATGGTTCAGATCTTATGCCCATCTTTCATTCATATTTTTACACCTATCAGTTTTCCCCAATTGCTCGTAATTTTCCTAGTCTAGCCCTATATCCTCATGGAACCATTGAAGCCTTTGTCCTTGCTGTTCCATATGATAATATTTCTGATATATCAGAGTTTTTTCAACCTCATATCATATCTACACAAGTGCTACATCATATTGGAATATTGACATGTGATCCACATCACAATTTTGCAGCTATTCAGGGAATTGGGTGTGAAATAAATTGCCTTATTTTTTGTACTCTTTGGGAAGGAGTATGAACAGATCTCTTTTCCATTTCAGATTATGTTTTCAGATCAGATTTTGACAGCAACAAGAAGCATTCAGATAATTCTCCTACTTCATCAGTTGATGAGATACAAGGAGTCTCTCCTCTTCCTTCTTCCAGGTTCTACACTCCAGTGCATGATCATGGAGTTCATGATTTCTTCAACAAGTCCTTCATCCAGAAGTAGTTTAGTCAGCTCATTAAAGTGAAGATGAAGATATGTTGAAGACAGATTTCAAATTCTGTGCCTTGTCCTATCTTGAGGGAGGATTTTCCCCATGTGGTTTTGCCTCTTTCCTCACTTTTCTAGACATAATAATTGTTAAAGGGTGACCATAGCCTTGTTGTTGGGCCCTATATGCATCCATATTTTTTTTTCATACCATCATAAAGTTATACTTATAGGGGGGTGTTGGAATATATTAAACCTACTCACAACTTAGGATAAAATAATTAATCATTATTTGATTAATTATTCACCCACTAGCTTAATTAGTTGGCATCCACTTGCACCTTAAAGTCAATACATGCCATTTATATCCTAGGAATGATTTATTGTCAATTCTGGGTTGATCTTGACCACCTTTTGAGCATCCAGAATTAGTATATAGGACTTTACAGCAAATTCTGCTTTTTTTTTCTTTTTTCTGCTTTTTCTACTTTTCTATGGATAAGATAAAAGCTAGTCAACTAGGAAACTGGGAGCTTTTGTTTCCAACCCATCCTCCTTTATTTTTTCTCCATTTTCTAGGATTATCATGTTTTTTCCATCTCCTTGACAACTCACTCATGCTTTTTCCAACTCGTGAGGTCCTTGATAGATTTGGTAAGTGCTTTAGCCACCTATGGGGGTTTGCTATATTTTGGTAAGTCAACCTTTTGAGATTTATGAGGTGTTTCCATACAATTTAATTTTCCTATGATGGATGTACTATTTATGTACACTATTATTCATCATTATTAAATGGAAGTATACACACCAATATTCATCTCTTCATTTATGTGATTCAGTCTCTTTTCTTCTCTCTATTTTTCCTATGTATGCTTGTGAGAATTCTTAGTAGCAAGATCTATTTCCTGTGCTTCTTCTTAGAATCATTGCACATAGCATTGATCTATTATTTATACAATGTAATGACCAAAACTTAAATTAAATGTGCAAGATGGTTCTACAATGGAGGGAACGAGAGCACGGGGATGTAGAAGTAGCAGTACGGGGCGATCTAATGGCTCAACAAGCTCTTCGTGCATGCAGGCTCTACAAGTTTTGGTGTCTTGGGAGCTTAAGGGCCAAACTAAGACTGCTACAGATGCTAGTAGACTACTGGGATACTGACTCAAAGTCTTTCCATATCGACGAGATGTCCCTCACTATAGAGGTGGAGGACATATACTTCATTACAGGATTGTCCCGACGGGGGGAAGTGGTGAACCTACGTTCTCGTGGACCAGGAAGTGGCCTCACAATAGATGAGTATATCATTGTATACTATTATCCATACATGGAGAATTTTGGGAGCCAGATCCCAACAAACTCCATACAGGTACTGGACCTGAAGGCTAAACTACTGACACTCAGCAGGATAGCAGGGCTAACCTCACTCCCTCAGGCCTCGCGGCCCTTGATGTTCTATGCAGTGGAGTGCATGAGACCTATAGTTTATGATTGGAGTACTGCACTATTGAGTAACATGAAGTAACATCTCAGCGACTACAATATGGGCAGGGTACGAAACTTCAGTTTCAGCAATATACTGAGCACGTTCTTCTTTGAGCGTGTTCCGGGACTTAGCCCTAGAGTTGACGTTCATATTCACGGGGTTCGAGATCTGGCCCAACGAGATTGGGCAGATGTGATGCGCATACTGGGTGGAGGTAGGGTGTCCAACACCTATCTAGCTGACTTCTTTCCATGGTGGAAGTGGCAGATAGTTGCCATCGATGAATACCCCTATGCGGGGATAGATTTTCAGGGAGATCCCAACATGCCTCTACCACTAGGATCAGTATACGGTGACATTGGTAACGAATCCCAACCCTCTTTTTAAGTTTTTTGAATTATTAATTTTTTTATGTCTTTTGATATGTAGACTCAAAAGACATGTTTTTGTGTGACAACACATAGTGACATCTTGTCATATGTATGCAGATGTAGGACCACAGTAGCCTGACGGTTTCCCTCGTCATAGACGGAGGGGATGAGGATATGACATAATGGGTGTGGATGCAGAGCGAACGCTCCAAATCATCCACACAAACTTTGTACGACTGACACATAGGGTACCCATGGCGTAGGTCGAGGACCTGCCTGAAGCCATGCAGTGTCAAGTGGTGGGTGTACCATGAGCATGGGTGTAGTTGTTTCAATGGCTAGCTAGAGCCATGGTGACTTTCCACGATCAGAACCCCCCTCCTCCTCCACAGGATTAGATACTTGGGAGTGATACATTTTTGTACTACTGTGTATTTATATTTTGGTGGCTCAGAAGCCCCATTTTTGTATTATGACACTTATGTACTATCACATTTTGGATGTTTAATGAAAAAATTTTATGATGATCAATTTATTTATTTACATGTGTAACAATGTATGTTTGTGATGAGCTTATTGTTTATGAAACAAATGCCAATCTAACACATAGTTAGCATATGAGTCAGCAACTTGATTATAAATTCTTGGAACATGTATGTATGTTATGTTGTCAAATTATCGTTCCAACAATCTTACACGTAAGAATCTTCGTAAAAATGTTGGATCCCTAACATGATACAAGCCATTAAGCTGTGACACTACTAACTGTGAATCAAGACGTACCTCAAGAGAGAGAATACCATGTTAAATGGAATCTCGTAGAAGCTCAATAATGGCACTATATTCAACAACATTGCTTGACGAGGGCCGTAAACATATGCCTCCTTAAGACAATACCTGACCCGTAGGAGTATAAATCACCCAAGCAGCAAAGGATGAGTGTTGAGTGTGACGGCTAGCACCATCAGCAAATCCTATGAAGGTGGAAGATTCCATTGACATCTGCCATAAAAAATGAAAGCTAATCACAAACTCAATCACCATAAGAAAAACCTAACTATGAAAAATACTTTACAATAATATACAATAGTCAGCCCTAGCTGAGAATCATGCGTATTACTTTTTAAGATAGAGCCCATTTCTAGGCTCCGCCAAGGTCATCCCCTCATAATCTACTAGTCCATATGCACCCTTCTCTAACACATGTTTGACAACGTAAGGACCATGCCACATGGGATTAAACTTTCCTGCCCCCAAGGGTTCTTTAGCTTGGTCCCACAAAAGGACCAAATATCCTTCACTAAACCTCCTCGGACAGACAAATTTATCATACTAGACCTTAATGTGATGCTTATTCACTTCTAGAGCCACCAAGGCATCTCGGCGCTGCTCATCAAGCTGCTTTAAGTGGACCAAACATTCCTCCAATGGGGAAGTGTCTAGTAAGAGCTCTATGGTTAGCTTCAATAAAGAGATTCCGCATTCAACCGGCAAGACAGACTCCACTCCATGTACAAGCTGATATGGAGAAAAACCGGTGGCAATCTTAACCATGGTCCTATAAGCCCACAAAGCAGGATATAACACGATATGCCAATTGGTCTTTGTTGGGACATAGAAATGTCCATTTTTCATCCACTTTATCTTCCTCTATTCCTCACATTTCATCGTCCCATTAACCTTTTATCATACCATTTCCATACATATATGTGGGTTTCACCTTATTATTTCCACTTTATTTATTTTTAGTATTATAAGTGAATTTATGATTAAATATTAGAAAATTAACATGTTTTTCACTAATATCTCAAAGTATGGATGAGCTTTGTAATGTGTAGGAATATGTGAAGCATTAATTCAAAGAAAAGAATTCACGTATTTCTCCTCCATCATTTCAAGGAGATAGTTATGCAAATAATATTCTAAGGAGAAGATCATGGAGATTTGGTTGAGAGACATGTGGAGAATTTGTGAAAGATATGTGGAGGATTTGAAGGGATCATATCTTGTAATAATAGGAAAGTAGTTGAGTGGTTGAGTGAATAGTGGATCTCTCATTATGAGATGGATATTTTCCTCATGTATAAAAGAGAGTGCTCTCTCTTCATTTCATAATAATTATTAAGGGGGATATTATCTTAGAATATTTTAGATATTAGATTATCTTAGAGAATAGTAGATTGTCGAAGTTAGTATTGACTTTGTAATATGGAGAAGGGAATTCTTAGCTTTTGTTCATAATATTGGTTTGATGCTTTCATGATTTGTGATTGATTGTTGTGATGTAATTTAAGATTGCTTTATTGTTAATGTGAGCTCACATGTGTTGTCTTGTTGTTCTTCATATGTTGTCTTTCTTTTATGCAATTTACTTTCAGCCGTGTGTTTCATCTTTTAGCATTAGATTAGCAATTGCTTGTTTCAGTTTAAGGGGGGTTAGATTAGATTAGTCTTAGTTTCACGGGGGGTTAGATTAACTTAATTTCACTTCAGTATTGCATATACTTTGCAGGTGCTTCGTAAGCCTACAAACCTCGGATTGACAAATTAAATGGCTGGGCAAATACTACAACGAAATTAAAACAACATTAATTCGGCCCAACATTTTGGCACCATTGCTGGGGAAGCACGATGGATTGAGGTGTAGATTTCAATTCCTGCAAGTGTGGTAGTGTAGATTTCGATTCCTGCAAGTGTGGTAGCGTAGATTTCAATTCCTACAAGTGTAGTAGTGTATATTTCAATTCCTGCAAGTGTGGTAGTGTAGATTTCGATTCCTGCAAGTGTGATAACGTAGATTTCAATTCCTGCAAGTGTGGTAGTGTAAATTTTAATTTTTGCAAGAGTGTTTAATTTCCGCAACTGTGAAGAGTTATTTTTTTTTTTAGAGTGTTTTTTTTTACATAAATGGTTTGCTTTTATTTAAGATTTTCAAATTTCAGTTTTGTGTGCTGTAAGAATCCATTTTTCAACATGGTTTAATAATGAGTATAAGTCTAGAACTACTCACTCATGCCTTGGCAAAAGCTGGATTTTCCTCTTCCCAAGAAGAGGAGGTCTTGGCAGCAATAAGAGATTTAACTACTCCTCTAGAATAAAAAGAGGAATCATCATCAGAAAACTCCTACACATGTGAAGGCGAACAAGTATTTGAACATGAGATCGATGAAGATGAACATGAGATCGAGGACGACCATGAGGATTTGCAGCATGATCTGAGGAGTGAAAACTATGCCTACGAAAGCCCTATCGAATGATGGTTTCGAGTATGAGGTTAGAACAATTTAGTTTTTCTTTTTATTTAGTTAGATCACAGCCACAACAATTAAATTCGTTCATCTTTGTATATTGCCATTGTTCATTCATGCGATTAAAAGATAATATATTCTTATTACTGTTGCGTGTATGGCTACACTGGCTATTTGATTACACGTAACTATTTTCTAGTTCCCAATTAGCATAGAGTAGGTAGGATTTTATTTTCAGTTTTTATTTTCACTTAGAATAAGTATGCTCTCCTCTATGCTTTGTGCAATCACGAGGATTAGAAAGTACGATTGTTTTCTAAAATTTTCAGGAATGAATAATTAATATTTTGCAACATGCTTAATTGATTTTATCTTTATTTTGCAATTCATTATCTTCATTTGCTAAAACCTTTTTCAATTGTTAAATAAAAATAGTCTGCAATTTCATTTTTAAGCTGAAAAAAACACTGAAATTATAATGCTGAAAGCAACTGCAAATCCAAGCTGAAACAACGCAAATCTATTGCATTGTTTTTTACATTTTGGCTTGTTAAAGTTCGCTAAAACACAATCAGGACAGTCCTATTTTTAGGGACCATAAGGGCTTAGTTTTAAAACTTGTTTCTATCCAAAGTATCCCTTTAAGTCTAGTTTCCAATCCAATTTGAATTCTTCAATTTGGTTTTAAAACGAAAAAGATATGGTCAAAATACTGACTGGGGGTGGAGTAGGCAGCTCAAGAACATAGTCGGGACAGTCACGTTTTGGGAGACCTAATGGATGAATTTTAAAAACATGTTTCTACTGCATACTCTCCTATCAATATAGTTTACAACACATTTTGAATCATTTGATTTCGATATCGTACGAAGGAGATATGCCCAAAATACTGACTACCTATCCTAAATCTGCAATATAAAAAATATGATTTCTCAGTTGTTCATTGGAATATTTGACCCATCAATTCTTCTTGTATTCAAAACATGTTTCTATTGAAGATACCTAGATGAATATATTTTCATCTTCAATTGGAATCACATCAATCCATCTTTTAACGAAAAAGTTGTACTCAAAATAGTGACCGTTGGTCTAGGCTGAAACTCACAAACAACATTAGGATGCAGGCTGTTATTCAAATTATATGACATACCATACCATAGAATTTTTAAAACCTATTTCTACTGGAAGTATCCCTATGAATCAAATTTTTTTTGGCTTTGGAATCATTTAAATTGAGCGTGAAACAAATAAGTTATTACCAAAACACTGTCAGGTAGTCTACGCCAACCCAACATTTTGGCGACGTTGGCAAAAGTGCAAAATTTGATTTAAAGATATCTTGAAAACCATGATCTTTTTTTTCCTAAAATTTGTATAGGGAATGCATAACATCATGAAGAACAACCGTGGCAATTTTCAGCTCAGTCTAGTCCACGGTTTCCAAGAAAATGACCATCATCACCTACAGCAAATTTACATTTTTCTTGAAATCCATGATGTGGGTTTGTCTAATGTTTGGTGTGGAGATGAATTATAATGGTACTTACTTTCTTGAAAAATTTCATCCCAACCCAGTTTGTATTTTGTGAAATATTGGTTCAGGAAGTTCAGCTGCAACACATTTTTATTCATTATCATCTACAAAAGTGCAGAAATTGAAATGGGAATATCTTTCAATTGGTAAGTTGGATTCTCATAATTTTTGAACAAAAAGTGTATAATACCAAGATGAAAAATCTTGGAAATTTTCATCCCAATCCAATGTACAGTTTTTTAGAAAATGGCCATAATCACCTATAGCAAATTTGCATTTTTCTCAAAATTCGTGATGTGTGTTTGTCTAATTTTTGGTGTGGAGATGCTATGAAATGGTAGTTACTTGCTTGAAAATTTTCATCCCAACCCACTTTGTATTTTGTGAAATATTGGTTCAGGAAGTTCAGCTGCAACACATTTTTATTCATCCTCATCTACAAAAGTGCAGAAATTGAAATGGGCATATCTTTCAATTGGTAAGTTGGATTCTCATGATTCTTGGAAAGGAAGTGTATAATACCAAGATGAAAAATCTTGGAAATTTTTATCCCAATCCAATGTACATTTTTTTAGAAAATGGCCATAATCACCTACAGCCAATTTGCATTTTTCTCGAAATCCGTGATGTGGGTTTGTCTAATTTTTGGTGTGGAGATGCATTAAAATGGTAGTTACTTGCTTGCAATTTTTTTTTTCTTAAAATCACTTTGACAATAATCACAGATGAAACCAGCACGGTAAACAGGTAATTTTCTTTGCAGCTTATGTATTTCTTTCTGCATGATATGTTTTCTTTTACGAACTTCTCACAATTTTTATGCTAGGTTGCATGAGGATATGCAACCAGATAAGTTGGGGAGGGAGAACTATATTCAATACATATTCACTAATAAGTTTTCATGCAGGATTTTGTACTAAAGTTGTTTTTGCCAGGTTTCAAAGACAGTCGCATTTTGTTGGTGAAGTGATTTTTCAAAGAAACACATTTTTTTTTAGAAACATGCTTTGATAGACAGCCTGAAGGAGTTTTTACTCATGATGTTTGCTCATAAACATCACAACGTTGGTTGTTACACAGAAACCATCCATAAACTTGCGTCATGATTATTTATCCATATTTTTCCTTCAGAGCACCTTCATCATCCATGTCTTGAAATCCACTTTCCATCGCTTTATCTATCATGACTTCACACATGCCTATCTTTCTAAGTTGCATACATCCCTTTATCTTTTTCAGTTCATTTTTCCATTCCAGTTTGTCTTCTGAATAAAACCAACTCCCTTTCCATGACTACATAGCCTTGTCATATCCATTGTTTGACTCTGAGATCTTTTCACTGATAGTCCTACCAATCTTTTTATACCAACTTGCGTTGACTGATGTGGGATTCCTTAAGTCCCACCTTTCAACAAGTCCTTTCCCATCGACCTCAGCACCTTATCTGGGATATAGACTAGAGTTCATTATTGAGTACCTGGAGGCTTCCATGCCTTAATGGCAAGTTCTCTTGCTGACAATCATGGGAATTCATCAATGTCCCTTGATCGTCAGATCTTGCAAGTGGCTCGACATCAGCACATCTATTCGCACTTCGCAAGATGTACTTGGGTATCTTGGCACTCATTGACATCACTAATGAGTTGCCTCACATTGGTTAACGGCATTCATTAATGGTCGGTAATCCAATGATTTCTCTTCATGCTCAACCTCAACACATTTATTCACATGACTAGAATTGTACCACTGGGTTTTGTAGCGGGTGAAGACTATACATTATTTTTCATGACTCCATCAGCAGTTGCAAAAACATGACTTTAGATCTATGAGTATACCATAGTTCCACTTTCTTCCTTCCACATTTTCCATTATTTATCAGCAGCAGTTCAGATTCCTCCACTTCACATTACAACAGTTCCAGCAGTTATAGCTGCAGTATCATTTACAGTTACATATTCTCCATGATTCAGTAGCAGCAATTTTGATTCCTTTACTGCCCATGATCTAGCAGTTACAGCTGATGTAGTAGTGACACATTCCGCGATCCAGCGGCATCAGCTACATTCCTATTGCATCGTTCATCTACTTTTTGGGTAAGTGGGGGTATGTTGTTTTCTAAACTTTAATCATGCAATTCCTTACATGCTAGAAATGAATAATTTGGAAAATTCCCTCACCATGCTCCGTTTCTTTCACAGCCCATGCTAGGTTACATGAGGACATGCAACCGCATCAGTTGGGGAGGGGGAACTATATTCAATACATACTCACTACTATCATTCCATTCTTTTCACCACCATCACCCATTTTTCATCTCATTTACCATTCACGAGCATTTCTTTTCCGATAAATCCTCTATTGCACTTTGCTTCATACACATTGATATACATATTGGCATGATTCATAAAGAAAAGGCTTTCTTATGCACAATGATGCTTTCTATACACATTAATAGATTATCATTTTCAGTGAATGTATGGTTAAATTATTATGCAGCTAGAAAATAGATGATGAAATGAATGTTGTTAACACAAGAACCAACATTCTTTACATTCATGGTTGTCACACAAGAACCAACCATAAGGAAAATGCCATCTGTTACTCATGCATTTCACATCATGAAATGAATGTTGTTAACACAAGAACCAACATTCTTTGCATTCATGGTTATCACACAAAAACCAACCATAAAAAAAATGCTAGCTGTTACTCATGCATTTCACATCATGAAATGAATGTTGTTAACACAAAAACCAACATTCTTTATATTCATGGTTGCCACACAAGAACCAACCATAAGGAAATGCTAATTGTTACTCATGTATTTCACGCTCAATAAATATTCATTGTTAAAAAGACATCATCAATCAAAGCCAAAGTGTAGATACCAAAAGTTCTTGAGAAGAGCCATACACGGTTGCATGAGGACATGCAACAAGTTTAGTTGGGGAGTATGTTAGGACACAGAAATGTCCATTTTTCATCCACTTTATCTTCCTCTATTCCTCACATTTCATCGTCCCATTAACCTTTTATCATACCATTTCCATACATATATGTGAGTTTCACCTTATTATTTCCACTTTATTTATTTTTAGTATTATAAGTGAATTTATGATTAAATATTAGAAAATTAACATGTTTTTCACTAATATCTCAAAGTATGGATGAGCTTTGTAATGTGTAGGAATATGTGAAGGATTAATTCAAAGAAAATACTTCACGTATATCTCCTCCATCATTTCAAGGAGATAGTTATGCAAAGAATATTCCAAGGAGAAGATCATGGAGATTTGGTTGAGAGAGATGTGGAGAATTTGTGAAAGATATGTGGAGGATTTGAAAGGATCATATCTTGTAATAAAAGAAAAGTAGTTGAGTGGTTGAGTGAATAGTGCATCTCTCATTATGAGATGGTTATTTCCTTCATGTATAAAAGAGAGTGCTCTCTCTTCATTTCATAATAATTATTAAATGGGATATTATCTTAGAATATTTTAGATCTTAGATTATCTTAGAGAATAGTAGATTGTAGAAGTTAGTCTCGACTTTGTAATATGGAGAAGGGAATTCTTAGCTTTTGTTCATAATATTGGTTTGATGCTTTCATGATTTATGATTGATTGTTGTGATGTAATTTAAGATTGCTTTATTGTTAATGTGAGCTCACATGTGTTGTCTTGTTGTTCTTCATATGTTGTCTTTCTTTTATGCAATTTACTTTCAGCCGTGTGTTTCATTTTTTAGCATTAGATTAGCAATTGCTTGTTTCAGTTTAAGGGGGGTTAGATTAGATTAGTCTTATTTTCACGAGGGGTTAGATTAACTTAATTTCACTTTAGTCTTGCATATACTTTGCAAGTGCTTCGTAAACCTACGAACCTCGGATTGACAAATTAAATGGCTGGGAAAATACTACAACGAAATTAAAATGACATTAATTCGGCCCAACAGTCTTGCTTTGTGCAATGGTTCGTTGGAGAATGGACTTAAGTGATTTGTTCACTGCTTCAACCTGTCCATTTTCCTGAGGGTAATAAGAAGAGGAATGCTCCTGCTTATACCCTAACTTTGAGGCCAACTCTTCCATCATTCGATTATGAAAGTGCCTACCATGGTCAGTGACAAGCTCCTTCCGAATACCGAACCAAGTAATGATCTGGTTGAATAATAAATGTGCGGATGTCTCACCGTCGAATTTAACCATGGGCATATCCTCAGCCCATTTCATTAAATAGTCAATAGCCACGATAATATGATGATGCCCCCCAGCTGAAGCTGGGTTGCAATCCATCAAATCAAGCCCCCACTTAGTGAAGGGACCGGTGGTGATAATTGGATGTAACGGGGCAGGATGTGAGTGCATATTGCATGCAAACACCTGGCAAGGGTGGCACTTCTTGACCGCATTGACACAATATTTAAAGATTGACGGCCAGAAATAACCCACTCTCAATATTTTTTGGACTGTAGAAAGTTCAGATAAATGACAATCATTCAGCACAAGCTCAGCCTCCTCATGAGTTAAACAACGACGTAAAATGGAATCTACCCCACGACGGTACAATGTGTTATCCACTATAAGGTAGTTCTTGGATACCTGATGTAACCGTCGTCATTCATCCCATGAAAGGTGAGTATGGACTTTCAATGTTTGTAAATATATGATGATATCCCCATATCATGGATCCAAAGTTGAGATCAAGAAAATATTCTCATCGACAAACGTATCTTCACAAACTTCCTCCTCCTCCTCGCTTGGGAAATCAGATATAAGCTCCGCAAAAATCAACGATTTTTTCAATTTTTCTGAAACAAACTCGAGATCGAATTCTTGCAAGATGAAAATACACTTATTATACGTTTCCCCTATCATCCTTCTAGTGAGGATGAACTATAATGGATTGACATGGGCTACCACCAAGGTCTGGCGAAGGAGAATATAGTGTCTCAATATTTGAACCACATGAACGGTAGCTAAGGAAAGTTTCTCCACATAGGAATAATGGATCTCTGCATCTATAAGGTTTCGGCTCAAATAATATATGACATGCTCCTAGAGCTCCTCATCCTCCTAAACCAAAACCATACCAATCGTCTCCATGGATGCAACTACATAAAGTAGAAAGTCACGGCTATAGTCGAGTGGAATAATCACTGGGGCCGATGCTAAGGCTCACTTAAGCGCATCAAAGGACTCCTGGGCTCACTCATCCCAACAAAAGGTAGTGTCCTTCTTCAAAATATGCATAAATCCTCTAGTCAAATTGGCAAATTTGACAACGAATCTCCGCAAGAAATTTCCCATGCCTTGCAAACATTGAAGATGTCTAATGTTTCTCAGGGGAGACAATTGAAGTATTGCCTCAAACTTTAAAAGGTCGACTCTTATACCCTCCTTGGAGACAATGAACCCTAACAAGTGACCAGACTTCATGGAAAAGATGCACTTATGAGGATTTAACCTAACCAAGTAATGGTGGCATCTTTCGAACACTAATCTCAAATGGTAGGAATGACGCATTCTCATACGAGAATGAGCAGCAAGGTCATCCAAAAAGACTTCAATAATCGATTTGAGATCATGGAAGATCAAGGTCATAGCCCACTAAAATGTGGCTCTGGAATTTTTAAGGCCGAAAGGCATCTTCCGATATGCAAACGTACCCCAAGGACAAATAAATGCAGTCTTATGTTGGTCCTCGGGTTTGATCTGTATCTAATTGTATCTGGAAAAGCCGTCCATAAAGGAAAATACATCGCTTCCCACACAGTCATCCAAAATTTGATCAATAAATGGTATGGGGAAAATATCCTTAGGACAGGCACGATTCAATTCACTGAAATCAGTGCATATACGAATTGCTCCCTGCTTCTTATCAACTAGAATAGGATTTGAAACCCACTCCATTAAGGGAATGGGATAGATAAAATCAGCATTTAATAGCTTTTATATCTTAGCCTTAATCGCAGGTGCTTTTCTAGGATTCACCACACGCAAGCATTGTCAAACAGGCTTAGCATTGGGATAAGTTTTAATTTCATGTTCAACAATGTGAGGGTCAATACCTAGAATTTCCTCGTATGACCAAGAAAATATGTTACAAAACTCTTTGAATAGCTCGGTATACTCTTGAATCTTAGCATGGGAACATTCTGCCCCAATATAGACATTCTCAATCTTTCCAAGATCACAAAAGATATTTATAGGAATGGTAGGAGATATATTCACCATGTTTCCATCAGCCATCAGACCAGGAGAGTTTAATGGAACCATGGGACTACCAATTCTCTCACTAAGAATCTCCCTAAAGTCTTCACACTCCAAATGGTCAAGCTCGAGAAGAAAATAAGTTCTAGGATGCAACTCTTCCCAAGGTGGCTCAACTCCAGACATGGCCTCAATAATATCTTCATCTAATGGAAAAACACTATCAAGGAAATCATGTGCATGAGAAGACTCAACTACCCATGCAGACAGCACATATGGGTCCTCCTCCTCTGTTTGTGAAGAGGAAGGACTAGGCTCTGCAACACATTCAATATTCACTTGATATGCTATCATTGTTGCAGGAAATGACACATCTGTTCCTATAGGCTTACATGAAGGACTCAGTGTAGGAAGAATCCAAGGATCTTCCATATGGGTCGTGCGAAAAGACACCGATCTCAATGAAGACAAAGCCCCACCAGAAGTAGACCCGATCATAAGAATAGGTGCAGGACAACCAAATCTTCCCATAAGGGATGGATACATGCCCACACCCACACTCCCAGTTGCCGACCAAGAGTGCTCGATAATCAGGATAGAAGCTCCTGAAGATGCGGTAACACACAGATTCTTGAATGACGTTTGATCAATCGTAACTATCTTCCCATTAAATGGAAATCATACAACTCAAAATAGAGAAGAAGCTATGACTTGCATACTATATGTCCAATTCCTACCCAGTAACAGATTGTAGTTGAGGGGCGCATCAACCACATCGACCTCGATCGCGACAGTCTTCCCTCCCAAATGAACCTTAAGAGAAGGAAGAATTCTGTGTGGCTGAAATTATATACCATCAAAAGCAATCAACATGGTAGCAGATTTAGACAACTCGGGGGAACCCAAACCCTTCCAACCTGCCAAAGACATCACGGAAGCAACAGGGCCTTCGTCAATCACAGTGCGTTTGACGGTCATGTTAAGACATTCTACATGAATCAAGAGAGACACATAGTAAGGCAAGCGAGGATTTAGTCCCACGATTTCAAATTTGATGATGGAGGAATAGTTATCATCGTTAACACGAAGAGTAGAAAGCAAAGCCTTCCTTTGCAAAGGATAACTATAAAGTACTTCGAGTGCAAACATCGCACAAGGAGTGTGGGCGAAATCCTCGACAACTGAATAATTTTGGGTGGCTCGGGCATTAGGATTGTGCCCCAAATGCTTAAGGACCCCCTTAGGAATGTGAGGTGCAACTTCAGGTTTATCCACAGGGTTTTCAATATGCAAAGGACTCCCAAGTGGAGTAGTTTCCTTTCCAAGGTCAGGTTGTGACGAACCATAGTCCTTCGCACGAGTCACAACCTTAGTAGCACGCACCATATTGATACAACCATGACCACTACTAGCTTTCGGTGGATATTGATCTCCACCAGACTAATCATGGGTCCTCGAGTTCATGTTTTGATTATGGGGTAAAGGGTTGGTCAGCACAGCTGGGCCATGTGCTATGAACCTAGAGGCTTCTTCTATACGAGGGTACAAGTGAGTGAGGTGGTCATCCTTACACAATTTGCAAGGAAACTTAACCTTACGTTTAGACTGCTTGTACCCCCCAGCATTGCAGGTGTTCTTGTCATTAGAATTGGCATTTTCATTCCTATTCCCACCCTTACAATTTTTTTTACCCTTTTTCTTATTCCTTCTGCGTTTTTGGTTACCCTTCTAGTCTAACGATTGTACCGAAAGCACAATCACCATTTGGGTGGGTTGACATGAAGCCATGGCTTGTCTCGAAGCAAATTGGTTGATAGACAATTGACTCACCTGTTTCACAACCGAATCCATAGGTTTGGTACTCGTACAACCAACAATGCCATCGACATGTGGTCCAGGTTTGACCTTGGGGTCAAAACTAGAACATGGAACGTTAGGAATAATCTCATATAATAATCTGGATTGAGCATAAATCAAATCCAATTCCTGCGCCCTAAAAATGGCTTGTTCCTCGTTCTAAACTCCGGACGTAGAAACATCCTTCGATATATAAGGAAGTAACGATTTAAGCAACCATCATAGGAGAAACTCTGGCGGTATGAAGGCTTTAATCAATCTCTTCCATATACGCCACTCTTGGATATGGTCTGAGATATGTGTGGCTTTGTCTTGCCGAAATGTCGATAAGACTTCCGTACCAACATCGTAATGCACTGGTAGCTGGATATGGTGGAGAAATTTCATAGCTAGGTCATCGAACAAAACGAATGCCCCCCTAGGTAACTCTATGTACCATTTCATTGCAGGCCCGGTGAGGGTGCGTTGAAATAGCCTTAACCGAATCGAATCTTCATGTAAGGAATTAGAAGAGCACCAAAGGTGAAATGTAGTAACATGTTCACTAGGATCTTCTCTTGGTTTTCCCTTGAATTTGGAAATGTCTGAGGGAATCTTATTAGGGACAGTTGACCAAGCCAGGTCATAAGATACCAACAAGTCAGGAAAATTTAACGTTGCGAGGAAAGGGATCCTAGGTTGAGCAGGTCAATGCCACGTTCCCTGATAATTTTGGTTCACATAAGACTGATTACTGTAACCACCATGGCCATGGCCATAGTGCCCTCCTCCCATTTGACCCACATAGGATGGTATGGAAGCACCATAATGTGGTGTACCTTGACTATTTAGAGCTACAAATCCATAATTCAGGGAGTAAGTAGGTTTTTGATACCCGTACCCATAAGGTGAATAACTCTATGCATACTATGGTCCATAATATTGTCCATGAGAAGTTCCATAATATGTCCCATGAGAAACTCCATAAGTAGGAATATGAGGAATTCCCTACGATAGACCATAGGACGTTCCAGAAGTAGGAATGTGACCTCCTGATACAATAGGAGGTACTTGGCTCTAAGACACAACTACATGAGTAGCAGCAGCACGAACATGACTAGTAGCCACATTCTAGCCTAAAGGACCACATGAATGAGGGGGGGGAATAGCATTCGAAGAACTAGGAATAGAGGACGTAGGGACATGCGAAACGATGTAAGTGGTGTTCCCTATAGTCACTCATTGTGGTTCTGGTATCATAATATGACTACTAATACCAGGTCTAGGATGATCGTGTGATGTAGCCTCCACCACCGGGATGGAGGGTGCAATGTGAATCGTGCTCCCAAATCTCTCCACATGGAAAGGAATGGGAATTCCCCCAGGCATAGTGTTAGGTTCAAACTCTGACTCGGCATGGTATGTCAGATCATGTGCAAGGATACCAAACATGCCATAACTAACATAACTAGTGCTCGCAGGTTCATGATGAGTCTCATCGCCCAGAAGCCAATACCAGTGACCTATGAATGAGGGATCATACCCAGAGTGCGTAGGTATATAATGTGAAGGATCGTACCTAGAGTGTGTAGGTATATAAGGTGAAGGATCATATACAAGAGTAGGATCTTCTTCCCCAACCTCATGAGGTGGAGAAGACAACTCAGGAATTTCATCTTCATCATCTCCCATCGTGTGTGAATCAATGTGAGAAGTAGTCCGCCTGGACTGCTTGTTTCTCTCTCCCAAAGGAGGAGGAGATGTAGAAGGCATAAGTCTTGCTAAATTATGAGAACAGCGAAGTGTCACACTCGAATCCACAATGACTCAAAAAATGAAAAAGTCTCTTCTAATTATGCAAACCCTAAGCAAGCTAGCATGCACAGAGGATACACCAATATAATCTAAAGCCAATCACAAGCAAACAAGGGTAGGATATGTGAGCTCCTAAATGAAGTAGGTATGTCTCGCCTAGGAGAGGCTTGAGACTCCCATACACAACAAGCAGAGGTTCGTAACCAATTATTATGGCCCTCAGCTAAAACGCATATAGCGACTGTGCTGTATGACCCCAACCTGGTCGGGACACCTCCAGAATAACCCCTGTGAAGTACCCCCTCGATAACCTAGGTAAGGAAACTAAGGTCAGCTCAATATAATCAATGCTCAGGCAGACAGTCGTAGGTGGGATTGACAGTATGGGCAGGGTAGAAAATCCCGAAACTCTCGAAAGAGCCCCTAGATATGAATACAATCCTGGAAATATCTCCAGTGCTACTCAGTTATGACTAGGGGTCATCCCAATCAATAACTGCTCACACTGCCTCATGCTTAACTCCCTTGTAAGAGGAGGATCCTGGGAAACACTAATTATACCAAGGAATTTCACACTCTCACCTGGATAGACACATACATGTTGTTGTTTAGTGGTCTTGGAGAATTTACTTACAATGAACTATTCCAAGACCCTAAAACCTAATCTTGTTGGTGTACCCTATTGAAAGAAAATAGTGTAATCCATTTTAATTAAGCATTGATTTTATTGTCTTTATTACTCAAAAAAGGTAGATGATCATGCAACCAATGGTGTTATTACGCAAACATGAAGTAAATTGCACACCTAACAACCAATGCAAATGCATTGTGTCGAATGAAAAACAGGGCATGCTACTACGTGAAATGAAAAAATTTCTTCAAATGACAAATGCAACCATTCCTATATGAAATCCTAACTAGTACTTCTCTAAGCAAACCTAGTGCAAGTACCATGCAAAATGAAAAGTGCAATGATGCATAATGATGTAAAAGAAGCAAATATTTTTGGATTTTTTGAATAAAAATGAGATAATAAAGCAAAATAATGACTCTACCAGCCCCAGACTCTACAAGCACTATCAAACAGCACCCACACAAATCACTAAGGTAAAAGAGACCTAATGCACTAATCCCAAAACAAAAAAATGAAAATGCAATGACAAGAACATTCTTGAAAAAAAAAATTACCCTAAAAAGCGTCTCTAGTCGGAAACAGAGGTGTACGTAGACTCTAGAAGCATCAAAGGAGACTCAACAATCATCAAAACTCACCTAAAAACACTCAATCTTCTTCTAAAAAGAAAAACTCAGGGCATACACAACTGTGTGCAAAAAACCTGCGTATGTACGTGGATATCTCAGTCAAAACCGCGTGTACACGCGACTATGAGGAAAAAACTCACGTACAGGAAGAAAAAGAGATAAAAATGAAGGCAAACAGATAAGTTGAGACAAAATTCACACCTATCAGACACTACCAGGAAAACATGCCCCCAGACCCGACTCAGAAACAGAGAAATTAGAGCAATTCAAGAACATTGAATGCCGATAAAAACCCCCAAAGGACAATTACTAGGAACTCCCCAGTGGAGTCGCCAATTCTGTTATGGAGAGAAACTCCTATGGATTGGGGTACCACAACAGACAGCTTGACTCCAGAAATCAATCCTTTCCTATATGCAAGAGAAACCAAATATCTAACACTAAAGGATCTCAATTCGTACCTTATTCCAGATGGTTTATGTAGATCCTCATTGAGCTTTCCAACTCCAGCATGTATTGATAAATTGCTATCTCAACACTCAGCAAACAAAACAAGCATGCTATATATAATTGTGTTAGACCTACTCTAGCATATATAATCAATAACATATAAGCATTTAAAAGAATCCATGGATCAAATACTCATTTAAATACACATTATTGGAGAGGAAAAGATATTTCTATTGATATAAAATAGAGATTACAATAGTGACAACCTCTGTCAGCACGTCTACGAATCGGAGAAAATGAGTCCCCCACTTGGGCCTCCACCACTTCAATCCTCCATCTCTTGATAGCAAGCTCACAAGCAAAGGAAAGCTTGGGAAGAACACAAAGTGCTCCAAGGGAAAAAGGGTTGCAGACTCAAGTATAAGCTCTGGCAACAATGGACTATAATTTTCTTGCTCTTCAATTCCTCCCTCTTCAATGTATCCAAAGGGTTCCTTATATAGCTCTGCAATGGGGTAATTGAAGGTCAAATCCAAGCGATCTCAAGGCATATGGAAGTTCAAGAGACAAGTGACTCGGATCCACATCAAGGAAAACTCAAAAATCATTTGGCCTTTTGCACACATCCTGATGTACACGGTTTTAAGGGTCAACCCTACGTATATACACGAGAAAGGGATTAAAAGTCGCGTATGGCAATTATTGCATGTTTTTAGGGATGATCTTGGAAACATAAAAGGTACAAAAATGGTCCATGGGTTCTAAGGATTCTGTAGAGGGACAGGGAAGTCCATAAAAGTGTGATTCACCATGTGTGGTAAAATCAGCTGTAACACCCTTATTTACAGTTATTGTGTGAATGAATGTCGCAATATTGGTGAATGCAGTAAATGAATGAACAACTAAAGCATTGTCGAGCACTATGTATTGATCCTATTAAAATACTGATAAGTTATAATAGTGTTGCATAGTTGTCATGTACATTCAAGGAATCAATCGCGTCGCATAGTTGCATCAGTAATTAAGTTCGGAAGGATAAAGTAGTGTCGCACATGGGTTGTGGTGCAAAGTTATGCCTCTGTTGCATAGTAACAGACTCCATCCCTCCATCTCTGTTGAGCACCTTGGCCACATGCCAAGGGACTATTATCCCTCTCCAACTACGAAAACATGGTTCTGGCAGTTACACATTAAGATATCTCGGGTGAGACTGTGCCTTCCTAGCAAGTGTTGCTAACTGAGATTTCTTTTTCGGGCCAATGTCTTTGGGTGTTTTGTTGGTTTTATGTTATTGTTGAACCCGGGTCATGTAAGTAAGGAAAAGAGGCCACCACTTCCTCATTAGAATCATCATCATCATCACCATCATCATTGTCATCTAATTCATCCTCACTGTCTTCCTCATTAGCATCATCATCATCGTCGTCATCACCATATTCATCATCTCCATCATCCTCATCATCACCATCTTCATCCTCAACCTCATCATCCTCATCAATGTTATCATCATCATCCTCATCGTCACCATCTTCATCCTCAACCTCATCATCATCATCAATGTTATCATCATCATCATGTTCATCCTCATCCTCATCATCGTCATCATCATCATTACCATCTTCATCATCATCATCATCATCATCATCATCACCATCTTCATCCTCATCCTCATCATTGTCAATGTTATAATCATCATCGTCATCAATGTTATCTTCATTGTCATCATCATGTTCATCCTCATCATCATCATCATGTTCATACTCATTAGAATAATCACAATCATCATCATCATGTTCATCCTCATTAGAATAATTGCAACCATCATCATATTCATCTTTATGATCATCAATGGTATCATAATCATCATCATCATCAATGGTATCATCATTATCATCATCATCTAATTCATCCTCACCGTATTCCTCATTATCATCATCATCATCATCATCATCATCGCCATCATCAACTCCATCATCACCATCTTCATCATCGTCAATGTTATAATCATCATTTTCATCAATGTCATCATCATCATCGTCGTCATCATAATCATCATGTTGATCCTCATTATATTAATCGCAATCATCATCATATTCATATGTATGATCAAGATAAAAACAAAGAAAAAAACAAATCATAAAACACAAAACAAATAAATAATAAAAATACAATTAAAATGAATAAAAAACAAAACATAAAACAAACAAAAACAAATAATACAAATGCAAAACAAACGCATATAACATAAAACAAATGAACAAACAACCCTCGTGCCCATAATCAACATAAGAACAAGATTCAAACCCTGCTCTCACTCACAATCTCAGACAGTGGGTGGAAGAAGTTCAAAGTAAAACCATTATAGCTTGGGGATTTGTCCTAGGCCATCTCGAAAGCTGCTATTTCCATCTCTTCCATTGTAATTTCCCTCATTAGACTATCATTTTGATCCTTTGTGATTATTGTTGGAATGCTTTGAACAATTTTTTAAAATAGCTTCTATTCAATGTATGGGAGATTCAATGAGGACAAAATTATATTTTTTGATCAGTTCACTTTCGATTTCATCGTGATTTCTTACTATTTCTCTCAAATATTTTTTGATTGAGGTAATTGTGTTAGAATGGGGGTGTTGTATCATTGAGGTATGGAAGAGCTTGGTGTTTCTCTCCCCTTCTTTGAGCCAAATAATTCTTCACTTCTACCTCCATAGTGTTTTCTCTTGCTTGGCTCGAGTATCTATTTGCATTTACATATTAAATTATTCTTCTTTGAGACGTTTTGTCACTAGTACATATGCCTCAAAATTTCCATGAAATATTGCCACGAATAAGTTAAAATGGAAATTTTCGTGGATAAATAGATAGAAATTTTGAAAATAAAATTCTCATGATGAAAGTTCGTCTCTATTGTGACGAATACACATGTTTGTCGCTCTAGTTACGTAAAGCTAAACACGTGCAAATCAATGGTCATCACAGTAGTGGTCATTGACTTTTTCTTATTGTTGAATTTGATCGTTGTGCATTTTCATTGGAACTGACATGATCATTGATCTATAAATACATGTTCTTAAGACATATTTCATCAAATCATTTGTTATATTTGCAACAATTTTTCTGTTGATTGTTCGATCTGTGATTTCAAGAGTCCTGTACTAGTTTAACACGTTGATTTTTTCATCTCCTTTGGTTTCTAGGTTTGTATTTCTAAATTCTGTCTCCTTTAATGTGTGGGGTCATGCAAATATTGTGTCAAATGAAGATGATAATGAGGATGATTATATTGATTATTAGTCATGATCATCAATGTTATAATCCTCAAAATCATTAATGTTATAATCATCATCATCATCATGTTCATCCTCATTAGAATATCACAATCATCATCATATTCATCTTTATGATCAATATCAATGTTATCATAATCATCATCATCATCAATGGTATCATCATAATCATCATCATCTTCATCCTCATCGTCTTCATTATTAGCAGCAGCATCATCAACAGCATCGCCATCGTTAACACCATCATCATCATCATCATCACCATATTCATTATCGTCTTCATCATCATCACCACCATTTTCATCCTCAACGTCAACCTCATCATCGCCAATTTTATAATCATCATCATTGTGAGTGTTATCATCATCATCATCATCATCATCATGTTCATCTTCATCATCATCATCATCATCATCATGTTCATACTCATTAGAATAATCGCAAACACCATCATCATGTTCATCCTCATTAGAATAATCGCAACCATCATCATCTTCATCTTTATGATCATCAATGGTATCATCATCATCATCATCTTTATGATCATCAATGGCATCATAATCATCATCATCATCATCAATGGTACCATCATAATCATCATCATCTAATTCATCCTCATCATCTTCCACATTAGAATCATCATCATCATCACCACCACCATCATCAACACCATCATCATCGTCATCATCACCATCTTCATCATCGTCCTCATCATCATCATCGCCATATTCATCCTCATCTTCATCCTCATCATCTTCAATGTTATAATCATCATCCTCATCAATGTTATCATCATCATGTTTATCCTCATCATCATCATCATGTTCATCCTCATTAGAATAATCGCAATCATCATCATCTTTATCTTTATGATCAATATCAATGCTATCATAATCATCATGATCATCAATGGTATCCTCATAATTATCATCATCTTCATCCTCATCATCTTCATCATTAGCATCATCATCATCATCATCGTCGCCATCATCAACACCATCATTCATCGTCATCGTCATCATCTTCATCATTTTCATCGTCATCATCACCATCTTCATCATTTTCATCGTCATCATCATCACCATCTTCATCCTCATCCTTAGCCTCATCATCATCAATGTCATAATCATCATCGTCGTCAACGTTATCTTCATCATCATCATCATGTTCATACTCATTACAATAATCGCAATCATCATCATCATGTTCATCCTCATTAGAATAATCGCAACCATCATCATCTTCATCTTTATGACCATCAATGGTATCATAATCATCATCTTCATCAACTGCATCATCAAAATCATCATCATCTAATTCATCCTCACCGTATTCCTCATTAGCATCATTATCATCATCATCATCACCATCATCAACACCATCATCATCATCGTCAACTTTTGTTTGATATGGGAAAATTTTGAGCAAGCTTCTCAACTTTGAAAGTGAACTGAGATAGCCACGGCAGGGCATCTGAATTGTACAACAGTTCAACTCTGGGAAGATCCAAAGTTGCTAAACACATGCAAATCAACAGTCATCACAGTAACGGTCATTGACTTTTTGTTATTGTTGACATTTTATTGTTGTGCATTTTCGTTGGAACTGCTATGATCATTGATCTATAAATACATGTTCTTAAGACACATTTCATCAAATTATTTTCTATAGTTGCAACAATTTTTCTGCTGATTGTTCGATCTATGATTTCAAGAGTCCTGTACTAGTTTAACACATCGAAATTTTGATCTCCTTTGGTGTCCAGGTTTGTATTTTTAAATTCCTTGTCTCATTTAATGTGTAGGGTCATACAAATGTCAAGTCAGATGAAGAAGAAGATGATGATGATATTGATGATGAGTCATGATCATGAATGTTATAATCCTCAACATCATTAATGTTATAATAATCATCACCATCATGTTCATCCTCATTAGAATAATCACAACCATCATCATATTCATCTTTATGATCATCAATGGTATCATAATCATCATCATCATCAATGGTATCATCCTAATCATCGTCATATTCATCCTCATCATCTTTCTCATTAGCATCATCATCATCATCATCATCGCCATCATTAACACCATCACCATTTTCGTCATCGTCATCGTCGACATCATAATCAACCTCATCCTCATCCTCATCCTCATCACCGTTAATTTTATAATAATCATCACCTTCAATGTTATCATCATCATCATCATCATCATCATCATCATGTTCATCCTCATCATCATCATCATGTTTGTTAGGATATTTAGACACTTAGGAGTTAGTTAAGATCAACTTGTGTAGTATATCCATTAGGTAAAAGTGTGCATCTTTAGTATGCATTAGAATGCATCTGTAAATATTCTAATCCGACGGTTGTTATGGAGAGAAATTCCTATGGCTTGGGGTACCACAATAGACAGCTTGACTCCAGAAATCAATTCTTTCCAATATGCAAGAGAAATCAAATATCTAACACTAAAGGATCAGACCTCGTACCTTATTCCAGACGGTTTAAGTAAATCCCCATTGAGCTTTCCAACTTTAGCTTGAATTGATGAATCACTTCCTCAACAACAAGTAAACAAGACAAACATACTATATATATTGGTGTTAGATCTACTCTAGCATATATAATCAACAATGTATAAGCATTTGAAATCATCCATGGATAAAATATTCATTCAAACATACATTATTGGACAGGAAAAGATATTTCTATTAATATAAAATTAGAGATTACAATGAATACAAAGAAAGTGAATCCCCCACTTGGGCCTCCACCACCTCAATCCTCCATCTCTCGATAGCAAGCTCACAAGAAAAAGGCAAGCTTTGGAAGAAAACCAAAGTGCTCCAAGGGACAAAGGGATGCAAACTCAAGCACAAGTTTTGGCAACAACGGACTATAGTTTCTTTGCTCTCAATTCTCTTATGCCTTCAATGTATCCAAAGGGTTCCTTATATATATTTTCAATGGGGTAATGAAAGGTCGAATCCGAGCGATCTCAAGGCATGGGGAAGGCCAGGAGACAAGTGAGTCAGATCCATGTCAAGGAAAACTCCAAAAGGATTTGGATTTTGTACACATCCTGATGTACACGGTTTTAGAGGTCAACCCCGCGTATATACGCAACAAAGGGTTTAAAATTCACCTATAGCAATTTTCACATGTTTTTAGGGATGGTCTAGGGAACATCAAAGGACAAAAAATGGTCCAAGGGGTCTAAGGAGTCTGCAGAGGGACAGGGGAAGGCCATACAAGTGTGATTCACCTGGTGTGGTAAAATCAGCTATAACAGATGCCCCCTAATGTGTGAGGTCAAAGGGGTCATACGATGGCCAAAATACATTATAAGTCCATCCCAGAAGTGGAGTGATGAATAATCCCAAATGGAAGACCAGCCACCCAATCAGCATAGTACAATAATACAACTCTGTACATAACTGTAAATACATATAGCAGTCCCGGATATATAAGAGTACAATGGCCATGAATTGGCATGATACAAAATATGACATAAGTGGTCATCACCACATAAAATATACATAGATCAGAATCTCCATGATGAAGATATACAAAGGATCATGATCCCCATAATGGCTAAATATATACAATGGATCAAGATCTCCATAATAGCTGGAAATGTCTAACATATACTGGAATCAAGTCACGAGAGCTGAAATCTCATGAACACTGGCACGATCAAGGAGGTAGCATATAAGAGATGCCACCAATCTGGAAGTTCTTCTACACAAACGACTATGAGTACAAGTCCTACTATGTGTATAGAGGTGTCAAGGTCAAACATAGTAGTCCATCGTCTGATTATCGGTCATTGATGTATACTGTTAATACACGCGAGATCACCCACTGATAATGATAATGGGAATCAAGGTACTAGAGTGAAAACTAACAAGTGCGAATAGATATGTTGAGGTCGAACACTTGAGAGGATCTGTTATCCCTAAAGTTGAACCTAGACTACGGTATTCAAGCTTAAGGAAATCTTTGTTCAAAAATGTATAAATTAAATAAAATCAAACTAAAAACACAAACTGGTATCAAACAAGGCTAATGGAACTTCACAGCACTAGAAGGAACTAGGCTAGTATAACTGTTTGTACAGATTACACAATTCTGGTATGAAATCAAAAGCTTTAAATGCATCACACAATATATAATAAGAAAAGTTGGTATATGTCACAGATTGGTAAATACAGGTATTTATAAGAAGATCAAAGCATTGAAGTGATAGGCTGGTATGAATCAGAGTTGCAGGAGAATCCAACAGATGTTGTATAACATGGACAATCACAAAGTTCACTACCCAGGCTACTATGATCATAAATCAAGAAGTGAAACTGCCAATGTTTATAAAATAAAAAGATAACTGCCTCTTCAAGATAAGAATTAGTGTAATGGAATATGAATGACCATATACATAATAGAATTATCAGAAATACAATTTATATAACACAAGGGAAAATCATCATCATGTTCATTCAGAAATAGAACCTGTTACTGAAGCTGCAAAATGCTCATGCTACACAGATGTGTTTACAATTGACATGCATTACTCCCAAAACTGCCAACCTACAGTCCCTCCTCGAGACCACTCTCACACCAGACCCCCTCGCTCCCTTAGCTGGGACCTCTTCTTATACAAAAACATTCTATCTACAAACTAACAATAGATCCTATATTTCAGGATCGAACTTCCTCCAAAATTGGGAAGTTAATCCCTTACAAAATAGTAAACTACAAGTGTCATACATGTGTCAAAAATAACAACATAAGTTCAAAATCAAACACCTAAAGGCTTCTAGAAGCCTCTGCTAACGTAGCTAGGTCACTAAGAACCTGAGAATGCCTTTGAAGTCTAGCGAATTCAGCATCTTTATCCTTTTCCTTGCTCTGGGCTTTGACTTGCTCCATTGGCTGTGCCAGACTCCATTCGAGCAGAGCCTATACTGTCAATTTCATCCATAAAGATAATAAAAGGAGCATGCTCTCTTGCCATAACAAAAAGTTCACGAACCATCCTTGATCCTTCTCCAATGTACTTCTGAACCAATTCAGAACCTGAAACTCTAATAAAAGTGCAATCGGTATGATGAGAAACTGCCCTGGCCAGCACTATCTCTGCGCAACAAAACAATGACTATGTCTGCAAATTCATTTCTTCTTCATCATCAAATCGTGGTTACTCTCTGCTCACGGATTGGTATCAATAAATGGACTCAAACGACCACACACATGGCGATAATACTCAGTCTGCCATTTCATTAACTCAGAACCTCGCTTAGATTTTCTTTCCTCTCAAAATTGCTTCGCTGAGGTCTACTTTTGTCCTGCCAAGCTCTATGCACAGCATACTGGATGTGTCGTTCATGCTCTTTCAATATTTCATCAATATTTCCAGAGGGTGGCAGCAATGGTACCGAGTAATGTATTTTGTCCCCTTGACCACCATAACCCCACCAGTTCATGGTAGCTTCTTGACTTGCAACCCTTTCATCTCTCCTATGATGAGTTTCTGGCAGATCCTGCAAGTGATAATTATCTAAACCTTTATATGATTCAAGTTGCTGGAACCAAGTCCAATCTTGTTTGCTCGGATGTTATGGAACTTCGAGAAATTCATGCTTCCCATTATTATGTACACCATCTATTGCATCAATACAATTATGTTGCCACATGCCACTCCGGTCCTTATGTGTATATACCAGCATTATTTCTTGCTGCTGCCACTAAACCAGGTAAATTTGACAAATCTACTCCAGGTTTTAACAAAAATAATCTTGTTTTTCATTGGCTTTTTCGTCCTTGGATCAATCTGCTCTAACAGCTCCATTATTTCACATTCCTCAACAACAGAATAAATGTGTAGTACAGCTTTGCAACCAGCAGTAAATATTGCTTTATGTTCCACTAGCTCCACTATCTGTAACTGCGTGCTTTGGAATGCAGTGTAGTATATACATTGTAATCCAAACCCTAAAACAAGAACATAGAGTTTGAAAACAAACCCTAGTCATTGAAACCCTACATGAGGCTGCTCGTCACCAATGGAGATAGAGAATAAACCAACAGGCCATTTGGACACTCTGTCATTAGAAATTAAAATGCTGCCAGTTCAGGATATGCTGCCAGCCTGTAAGAATTCACCATATAACAAATACTTTCTTGCACATATATGGGATCATGGCTTATGAATGAAGCTTTTGATGATTTTAGGTAATGAAAGAAACCCTAATGGCAATCAATCAAACATAGAATATAAAACAAAGCACAACTAAAAACAATAAAAACAAAGCATAACCAAAAAATTAAAAATAAACAGGTGAAACATCCTCAAAGATAATAGGATCCATCGATCAGGGGACATTGATGTATTCCCAAGAACTGTTGATGGTGAAATAACCTGCCACTGATGACTGCAAGTCTCAAGGCACTCAAAAATGACTCTAGATTCCAATCCCAGAATAAATGATTTGAAGTCGATGGGATGAAATCCGCTGGAAGGAGGGCATTAAGGCATCCCCCATCATCCAACATGAAGTACTCAACAAATTTGTATAATGTGGAAGGACTCGATCATAAGGTGCATAAACTAGCAACTGTATCAGGAATGGCCGACATGCAAATTCAAGATAACTGAGGAATGTCCGACTTAGGTTTCAAATTCCTTCGAACAAAAGCATAACAGTGAATGGTGACTGAATAAAGGCAGCATAGACTCGATATACAAAACTGGGACATCTCTGCGACACAGGAGGAATCGACAGAGGCTCCATGGGGACCGGAAGCTTAACCAGTCAGTGGAGATAAACTCAAATAAATGAGTATAGCTCCTAAATTCAAACTATAAACCCAACCAATGGATGTGATACACAGTTCTTTGTTCTAAGGCAACACGACTCGAAAGCTGCCAAAAGACAACATCTTTCCTTGTCCAGATTTTTGGTTTTTTAATTTTTTTTGGACTTTTTCAAATATTTAAAATCTTGAAAAAGAATAAAACTGCTTTATATTTACAGACTAGGAGGAGACGAGTGTCATATGGGAAAACAAACTAGTTCCAAGCAGTGGAACATACCTATGCTCAATGCAATAATACATGTGTAGGATAGCGACACTCAGGGGAAAGTCCCCTCTCGGTAAAAATAGGGAATCAAGATGCAAAGGATATATAAAATGGCTCTGCATGGCTAGACATGAGACAAGATCAAGCTATATGGCTGAAACTCAATGTCAGGGAAGTCGGCGTAAGGCTTAATAAGGCAGGAAAAGAACATGATAATGCAATTACAACTTGACATAAGGGAGTCCTAAGGGAAATAGGCCAGCAAAATATCAAGAGGAGTATGAGGCTCTTGCGAAATGTCATGGCAATACTATACAACGAACTCCCACACCCTAAGGGACAAAATGTCAGCATGGGCACCAAATGCAAATAAAGCGCTAACTAGGGTACCCATGTAAGGTCAAGCTCTACCACTCATATCATGCCACTTCTAAAACAGCAAGAAGGTTCTATGACGTAATAGAGTGGGTTCGTACCTAAGGCTATAATGAAATGATCATAAGCTCATGCAAAATGCAAATGGTGATGAAACCTAACCTATATGCTGGTTTAGACATGGTACCTAAAATCGGCACGAACGGGTCAATCCAACGGCTGAAACGGTGCTCAAAAAGGTCTCGTACATCATAAATTAGTCCAAAAACGGTCCAAAAGGATTAGAAATGGTCCAAACTATAGAAAAGGGGGTAAAAATTTGAAAAAAATTGAAAAATTTCTATAAATAGTAAAAAATTCAAAACATTATAAAACATTTGAAATTTTTACCCATTTGAGCTCAGAACTTCAACAGTGAATTCCAGGAGATCCAGCCGGTGGAATCCACTACCGTTTTTTCTAGGTACTTACCCATGCTCTACTCTTTCATTTTGATGCAAATTTTGTCTAATTCCATGGTGTATTTAGGATTCTAGGCCAGTCTAAGATGTGCGCCATGGCCCACATGGAAATCGAGGGTTTTTCCGCATATAGGGAAAGATATACACGGAAAACACCCTCAAAGTCGCGTACATATGCGATTGTTTAGCAAACAGTCGCATATGCAGCCACGCTCAATGATTATTAAGTATTCTAATGGACAAAACTCAAATTTTATGTGCAGGATGGTCCTATAATGGAGAGAACGTGAACATGGTGATGTAGAAGAGGCAGTAAGGGTAGATCTAATGGCTCAACAAGCGTTACGTGCATGTGGGATTTACAAATTTTGGTTTCTTGGTGGCTTAAGAGCCAAACTAGGACTATTGCAGAGGTTAGTGGACTACTGGGATCCAGACTCAGAGTCGTTCTAGATAGACGGAATGTCCCTCACCATAGAAGTGGAGGACATATATTTTATTACTAGACTTTCCCGACGGTGGGAAGTGGTGAACCTGCGCTCTCACGAGCCTGGAGGTGGCTTGAATATAGATGAGTACATTGTGGTGTACTTCTCTCCGTACACGGAGAAGGTGGGGAGTCAGATCCCAACTAACTCCATACAGGTGTTGGGCCTAAAGGCCATCCTACTGACACTAGGCAGGATAGCAGGCTTAGCTTCACTCCACTAGGCCTCACGACCTCTGATGTTCTGTGCAGTGGAGTGCATGAGACCCACTATGTACGATTGGAGCACTGCGCTACTAGGCAACAAGAAACACCAGCTCAGTGAGTGCAAGATGGGTAGAGTGTGAAACTTCGATTTCAGTAGCATACTGAGCACGTTTTTCTTTGAGCGTGTTTCGGGATTGAGCCCTAGAGTTGACGTTCCTCTACACAGGGTTCGAGATTCGTCCCAACGGCGTTGGGCGGATGCAATGTGCATATTGGGTGGAGGTAGGGTGTCCAACCCCTATCCAGCTGATTTCTTTCAATGGTGGTGATGATAGATAGTTTCTATCAATGACTACCCCTATGTGGGGATATATTTCTGGGGAGACCCGAACATGCTGTTACCACCAAGATCGGAATACGGTGACATTGGTAATGAATCTCGACACTCTTTTTAAAAATTTTGAGTTATTTAATTTTTTTGTGTTTTCTGATTATGTGGAATCAAAAGCCATGTTTTTGGGTGACAATACATAGTGACATCTACCATATGCATGCATATGTGGGACCACAGTGGCCTGAAGGCTTCCCTCATCATAAACGGAGGGGAAGAGGAGACGATATCATAGGTGTGGATGCGGAGCGGATGCTCCAAAGCATTCATACCAACTTCGTGAGACTGACACACAAAGTACCCATGGCGCAAGTTGAGGACTTGCCTGAGGCCATGCAGTGCCAGGTGGTGGGTGTACCATGAGCATGGGTGCAGCTATTTCGACGGCTAGCTAGAGCTGTAGTGACATTCCATGATCACAACCCCCCTCCTCCTCCACAGGATTAGATACCTGGGAGTGATACATTTTGTACTACCATGTATTTATATTTTGGTGGCTCGAGAGCCCCATTTTTGTATTATGACACTATGTATTACCACATTTTGGATGTTTATAAAAAAAATTATGATGATCGATTTATTTATTTACATGTGTAAAAATTTATGTTTGTGACGAGCTTATTGTGTATGAAACAAATGCCAATCTAACATGTAGTTAGCATATGAGTCAGCAACTTGATTATTAATTCTTGGAACATGTATGTATGTTATATTGTCACTGATTGTCGTTCTAGCAATCTCACACAAAAGAATCTTCTTAATAATGTTGGATCTCTAACATGGTACAAATCATTAAGTTGTGACACTACTAACTCCGAATCAAGATGTACCTCAAGAGAGAGAACTCCATGCAAAATGGCATCCCGTAGAAGCTCAATAACGGCACTATATTCAACAACATTGTTTGAATATTGCCATAAACATATGCCTCCTGAAGATAATACCTGACCCATAAACTGTTGAGGCCTGGAAATTCGGAGGCGGAAAAATTTAGGGATTCTCCCCAATCAATGTTCCCAAATAGCCTGCTGACTGTTTGGAATGGGGAATCCATCATGTTTGCGGTCCGGCTACTATAGGTCAAGAAACAAAACAAAGGGTTGACCGGTTACGGACCGGCCCACCGAGTTTTTTGTATTTTTTGACTTAAAGAAATGAAATGCAAGTGCCTAACTAAATGCAGGGTGATCTAGATGCAAGGAGCGGTCACAACATGATGCGCAGGTTCTTACCTCTCGTCTTATGCTCGCAAACAACCAAATCAGACACAATAAGAAATAAAATAACTATCTAATCTATCCCTAGGGAGCAAGGTGATCGTTTTGGGTGAGTAATACATTTTGCACACGCATTCTGAAGAATCACAGATAGCTTGTACTTCTTTCGAGACACATGAACAGTTACAAATATTCAAATAACCTGATAGCCGATCATTTTATAACAACATTTATTACTCAAAGTGAAAAATATCCCAGAAACTCCTGAAGAACATTTAACAAGAACATAGATTTAGAACATCAAACATTCTTACAGTAAATGAAACACGGCTAAAAATGAAATAGTTCCTCTTCAACCTTATTCATTGAATTGCATTGATACATTCCACTCTACACTCTCTTCGACAGGTAAAATTGCAGTTTCCTTTGCAAAATGAAATAGTTCCTCTTACAAGCAAACATTTACAAAATTTTCCAGGGGAAAAAGCCCTTTCTCTTTCCTACTTCCCAATATTTAAACTACAACTATTGAGTCGCTCTGTTTCCCCTCAGACGAGTGGTCTTTCAGTTTCTCCAACGCTTCATATTCCGATCTTTTGTCAGTATGTGATCATGAAACACTTGGTAACTGATCCATTTCGGAGATCACGCCTTCACAGTTCTGGACTTCGTCTTCCATTCGCATCGTTTCAGTCATACCTCTACCAAACGAGTTAGTCTTTATTCTCATCGTGGCACATTAACCGGTCCTCTTGGAACTGCCTGCATTCAATTCATGAGTGTGGTTAAAACAACAAATATTATCGATTAACCACCATTCCACAAGAAAATGGCCGAGCGTGCCGCATACGGGCCTGGAAAAATATCCAAGGGTATATTGGCGAGAAAATTCAAGTCGGAAGCCAGAAGAAGGTGAGCTCGGGAGCCAAGAGGATCCTCCAGCCGCAACGTCGGATGAGACCTAAGTCACGGCCAAGCGAAACATGGGCGGGATATGCCACAAATCGGACGTCAAACGGCTTTTAGCTTCGGGCACCGGAACACTCTAGGAGCTGCAACGACGGAGGAGAAAAGTTAGAGGATAAGCGGAGCGGACGGGAAAACTTAGTCAGACATCGAACGACACTTGGATCGGGCGCGGAAATGATCACCCAGCCGCAACTGCGGCTGAGGAGAGGCTACAGGCAAGCGAATCGAAGGCTGAAATAAATCGAGCGTCGGACGACAATCAGATCGGGCGAAGGAAAGATCTTGGAGCCGTAACGGCAGAGAGGCTGATACTTTGCAGCTTCCGATCTACCAGCAAAAAGAGGCCCAATTTTGGGAGATTTAAAGATCTGAGCAGCGTTAACAACCAAAGTCGTTTTCCTCATGAAGGCTGCCCTGAAGAACAAAAATCTACTTGCTCACGGCCAGAAATATACAACTTAACTGAAAATGAACATGGCATGAATAAACCTGCTGGTATCCCATCTTCAAATTAAAACGAAAGAAGAAACGCCTGAGAGGCTCAAGCATTTTAATGATCCAACTAAGCAAAATGATGAGGAGGGGGCCCAGAATTTAAATACGAGTAAATCTAGGGAGGGCAGTTGTGGCAGCAACAACTGGCGATTTCCTGGTGAACCTATATCTCTGGGTGATCATACTTTGAGCAACAGACTGTTTAACTAGAATGTTTCTAATGAATTCTTCCAGCCATACGGATTCCTCGACCAACAGAAGTGCGTACCTTAATCATTGATGATGATCCATTTGGGGAAAGTGGAAACCGAAGCTTTCAAGTCCAGATAACTCTGTTGGGGCCAGAGGATGAGTTTTATTATTACCTCTGTCTTCAGGTAGTTAACAGTCTGGACACCACAGGATCATAGCAGATAATAAACAGCAGTATCTGTTTGTTCCTCGTTCCCATACCATTTTAACACTCTTGTGATTTTGGACTTTTGTCCCTTTTATTTGAGTCCTTCTGTGCGCCTTTCTTACTGAATTTTAATTCAGGATCCTCTATCCCATAGTGTCCTTTTGTGTGAGTGGTCTATTTTAAGCTTCAGCTCACGGACGGACAGGATCTTTTGGCCTTTAGTACTTATGATTCAGCACCTGCTTTGATTTGTGATGATTTTATAGAAGTCTGACTCTTTATTCACCTTTTGGAATTCTTCTCTTGGCATGGAATCATTTATATTTAATACACTGTTCACCCTGCTCCTTTCCATGGGTCCCTTACTGTTGCTCCTTTGACATTTCAAATGTGATATGGATGGAACCCCGACATAGTACTCCAGACTTCCCGAACCCGGTTTAATTCACAGGGGTTAAGCAGGACTTCAATGCACACGAAATTTTATTTGAGAAAACTGTTAGGCTGAAAGAACTCTTTAGCAACACACAGGCTAACACTCAACGTGTTTGCCATTCCCCAAAAAACATTCATTTCCTCCAGACAACCGCAAGTTCGATCCCCTTATTGAAATCAAAACTAAAATTAAATAAAATGAAAGCATGACTCGAAAAAAACTCTACAGCTTATTTATATACAAGGCAGAAAAATCAAAGAAACTCAAGAAAAGTAAGGCTTAAGAACTAAACCATTAACTGGCAAGTTCTCCTCCCATCCCTGTAAATCCTACAGCTTATAAGTAGCAGGGCCAAGTTTGGCTACAATCTGAAAAGGGCCTACCCATAACTGCTGGAATTTGGTATGCTTTCCTTTCTCATCATGGGGGTGGTCCCATTTGAGGACCAAGTCTCCTATTTCAAATTTTTTTGTCCCAGCTTTATGCTTGTCAAACCATCTCTTAACTGACTCTTGTTGTTGTTTAAAACGTTCTCTAGCCTTGGATCGGGCCTCTTCTGCTTTCAGGAGATTATATATTCTTATTTGTAGAACTTCATCCTTCGACCCCCTAGACTCTTAGGCTAGCATGGAAGCTGGTAGCATGATATTGGGAGGTAGGATAGCTTCTTTACCGTACATAAGCGTATAGGGTGACACTCCTATTGCAGACTTGGGGGTGACTCTATCAGCCCACAGGGCATTGGGTAAGGCTGAGTGCCAACTTCGCTGGTTTTCTATTACGGTCTTCTTCAGGATTCTAATGAGGTTTTTATTGGAGGATTCAGCCAGGACATTCCCTTGCGGATAGTAGTTAGCAGAATAATGTAATTTTATCCCTTTATCATGAGAAAATGCAGTCAATTTAATCAATGAAAAGTACTTAGCATTATCAAAAACTACTGAAATTGGAACTCCAAACCTGGTCATGATATGATCTTGTAGGAAGCTGATGACTTCGTCCTCGTTGATCTTGCGCAATGGTATAGCTTCAACCCAGCGAGTGAAATAATCAGTCGCAGTAAGAATGTACTTGTGCAGCAGGGAAGAATTTGGTTTTATTTCTCCAATAATGTCCAGTCCCCACTATTCAAATGGTTCTATGATCATAACAGTCTTTAGGGGTGCTGCTGCCCTGGGCTGTCTTCCACCGCACCTTTGACAAATGTCACATTTCCTGACATGTGCATGTGCATCCTTGAAGAGTGTAGGCCAATAGTAACCAGCTCTAAGGATTTTGCGGGCTGTAGTGTCGCCCGAATAATGTCCCCCAGCCGGACCATCATGTAATTTTGCCATTACTTTCTTTGCGTCCTCCTTTTCTAAACATCTGAGAAGAACCCCGTCATAATTCTTTCTGAATAACACTCCTTCAACAAGATGATAGGAGGCTGATTTGAGACGCAGAGCTCTTCTTTGTTTGGAATTCCAATGTTCTGGTAATATCCCCAACTGTAAGTAATGCACAAGGTCCCTATACCAGGAATCAGGAGCTGTAAACAGAGGGCATACATCCATTACATGCAGTTCGGCTTCCTCTTCCAATGCTTGTTCTTCGTTATTTCTACTTCCAGTCATCAATTTTCATAGCCCTTGACCTTTCACTATAGTAGCCGGTTTGAATTCGAGGTCGTATTCTTGAAGGGCTGTTACCTAGTTGCCTCTTCTTTCTCCCAACTCTTTCTGAATGAGAAGAGATCTTACTGCTGGGTAAGGGACTATTACTTTGGTCCAATTTTTTAATATGTAAGGCCTGAAAAGCTTTACTACCTTAAATACTACGTAAGCCTGCTTATCAATGGCTAGGTAGTTTAATTCATCCCCTTGAAGCCCAGTGCTCATGAAAGAGATTGGGAATTCATCACCTCCGTCCTCCTTTTGTGTAAGCACGGCTACCAATGAATCATCGGATGCAAATGTGTACATAATGAAGTCTTTATCAAAGTCTGGACTTTTCAGGGAGGGCACATGGGCAACATCAGTCATGATTTTGTTGAATGCAGTCTTTTTAGTTTCAGTCCACTTAAACTGTGCATTTTGCTTGACCATCTGCTGCAGTGGCTTAACAATCTGAGCAAAATCAGGCACAAACCTTCGTACGAAATTTATTGTCCCCATGAAAGATTGCATTCCTTTTTTATTATGGGGCATAGGGATTTGTTCAATGGCCTTGATTCTCTCTGGGTCTATAGATATACCTCTCTTTGACACTATATGCCCCAGTAATTTGCCTTCTGTGACCGCGAATACGCACTTCTTAGGATTTAGGGAAATGCCATACTCCCGACAGCGCTCGAAAATTTGCTTTAGGTGGAATGCGTGCTCCCCTCTTTTCTTCGAAAATATTGTGATATCATCAAGGTAGGCCACCACACTTCGTCCAATCAGTCCACGGAAAGCTATGTCCATAGCTCTCTGAAATGTCACGCCAGCATTAATCAGTCCAAAAGGCATTCTTCTATATGTGAAAGTTCCCCATTTAGTTCTGAACGTTGTCTTTAATCTATCTTCCTCAGCCACTAACACTTGGTTGTAGCCAGAGAATCCGTCTAACAATGAAAATAATTCAGAACCAGGAACCATCTGTAGCAATTGCTCCATGGGAGGCACCGGATAGTTGTCTTTGTCTGAGGCACGGTTTAAGTTTCTCTAGTCCATGCACAGTCTGATTTCTCCCGACTTTTTCCTGACCGGCACCAAATTTGACACCCACTCAGAATTCTAGACTTTAAAAATAATCCTAGCGTCCAGCAATTTTTTCACCTCGCTTTGAATTAGTGGCTCCAACTTGGGGTGCATCTTCCTCAACGGCTGCTGATATGGCTTGACACCTATTTTAATAGGGATGATATGCTTGATAATGCTGGTGTCATAGGTCTTCAAATCTACGTAAGTCCAGGCAAAGACATCTTTGTACTACTTGAACAGACTGACAAACCTATCCCTTTCGGCAGGTGAACAGCATTTGCCGAGGTTCACAAACTTAGGATCCGTCTCAGTCCCAAAATTTATCAGTTCGAACTGCAGGGTTGAGCTTGCGTCTTTACATTAGCGGGTCTTCAGAATTTTTCATTCAAGTCAAACATCTTCTCTAATGTTTTGACTCCTTTAGGGATGAAATTGTCAAATTTCATCTCGGCTTGGTGATTTTCATCATCGATGATCGCTCCTTTGAATACATCCTCGTTGGTCAAACATTCTATGATTTGCTGGTCATCATTGAACACCCTCAGAGTGGTGATCATATCTGGTATGGAGGGCTTGAAAAGTAATTCAATAGAACATCTGTTATTAGTGGGTACCATCCTGGTAGCTGATGTGGCCAAAAGATCAGCAGCCGCGTTTTTCATTCTTGGGATTGAAACAATATTGAATGCATGAAAACGTTTAAGCAACTCCCATACCTTGCTTTGGTAAGCTTTCAAATGGGGGGAAACACAATGTATTTGATTTCTTATCTATTTTACAACTATTTCTGAGTCCCCAAAAACTTTTAAACTACTAACCTTTAGCTCAATCGCTTTTTTGAGTCCCTGCAGCAATGCTTCATACTCAGCCGTATTGTTAGTACACTCAAACTCTAATCTACAGGACAGGAAGTGTTTTTTTTTTGTGGATCAATGAGGATGCAGCCGGCCCCTGACCCTTCTAAATTTTTAGATCCGTCAAAAAATAAATTCCAAAAAACATTATCTACTGAAAAAGAATCTACTTCTACTGCTAAATCTACTACTTTACAATCAAACTCATCAGCCTGCGAGAATCGAAGGAGTTTAGGCTGGGAGTCAGATGTGTCACTGGCCTCCTTCACTTGATAGTTCCCTGATTCCAGTTCAAGAAAGTAGTTTCCCAACACAGGTTCGACTAGTATATTCTTCTCATCCAGTTGGGTAACATTGTACTTCATGTAAGGCTCTCTCAAAACCTTAATCTGATTGGGGCTTCCTTTGTATGGAAACCACAGGTGTGACCAATCTGAGATGAAGTATCCATTCAATTTAGCTGACCAATATCTGCTCAAGACCAAGCCATAAGCGTCTGGTATATCAGCCACCATGATGTTGATAACTTGGCATACTTTGTCATTTGATGACAGACGAATTAGAACGTCCTCCATTTCACCAATTACCTTAACGTCGGTCCTATCCAATTGTACCACCCTCCATGTGGTTGGCTTAAACTGCCCATTGATTTTCTTACATACTGATACGGGCATAACATTAATTGACGCCCCTGAGTCTACTAGACAATTGTGAACGTTATGATTAAAAATTTCAAAAGTTAGGAGGAAAGGTGGCTGTTTAGTTTTAGACTTACCTCCAGTGCTAGCTTCTCGGATTTCCTCTTCGTCCAGAGGCTGATTGACAGTAGGTTGCTCCCCTTCTGATGTTTCTAGTGCTTTCAACAGCTTCTCCTTTTGCTGAGGTACTTTGCACATTTAAAATAGCGGGATGTTTTCCTTTATCTTTTTTAAGTCTTCAATAACGTCATATTCAAACTGCTGTTTAATGGACAAAGATTTATCAGCACTCCCCTTCTCTTCGTTTGGCTTGGGCAATATTCTGCTCTGCTCAGGATTCTGACTGGTAATAGTGAATTTCGGAATCTTATCAGTCAAGGATTTATCTTGAAATTTCTTCTTGACGTTTCTTTGCAGCTTTCTGATCTTTGGGAGTAAGATACTGTCATCACTAATCGTCCCTTGACTTCTGGTTGTCACATTAGCCTCCCTGACATCTTTGTGTTTTTTAGTGATATCTTCTTCTACATCGAGTAGGGAGATCGAACTCCAAAAAGCCATGGTCTCTTCTTCCTGTTCCTTTGTAGAAGTAGAAGCAGCATTTTCTTTCTTTTCATCATCATCTTCATCCGTTAGTCTCGAATCCAACATCTGATTCATGACTAACGTCATTGAATTTATCCATTGTGGGCAGCTCTTTTCAGAGTGAGGCTGCTGATGAAAGGTGCAGAAATTTTCCATCCCTATCTCTGTCAGGTTCATAGACGCAGTATTGTGAGGAGGAGGTTGGGACTAATTGTTTTCCTCCCTTTTCTTATAATAAGGCATGTAGAACTTCTGTGTTTCCTTCTCTTTTTCCAAGTCTATGACCTTATTAGATAGCTTTTGCATCATTTTGGCCATACTCTCATAGTCTGGTGCTTTCTCCTCTTTAGTCTTAGCGAACAGTAAAGTTTTCCTTCTCTCTCCTCTTTCCCCCGATTGTTCCGGATAGTCTTCGATACTTTCTCTTTCCGCCTCCACCACCTCTACTTCTTCGTAGGTCTCTGTCAAAGTAGGCTTGGCCCTACCTTTAGCAAACATGGCCAAATCTGGACCCAAAGCTGAAGTATAGTACTCAATTAGTACTTTGTCTGAAGGCTTGTCTGTTTCAGAAAAGTTCTTAAGATATGCAGCGAACCTTTGTGTGAAACTGTGCACTTTCTCCTTTTTCTCTGTCTTTAGTGCACATAATCCTTTCATAAGGGTTGCGTGAGTCTTTTGAACTGCATACTTACTCCTAAAAATTCTCTCGAAAGTATCCCAATCCGGGATAGAATTAGCAGGCAACCCGAAGTACCAAGATGCAGCAGCTCCTTTGAGGGTATGCAGGAATAGTCTACACACCACATCTTCGTGTTCTCCAGCCCTCAGACCTTCTATTTCCAAGTAGAAACTTTGTAGATGATCATCCACTAGGATCTTCTCATTGGGGTCAAATTTAGGCAGTAACTTCTCAAAGGCTTGAGGTAGGTCATGCAAAGGGAGAGTCAGGTTTAGGGGTGACCTGGCTTTCCATGCAGGCGGTGGGTTAGGTGGATTGGGAGGGGGTTGGTTGGCGTTAACACCGGCCATGAGTTGAGGTGGAGAGTGTGGAGGGGAACCAATAGGAGTGTGAACAGGAGAAATGTAATGGGGTTTCTAGGCCTTCTTGACTCAAAGGTAGCTCAACTTCTTGCAAAGCAGTCTCTACAAGTTCTTCCCAGTCTCCAACAAACACTGAATGTTCCACTATAGGACGGTCTTTCTTCTTGTACTCTCTTCTAGGTAATTCGTGGATGATTGGCAACCCTCCAATATTCTTCACATAAGCACGGGTATGTCTTCTCAGATCGTTCACAATTTCATTGCAAATAGGATATAGATGTTCTCTATTTTCTTCTTCCAGAATTGGATTACGTGGTCCACTACTTTCAGAACTGTAACCAGCGGAATAATCTCGGTAAAATGGGTTTCCTCGGCCAGCCATGCACTGGTGGCCCTCCTTCTAGCGCCAAAACTGTTGAGGCCTGGAAATTCATAGGCGGAAACAGTTAGGGATTCTCCCCAATCAACGTTCCCAACTAGCCCGCTGACTGTTTGGAATGGGGAATCCATCTGGTTTGCAGTCCGGCTACCGTAGGTCAAGAAACAAAACAAAGGGTTGACCGGTTATGGCCCGGCCCATCGAGTGTTTTGTATTTTTTGACTTAAAGGAATGAAATGAAAGTTCCTAACTAAATGCAGGGCGATCTAGATGCAGGGAGCGGTCACAACGCGATGCGCAGGTTCTTACCTCTCGTCTTATGCTCGCAAACAACCAAATCAGACGCAATAAGAAATAAACTAACTATCTAATCTATCCCTAGGGAGCAAGGTGATCATTTTGGGTGAGTAATACATTTTGCACACGCATTCTGAAGAATCACAAATAGCTTGTACTTCTTTCAAGACACATGAATAGTTACAAATATTCAAATAACCAGATAGCCGATCATTTTATAACAACATTTATTACTCAAAGTGAAAAATATCCCAGAAACTCTTGAAGAACATTTAACAAGAACATAGATTCAGAACATCAAACATTCTTACAGTAAATGAAACACGGCTGAAAACGAAATAGTTCCTCTTCAACCTTATTCATTGAATTGCATTGATACATTCCACTCTACACTCTCTCCGACAGGTAAAATTGCAGTTTCCTTTGCAAAACAAAATAGTTCCTCTTACAAGCGAAAATTTACAAAATTTTCCAGGGGAAAAATCCCTTTCTCTTTCCTACTTCCAAATATTTAAACTACAACTACTGAGTCGCTCTGTTTCCCCTCAGACGCGTGGTCTTTTAGTTTCTCCAACGCTTCATATTCCGATATTTTGTCAGTATGTGATCATGAAACACTTGGTAACTGATCCATTTCGGAGATCACGCCTTCACAGTTCTGGACTTCGTCTTCCATTCGCATCATTTCAGTCATACCTCTGCCAAACGGGTTAGTATTTATTCTCATCGTGGCACATTAACCGATCCTCTTGGAACTGCCTGCATTCAATTCACGAGTGTGGTTAAAACAACAAATATTATCGATTAACCACCATTCCACAAGAAAACGACCGAGCGTGCCGCATACGGGCCTAGAAAAATATCCAAGGGTCTATTGGCGGGAAAATTCAAGTCGGCAGCCAGAAGAAGGTGAGCTCGGGAGCCAAGAGGATCCACCAACCGCAACATTGGATGAAACTTAAGTCGCGTCCAAGCAAAACATGGGTGGGATATGCCATAAATCGAACGTCGGATGGCTTTTAGCTTCAGGCACTGGAAGACTCTAGGAGCCGCAACGGCGGAGGAGGAAAGTTAGAGGATAAGCGGAGTGGATGGGAAAACTTAGCCAGATGCCGGACGACACTCGGATCGGGCACAGAAATGATCACCCAGCCGCAACTGCGGCTGAGGAGAGGCTACAGGCAAGCGAATCGAAGGCTGAAATAAATCAGGCGTCAGACGACAATTAGATCGGGCGAAGGAAAGATCTTGGAGCCGCAACAATGGAGGGGCTGAGACTTTGCAGCTTCCGATCTACCAACAAAAAGAGGCCCGATTTTGGGAGACTTAAAGATCTGAGCAGCGTTAACAACCAAAGTCGTTTTCCTCATGAAGGCTGCCCTGAAGAACAAAAATCTACTTGCTCACGGCCAGAAATCTACAACTTAACTGGAAATGAACATGGCATGAATAAACCTGCTGGTATCCCATCTTCAAAGTAAAATGAAAGAAGAAACGCCTGAGAGGCTCAAGCATTTTAATGATCCAACTAAGCAAAATGATGAGGAGGGGGCCCAGAATTTAAATACGAGTAAATCTGGGGAGGGCAGTTGCGGCAGCAACAGAGTATAAATCACCCAAGCAACAGAGGTTGAGTGTTGAGTGTGACGGCTCGCACCATCCGCGAATCCTATGAAGGTGGAAGATTCCATTGACATCTTCCAAATGAAATGGAAACTAATCACAAACCCGATCACCATAATAAAAAGACCTATCTATGCAAGACTGTAGAATAATATACAATAACCAGCCTTGGATGAAAATCATGCATAGTACTTTTTAAGATAGATCCCATTTCTAGGCTGCACCAAGGTCGTACCCTCATAATCCACTAGCTCATAAGCACCCTTCTCTAACACACGTTTGATGACGTAAGGACCACGCCACATGGGGTTAAAATTTCCTGCCACCAAGAGTTCTTTCGGTTGATCCCACAAAAGGACCAAATCTCCCTCACTAAACATCCTTGGACATACAGACTTATCATACTAGACCTTAATGCAACGCTTATTTACTTCTAGAGCCACCAAGACATCTCGGCACTGCTCATCAAGTTGCTCAAGGTGGACCAAACGCTCCTCCAATGGTGAAGTGTCTGGTAAGAGTTATATGGCTAGCTTCAAAGAAGGAATTTCGCACTCAACCGGCAATATTGACTCCACTCCATGTACAAGGTGATATGGAGAAAAACCCGTGGCAGTCTTAACCGCAGTTCTATAAGGCCACAAAGTAGGATATAACATAATGTGCCAATTCGCATAATGTGCCAATTCGTCTTGTTTTGTGCGATGGTTCGTTGGAGAACGGAATTAAGTGATTTATTCATTGCTTCTATCTATCCATTCACTTGACGGTAGTAAGAGGAGGAATTCTCTTGCTTATACCCTAACTTTGATGCCAACTCTTACATCATATGATTCTGAAAGTGCGAGCCATGGTTAGTGGCAAGCTCTTTCGGAATACCGAACTGAGTAATAATCTGGTTGAATATGAAGTGTACGGCTATATCACCGTTGGATTTAACTGTAGGCATGGCCTCAGCCCATTTCGTGAAGTAGTCAATAGCCACTATGATATGATGATGCCCCGCAGCTGAAGCTGGGTTGCAATCCATAAAATCAAGCCCCCACTTAGTGAAGGGACTGGCTGTAGCAAGGATTTATCCTCACTACAGGAGCAGGAATGGCTCCCTTGTGTCTATAGGGCATAAGGGTAGGTTCCTACTCTTTGAAAATAGAAAAAAACGAAAAGGAAATAGCATAAACAGAACTACAAACTAAACTAAGCTAGAGTAAGCAAATGGCTACAACTATAAACTAGGTCTAAGAGCTAATAACAGAAAAGAAAGAGGGAGATGAAGCCCTTTTGAACCCCTCTGCAGAAAACGGGTTAGGGTTCTGGCTCCTTGAAACCTGCAAGCAACCTAAGCTACTACAATGGAAAACCTACAAACAATGTCGACAAATAGAAACTACAAGTAAAAATATCAGTTAGAAAGCAAAACAAGTAAACAAACATGAAAAGAAATTATACCTCACTTAGGTGGAAATGGGCCACCATGCCCTAGCTCATGGGAGCACCTCTCTCTTGGTTGGGAAGCAATGGCTTGATGAGATGGAGATGGAGGAGAGGGAGAGTAGGTGGTTTGAGAGGCAAAGGTCTCAAAGCATCCACAGGCAGCATAACAATAGGCAAGTGAGGAGTGTTTTGAGAGTGACCCCCCCACCCTCCTTTTATAGTTTTTCCAAGGGATTTTAGGGTTTTAAGCCCTTGGTCAAGGCTTTAGCCCCTTTTTTGGGCCTTTAGCCCATTCTGCCCTAACTTTAGCCCATTTTAGGGTTTTAGCCCCTTTTTTAGGGCTTTAGCTCCTAGGGGGCTATTTTGGGCTCTTTTTGGGGGTTTTTAGCCCTTTTCTTCATCCTTGGGCTCTTTTGGAGGCGTGGGGGTCAAATGGAAGGTCTTATGGAGTGAAATGAGTGTTATGAGATGTTGTTCTTAGGTGGTGTAGGCCATTGAGAGCTATGTGGGGGATTTTTGGGTTAACAGATTGCCCCCTGATGTGTGAGGGCAGGAGTTCAACGTATGGCCGACGGACATCATAGGACTTGCTGTGTAGAGGTGGTGCTTCCCGTGCTGGGGCATGGTGGCTTTTGGTTTTTGTCTTAATTTGAATCCCATCAATGGGTGAGATACAATAAATGTGTGACATGTATATGGATGAGGCGGACATTCCCATGCTCATGACAATGTCAAAAGAATCATTTGATCTATGCTCTAAAATACAATAGCCGATCATATACAACTGATGTTACAATGTTGGTTGCCTCTCATGTGAGGCTGAATACAATACTGATCTGGTACATTGGACCCATGGCATTCCCATGGAATGGTACATCTTCATGATTGACGGTCTGCTAGATCTGGAACGATACATAGCTGTATGGACTTGCTGATTGAGATTCAAATTCTCTGTGGTACAAGTATGCTACATCAATCATAAAGTTATACCGAAGCACTACTCGAGCTTCTGATCACTGTCTCCAACGCAACCCAAAAATCAAATGATACATAACCTATTTAGGTCCCTCGAGTGGACTCACCAATATGCTAGAGTCGAGTGACATCTGGGGTCTTCGACCAAGTACTATGTGGAACAAACCATGTACGAATCTCAACGGTGCGATGATGGAGTTGAAGTCGAGCACGTGAGAAACAACCATCCCGAGAGGCACTAAGGACTTTTCTCAGGTGATCCAAGGAATTCATCAATGATGTAAATGAAACCAAGTTATAGGGACCTCTAGTTCTATCCTCTGGAATATGTGTGTTGGCGTCGACAGAGGGAGACCTACCCCTGGTTAAGGCAATGATGTTCCCTTGACCAGGAGCACGAGGGATAACTAAAAGGTGTGAAGCAATCTGCGGACCGACTCACTGAGTTGAGGGGGAACGGAGGGAAGGGAAAAAATGAACAGGGGCAAGGGGGGAGTGGGAGACTCAAACTTTCTTTGTTCAGAGTATGATGGCAGGGTAGACCAGGTAGCAAATGAAACTTAACTCATGGGAATGGGATCATAGTTATAATATCAGGAATGTCACTGCAGATGGGATATAAGTGGAGGAGGTGGACACTTTTGATACCAATGGGATCCAAGGAAGACACATTGCAGAGTACTCTGAACAAAGGTGACCCAATGTGGGGATGCTTCCAAACTATTTTCTGTGGGGTGGTGTCTAGGGACACCATTGTGGTACGATGTCGTGGATTTTTGGTGAGCTCGAGAAGGTAAGTGCTCGATGGTGCTTTCAATTTTAGAGAGTCTGAAAGCATGAAGAAGACTCCAGTGGGGGATCTTTTTCATTGGTAGTCTCTTGTGCCCGAAAAAGGATAAAAGTATACATAGGAGAGCTCACCCATCCTGGATGGGATGAGAGACTTCTTTATCGTTGGTAGTCCAATCAGGACAAAAAAGGTTAAACCTATATTGACTGGACGGTCACTCAAATACTTTTATGAGCATGAACGAAACCAAGTTTGCTCGGTGATCTTTTCTTGATGAGACGGTTGGAAAAGAGCTTAATGACAACCGGTGGTAAGATCTTTCGTAAAGTGTGACCCCTCTGCCCGAGAAAGCATAAAAGTATGCAGAGGGGAACGGTCTTGGCTTGAGTGTGCCAAGGAGGTCCTTTTCATGAAATGGTCTACATGGTCTACAAAAGGAGGTAAACCAGACGATGTAGATTCCCTTCCCTATACTTTAGTGAGCGAGAAAGGAAGCAGCTGTGCTTGGCAATCTTTTCATTGTTTTAAGGAGTCAAAAAAGAGCTTAAACGAAACTCCAATGTGGTCAACTGACTGTGGTGGCACACGTTGGTTGTGGAGTCTAATCTTCTAGATCCAGAGATATTATTCAGTTGTGATTGTAACCCAGGAGTACTGTACACTCGTTCCCCCTTCCTTGGGGTTCGAGGCAGCACCTTGAAAAAGGGATTTTGAGGGCAACACCCCCGAGACACGGGGGTTCAGGGGTAGCGCCCCCGAAAAAAAAAATTTGGGATGTGTGTTGGCCAACAGTATTGCGGATCCATGGTATTGGGTTAACCCTAGAATTTTCCCATTGTATTTCCCCTATAAATGAGAGCATTGTAAATCAACTGGGCATGGTATTGTATTGTATTGGAAGAGAGACTGTGAGAGCGTGAAGAGGAAGTGTAGTGGTTTTGCTGTAGGGTGTATCCCTTCATATTTTTGGACTGTAATAAAAGGAATAGAAAATTTCTTTGTGGACGTAGCCCAACGTTTGGGTGAACCATGTCATATCTATGTCTCTTTGTAATGTTTTAATGTGTTTTGCATCTTGTTTATTGATTTAACTGTATATCTGTTATTGCTCTGTGGTCCTGTTTTCTAACAGCACAAGCGGTGCCCCCATGTCGGGATGGTGGACTGAGGTCCAAAGATCATCCATGTAGTATGGATGGAGCAGAAGGCTCAAACATACCAATACATGCATGGGATATATCATGGCAGAGGCACATAAACTGAGGTGGCTCTCAGACAGAGGTCAGGAGAGTGTGTGTGTGTGTTGTGGTGGACAAACTTAACTACATGCGATGTGAGTACTAGTCCAGAGGGATTTATATGCAAAATACGTGCAAGAAAAGAAATCATTTTGTGGACAATCATCCAGAGGTCCGCATAAGGTGCAGTAAACAGAAAAGACAATCTATGTGTTAAAAATAAAATAAAAGCTAAAATTACATTTCTTACCCGGCAGCGGCCCGAGGACACTTATATGTCAAATAAATGGAAGAAAAACAAAGGGTTTTGTGGATGATGGTCCAGATGTTTGCATAAGGTGCAGTGAAAAAAGACAATTATAAATACAAAAAGTAAAATTATAGTACAATCCTTAATGGGCGGCAGCCCGACAGCTTGTATGAGTAGCAATTGGGAAGTGTGATACGAGTACCGGTCCGTAGACACTTGCATCGTCATGTCATGGCTCGTAAGTCGAGGTGACTTGTGGGAAATGGTCTCGAAATTGACTTATTAAACATGAGATGGTGGTCTCATAAAATGATCGAAATGTGAGCCCGAAGGTGTGAGGGGTGTCTTGAATAGGTTCCAGTTGACTTTGGATTAGCAGCTAATGGTGCTGCCCTGACTTGTGCTAAAAAATGTTGAAAAACAAGAAAATAAAATGAAGCGACTCATTGGTGATGTTAAGAGTAAAATATCTTGAGTTAGAGCCTGTTGTGGGGGTTCTCTAAGAGTTTTCCATCAGAGTCAATAAGGGTGTATGGCCCTTTGCCGAGGCGAAGGTCATTGGCAAGGCAGGATGACGGAATATGGTCTTTTATGGGAAGAACCGATTCCACACTATGGTTTAAAGGGAATGGGGTAAAACCAGAGGTGGTCTTACAGATCTCTCTGTCATCGCGTAAGTGGTGCCAAGATAGATCATGTGGATTTTCCACAAGTAATGAGACAGAAGGGAAATTGGTGCTAGAGATCATGTAAATGGTATTGGTTGTTGTTTTTGTGGCCTTGCCCCAAGTCTCTATTGGAGGAAGAGGGACAGGCCTAGAGACAAGAGGAGTATTTGATGGACTTGGAGGTAGGTGCAACATCATCTCAATTGGTTGGACATGAGTCAACACAGCCTGGGGCCTCATAGGTACGGTAGGTGGTTCAAGGTACCACAGAGGATCTCCTAGTGTGAAATCTTGTAGATGGACGGTTGCCAAGGTAGACTTACTCATGATCCTGAATGGTAGGTAAAGGAAAAGGATCATGTTGAGTGGGAATGAAACCCATTGTTTCCCTGGTAACTGAGGTTGAGGTTGCAACTGAGGTTGCGGTTGTGGCTAGGGTTGCAGCTGCAAAAACAACGGAAGAGACAGGTCTAATGGACCATCAGTGATGGTGGAGATAAGAGGGTCTGTAAAACTGGACATCATGTAAATGGACATTGTGTCTGAAGAAGGAGGTGGGGGGTGAACTTCTTAGATCAAGGTGATCTTAGACTCAAGGGAATGGTGACGAAGGTCGGCAAGAGCTATTCGAAATTCAGGTAAGTCTTGGCAATGGTGGGAGTAATGTCCATAAAAGCCGCAAAGGGCACAAGCATGGTTTTTCCTCAATGCCTTGTTCCTTACTACTGGCACGGTGGGAGTTCAACCACAGGGATGTTTTTGTTTATATCCATGGCATCCAGATGCGTACGGATCACTAGGATTTTAGGGAAATTTTGAGTTGGATGGCCCTATTGTTTGTAGACGGCACAAGGTGGGACTTGTCGTGGTTCTGCGGTGGCCTTGGTGTTCTTTCCCCTAGCCCTTTTGGGTTGGGGCGGTGTAGGTGCAGGTGCAGTGGTTGGCTTATGCAAACTAGGTGGGGGTGAGACTCAACCACAATAGGTTGCACCAGATTTAACACAACCTGGAGCATTACTGGTTGAGTTGGTGGATTAAGATACCACACTGGGATCCCCAACATAAAGATGGGTAGGATTAAGGTGGCCATGACCGGCTTACTCATGACACCAGGTGGGGGAAAGAGAAAGGGAATTGTATGGACTGGAGATGAGCCCACATAACTCCCAGCTGGTTGCATGTGGGGGTGAGTTTGTGGTTGCGGCTGTGCATAATGTTGCTACTATGGGTGATGTTGCAGCTACAGACGATGTTGTGGTTGTGGTTGGGGCTGAAACTGCGGCTACGGTTACTGTTTGGGTGTAGCAGTGCTTGATGACACCATGCACAAGTCCACAGTTTTCTTTTGTGTCGGTGGTGGTGAAACAATGGGAAAGGAGCCATCATGGTGGGATCGGTAGACAACCCAGGGCCCACATTCAACGGTGGGGAGGCTGGTGTGTTTTCAACCACAGTGTTTGTTACAGAAATGACGTTAGTGTGTGCGATCTCCCCTTGCAGCTCAACCGTGGTGATGGTAGGGATAATGTTGTTAGGCGTTGTTAACCCTTGTGGATCATGGTAGGTGAGCTGGAAAACCATCACAATCTTCCCTTTGTGGGGGAACATCATGAGGTGGAAGATAGTTGACACAACAGCTCGCATGGCATACATGTAACTCTTCCCAAGGAGGAGGTTGTAGTCTAGTTGAGCGTTGATGACTTTGATGTCAATCAGGACTGTCTTCCTGACTAACATGATGGGGACATGGGGGAGGATTCCTTGGGCTTTAGTGGGGTGTCCATCATAATCCCGCAGAGTCATGAAGGACGGTTGCAGAATTGGTGATCCAAGCTTCTGCCAAACCAAGGTAGACATGACGCATGTGGATGCCCCCTCATCCACTATGCATCGGTGCACAACCAAGTTATGGATGGACACCGAGATTTGGAAGGCAATAGTGGAGGGCATACATGGCTCTTCGTTCTCTATGTCAAACGTGATTAACTTGGAGTCGGAGGGGTCTACTGCCCCTAGAGTGACTAGTAAGGCTTTTCGCTGCGTTGGGCATGTTTTAAGTACCTCAAGAACGGACATGGTGGTTGGCATTTGGGCCAAATCATCCAAAATTCCATAGCTGACTATAGCTCTAGTTGTGGCATTATTGGCAATTCTGCGTATGGGGGTAACTGGAGAGGTAGGTTGGTTGTCTTAGATGTGGATGCTGCTGATGAGTCGGTAGGTTTGGTGGTGGTATCGTACTGATTTCGTCTAGTCTGTAAGTTGACCTCTTCAGTGGTCATGACTAGTAGGTGGTGAACACCTATTTTGGCCATGGGTGATCCCCTCGGAGCGTTGGGATTGGCCTGGGGAGGGGGAGCAGTTGCCACCAATCCTTGGACTGGTAGTGGGTTTTGAAGCACCATGGGAGGAGGTCCTTGTGGTGCATGGTTGGGTTGGGCTAGATTGGGAGCATTGGAGACCTGTTGGGCCTCATTTTGAATGGCCTGCTTAGCACGAGCCATGAGGGGACACTCAAATGTGTAATTCCCATAAAAATAACAGAGTTTACAAGGTTGGTTTGTGCGCAATGGAGCGTTGTGTCTTGGTGCATTCTATCATGGGGGGTTCTGGGCTAGCCGGTTAGCCGCGGCATTATTGGGAGGGTTTGGTTGTTGATTGCCTCCCTGTGGTTGGTTATTGCCTTGGTTGCAGGGCTGGTTGTTTCTAGCTTTCCCTTGTTGATTGTTGGGGGCAGCCTGGTTGGGACGATTTTGTTGTGCGAACACTTGTCCAAATGGATCGGGTGGAGCAGGGGCGGGGGCTTGAACTTGTTGCATTGGTGGTGCATAGTTTATTTGTGGGGGTGGTGGTGCCACAAATGTGGGAATTTGCCCCACATATTGTTGTGTTGACCAAGCCATGGCCTGATCCTACTGTGGTGGCATAGGTTGTGCATAAGAGGTTGTTGCTCCGGACTGGGACATCATTCTAGCATAGTTCGGAGCTTGGTTTTGGTAAACAACATTAGCAGTGTTGCTTGGTTGCGGTGCAACGGCAGGTGGTGTCGATCGAGGCTGTGGTTGTTGGGAGATTGACCTTATGATATCTTTCGCTGCGTGGGATGCCCCCGGTGCATTGCGGTAAGAGGTACTTGGACGGGGAGTGTCTGGAATGACAGTGTACAAGTATCCAGATTGGGCATAAATGAGATCAAATTGTTGGGCCTTTAGTATAGCCTCTTCTTTAGATTGGGGACATTTAGATGCGGCATCCTTTGCAATGGGTGGGAGAAAAGTCTTAAGGAACCAATCCAAGAAGATCCTATCATCTAGTTGGATTTTGCATAAGCTACGGCATCACCGCCACTCATGGATATGGTCAGTTATGTGAGTGGCGGTTCTCTAGCGACAGGATAACAGGATCTCTACCCCCTCGTCATATCTGATAAGGAGTTGGAAATACTGTAGGAACATGAAGGCTAGGGAGTTGAAGTGGGGGTACTTGGCTTGTGGAAGCTCAATGTACCATTTGGCCATGGCACCTGTAAGGGTGCGTCGGAACAGCCTCAGCCTGATGGATTCATCTACGATGTTGTTGGATGAGCACCATAGATGGAATGTCATTATGTGATTGTGGGGACATTCCCTGGCTTTGTCTTCAAACTTTGGGATGTCTGATGGTAGCTTAGTTGGCATGGGTGGCCAGAAATCTTGGTAGTGGATGGGGTCATTCATTAATATAGCCAATTCAGGCAAGTTCAGATGAGCCATGAAGGGCATATTTGACCCCAAGTTGATGTGGGATGGGGCCACAATGGGGGTGGGGTTTGCAGGTGCATAATGCATCTGTGTGGCTTGGGGTGCTTGTGGTGGCACCATTGCGGATGGGCCAATGCCCCTAAGTGCTATGTGGGGGGTGGTGTGGGTGGTAGGAGCATTGCCCCCATGTGTGACAGTAGGGGCAATGTAGGTGGACAATGCACTACCCCCCTGTGTGACCGGAGGGGCAGTGTGTGTGTAGGGGCCATTGCCCCCGTGTGTTACCACTGGGCCAGCTTGGTTGGTCACTATGGGTGGTGGAAATTGGTTAATGACAGTCTGCATGACTATTCTTGGACCACTTTCCAAGTTGTGGGTGACAGGTTATGATGTGGACATGGGTCCACTCGCTAAGGTTAGGCCGAAAAATGGATCCGGGTTTGCACTAGCCGTGGGGCTTGATGGTGCAGTGTGGAGGTCTGGTTCAGACTTATATGTGTCTGAATCAGAAATAGAGGCTGTGTGGCCTTCTGATGGTGTGGGAGATTGCTGAGAGCGGCCTCGACGATGCCGATCAAGTGTTCCAAATGGTGGTGGTTCGCCTCTTAGGCATGAGGAAGATCGTGGAGGATCAATTGTGTTCACTTTTTTGTATGAAACTGGTGGGTATGATATTTGTACCTCAATTTCAATGGCTTCCTATTGGCTGAAGGTGGTCTCTTGGCCACCAAGATTGCTAGAAGACAGCGCTTGGTTTGTTCCTCATCGGTGCTTCTACTCAATCGGAAGGGGTCGTTGCCCATTTCGCTTGGCAATTCCTCTCAACGGCCAGCTACTTTGGGGTTCCTGTGGTACTCCTCACAATGTGTTTCTAGGCAAAGCCCAAGTACTTCCCATAGTTGAAGCAGTCAGGGACTTATTTCCTCAAAGACTGCAGAATTGATTGAACTTAGTGTAAATTTGATAAATTTTAAGGCTTACTCAACGTCATGAACTGAGTTGGGTTAATTATTTGGCATGGTGTGTTGGTTTTCTTGTTTGTTCTGGTATTTGGTTGTTTGCAATATGGTTCATGAATTCATGGTAGAGTTCATATCATGGTTTTGTATGCAAACATAAACAGAAATTTGTAAGCAAGTATAGTGATTAACCCTGGAATGTTGGTGTTGGGCACCATTTTGACCTATTTTTGTCATCTAAATATCTTCCAGTTTCCTCCATAAACCTTCATACTGATTTATAAAGCCTTAATTTCATCCACAAAAATTTGGTCAAAGGTATAAATGTCGTTGCTTCTTAACAAATTGAATTATGATATTTTTAAGGCATTTAAACTAAGGTTTTTATTCAGAATTACAGGATGTGCTAACTTCCTGTAATGTCTCCTAGGTTGGATACTTGCAGGCCAGCTAGGCGTAAACTAAGAGATGGGGAAAACTTCCTCAATGTCCAAGGATGGTTAAACTTCCAATGAACAGATGATGTGGTTCTCACAGGTGTCGAGTCAATGCCGGTCAAAGATGACCACCTGTGCTACCACTCAGCACAAAAGCAGGGCAGTTCTGATTTTGTCTATTTTTATGGATCTGATAGAGGATCTCGAGGATTGTATGTCATTATTAGTTTTCCAGATTAATAGCATTTCTAGTTTTTTTAAAAATTTGTATAAGTATTTGATAAAACATATGAGAAGCTCGCTGCTAGATAATAAACGCATATTGTTCTAGAGTCAAGAACCATGGTGTTTGATTACTGTGTATGCTTGATTTACTATGGTGAATATAATCGAAGTTTAAGGTCTGTGATTTTCTCTCTCTGCGTGTGTAAACGAGGCATTGGAGGGCCCCCTTTGCCAAGTCTGTACACCTTTTTCATATTGTTTCCAGTGAACAATTTGGATTGTTTCCAATGAACGATTTAGATTGTTTCCGTTGGTATGTCTTATTTCCTGTAGAATTTGATTTCTTCATTTTAACTATTGCAGAATGAGTTGGATTGTTTGAATAAGTTTTATAAACTCTGTTACTTCATCATTTATATGTTGTAGGAATGGTTTAGACTATTATCTCAATATCAAATTGTTGTACATTACTTGCTTATTCAATGACGAAGTATTGAGAACATTTATACATTGTGAATGCTTTCCTGTAAGGGAAATTGATGTTTGATTGCTTATTCAATGTTGAGATAGTAGGCAGAGTCTTGTGATTCATATTTTAGGGTTAGGTTTAATTTGTTTTTTTTATTATCTCAGAATATTTCACATATAAATTGTTGTGTAACTGAGAGATCAAATGAACCTGCTTCTGTAAGGAAGTTTTTGTATTTTCAAGTCACAGCATTCTAAGATTTCAATAGGTTTATTTCATAGGTAAACTAGATTTCCAGTTAGGTCTAGCTTTGAGTCCCTATATTTGGATATGCCTCTAAGTCTACAAACTCCAGATTGACATAAACTCAAGGTTTAATCTACACTAGTGGATTGGAACCCAACATTTTGGCGCCGTTTCCGGGGAGGCATTTTAGAAGCAGACTTAGGAACTTTAGTTCTCTGATAGAAAAAATTTCAAAAAAAAAAAAAACACAGAGTAGATTTTAGTTTTATGTCAAGACAAAGAGACGAGAAAGGAAGATTTATCAAAAACCCCCCAAAAATAGAAGTAACAGGAACTTATTTATCTGATCAAAAAGGATTCATTACAACATTTGGTACTTTTAAAATGGCTGAGGAAGAAACATCAAAAGGGCCAACTGCAGAACAAAGAAGGGAGTATGAGAGAAGGTTAGAAATGGAAAATAAACTAAGACAAGAGAGAAGAGAAGAAGAAAGGAGACATGACAGGAAAGAAGAGAGGAGACATGAGAGGGATGAAAGAATAGAAGAAGATTAGGAAGCCACCTTTAAATTCCCCATCTTGGACACTAGCATCATCTTAGGGGAAGAGGTAAAAATGAAGAATATTCCACCATTTATCCTACCAAATTTCTATGGTATGACTTCTGAAGATCCGGATTCTTTCCTATTCGAGTTTGATATATTGTGTCGAAATTATGGATATACTGATGACACCCACAAGCTTCGTCTTTTCCCTGCTACTCTTAAAGCAGCTGCCTTAAAATGGTTCATGGGCTTAGGAGAGCATTCTATAACTAGCTGGGATGAGATGAGGAAAATCTTTCTTAGAAAATATCAGGCATATTGCATATCAAAGGATTTAAAAGATGACATTTTCAGAATGTCTCAACAGGAAGATGAAATCTTGGAAGAGTATCTAGAAAGATTCTCATACAACCTGCAGAAATCCAAATACAATTCTTTGACACCTGAGATCATTCGGACAATATTTTTAAAAGGAATAAGAGAAGAATATTTGGATATTTTGAATGTTATGGGAAAAGGTGACATCTCCTACTTACCCTTTGATGAGATACAAGACTTATGTCAGAAGTATTCAAGAGGAAAGGCTAGAACTAGAAAAAGGGATGTCACTACCAAAGTAACTAAATCTGCAACCAGTGGTATCTCCAGAGCTGAGCTTGGGAATCTGTTAGAAGATTTTAAGACTGATTTATTGAGTACCTTAGGCACATAAGTCGAAACATCAAAGGCCAAGAAAAGACAAGAACAACAGGACCAACAAGATCAAGCCTTGTCTATTTTATTTCCTAAATGTAGAAAGAAACACCCATTAAAAGAATGTCCTTTAAGTAGGGTTCAAATTTGTGGCTTATGTACTTCAAATCACAAAACTGATTATTGCCCCAGATTGAAATAATTGCAGGCAGCTCAAATGGAGGAGAATCAAAGCATGGATTCTCTCTATTTTATGGGACAACGAAGACCTTGGAAGCCATGATTTTCAGGTATGTCTCAAGATCCTATGCAGCAGTTTCATACAAATTATTAAACTCCTATTCAGAATTCATGGAGTGCACCCATGCTCTGGAAAACTTGGTCTCCTCAGTTAGCCTAATCTGCTCCAAATTGGAGAGGATATACTCATGGTAACCAGACATATCAGCAGGCCTATTTACAGCCCTATCAACAACCTTCTGCATATCCCCAATACCAGCAGAATCAAGCCCCATTTTTCCAACAACCCAATCTGGCTCCTCAACTGGTTCAAAAACCTCAACAGCTTCAATTGCCATCCAATTAGCCTCCACCTCGGCCAACACAATTGCCAGCCCAACTAATACCAAATCCAAATAATAAAATGGACAAACCCATGTATAATGTGGATGATGGAATGGCACTCCCCTACTCAATCCTCCCACTTCAAAATATCAACTTAAGATCTGGAAAAACTTTACAAAAAAAATCTCCTGTTATTTTAGAAGAACAAATAGAAAATGAGAAAACTCCAAAAAAATTAAATACAGAAAAATCACAGTCAGAAAATCACAGTCATAAAGGGAAAACATTAGTACCTTATATACTTCCTTTTCCAGAAAGGTTGGTCAAAGAAAAACTTTCAATCTCCCTACCTGATTTTGATGTTTTGAATGATTTAACCAATGTATGTGTCAAAATTCCCCTACTGCAGCCTATAAAGGATATTCCAATTTATACTAAAGCAGTTAGGGAATTATGTCTTAATAAAAGAAGGAAGGATCCATCAAAAATTCATGTGGTAGGAAATCTAGCAGGATTAATGTCTAACACTGTTTTTATTGAAAAGTATGTAGATCCTGGAATCCCAATGGTTACAATTACTGTTAACAATTTTTCAATTCCAAAAACACAGATTGATCTAGGTGATGCCATTAATGTCATGACACTAGAGACAATGGAATACCTTCACTTGAAAAATCTCAGACCAACCACAACAGTTTTGGAACTAGCTGACAGGTCTAAAATCACACCTGAAGGGATCTTAGAAGATATATTTGTTTCTTTAGACTCCTAGGAGTATCCTGTCAATTTTATAGTGCTGCAACCAAAGTCTAATCTAGGAGGGCACCCATTGATTCTTGGCAGACCTTGGTTGGAAACAGCGGATGCTTTCATAGGGTGTAGGTCAGGAAGTATGCTCATTTCACATGGGACAGAGAGAAAACAAATTACACTTTATCCTTCTGCCCAAATACCTTCTACATTAGATCAGCTATCATGGATTAATGAGACCAAGGAACAGGAAGAAGAAGTGATTCAACCTATCCTAAGTATCAATCAGTTCTTTGATTTTCAAGAAGAAAACAACGAATATTTGCTAGATTACTTCATTGCTGAACCTAATATTTATGAAGAATTAAGAGACATGCAGTATGCTATAGCAGATCAAGTTTTGGGACAGAATTTTAAGGAAAATTGCACAGTACATTCTCTAGCATTGGCACTTCATGATATTTTTAATGTTCATTCAATCACTGATATCCAAAGCAAAACAGTTGAAATCAGTCCAGGAAAACATTTGAATATAAGTGCACATCTTACTACATCACAGGAAGAACAGTTGATTACTTTGTTGAATAAACATTCCCATGCATTTTCGTGGGAGTACACTGATATGCTAGGCATTCATAATGAAACATGCACTCACCACATTTACATAGATGTTAAAATCAGACCTCTCAGACAACCGCAATGTAGAATGAACCCCATACTAAAAGAGATAGTCAAGGAAGAATTGTAGAAGTTATTGAAAGTAGGATTTATTTACCCTATCTCCGATAGCCAATGGGTTTCTCCCTTGGTTGTTGTTACTAAAAAAAATGGTAAATGGCGCATATGTGTAGATTACAGGGAGTTAAATAAGGCAACATTAAAATATTATTTTCCATTTCCTTTTATTGATCAAGTGTTAGATGCCTTAGCTGGAAAGGAATATTTTTCATTTCTAGATGGTTTCAATGGATATAATCAAATTAGCATTGCAAAAGAGGACCAGGACAAAACCACCTTTACATGTCCCTGGGGCACATATGCCTACAAGGTTTTACCTTTTGGATCATGTAATGCCCCAGCTACCTTTCAGAGAGCAGTCTTGTCCATTTTTGCAGATCTAATTCATGAATGTGTTGAAGTCTATATGGACAATTTTTCTGTGCATGGAAGTGCCTTTGAGGATTCTTTAGCAAATCTAGAGAAATTTTAAAAAGGTGTGTTGACTCAAATATTTCCCTTAGCAACGAAAAGTGTTTTATGATGATGACTGAAGGGATATTTTTAGGACATCACATTTCTTCATCTAGAATAAAAGTAGATCCTGCTAAAATTCAAATCATTGAAAATTTATCTGAACCAACAACTCAAACAGATGTAAGAAACTTTTTAGGGTATGCAGGCTATTATCGTAGATTTATTGCAAATTTTAGTAAGATAGCTCTGGCACTGTTTAAATTACTTTCAAAGGATGTACATTTTAAATGGGATACTAACTGTCAATCTGCATTTCAGACACTTAAATAGAAGCTCTCAACTGCTCCCATTTTAAGGGGACCAAATTGGACATTGCCCTTCCATATTTCTACTGATGCCTCTGATACTGCAATAGGGGCCTCTTTGGGACAAAAAGAGCATACCATGAATTATGCTATCTATTTTATCAGTAAAAATCTGACACCTGCAGAGTTGAATTATACAGTCACTGAAAAGGAGATGTTGGCAGTAGTTCATGCTATCAACAAATTCCATCATGACATTACTGGCTACAAAAATTTTGTCCACACAGATCATTCAGCTTTACGATATTTAATGAATAAATCTATCACTAATGGTCGGATAACCAGATGGTTACTATTAATGCAGGAATTCAATATCACTATTTTAGATCGGCCTGGATGAGAAAATCAAGTGGCATATTTCCTGTCTTGCTTACACAATACTGGTGAGGTTGTTCCTGTTTTAGATAATTTTCCTGATGAAACACCTGTTTGCAATTTCTGTTATCACTCCTTGGTATGCTGATATTGCTAACTATTTATCATCAGGACAACTACCTCCATCTATGTCATCTAAAGAAAAGAAAAAGATTATTAAACAAAGTGCTAGGCATATATGGGTCAATGGTGATCTCTTTTACACGGGATATGATCTAATTATCAGGAGATGTGTACTACAAGATGAAGTTTTAGATAGTTTGAAAGCATGTCATGATGAACTATGTGGTGGCCATTTTGCAGAGAAAAGAATAGCATACAAGATAATCAATTTGGGGTATTACTGGCCTTCTATTTTCAAATATTCTAAGAAGTATGTTAGAAGTTGTGATACTTGTCAACAGATGGGATGGCCAATCTGATCTGATGAAATGCCACTCCAACCACAAATCCTCATAGAACCATTTGAAAAGTGGGCTCTTGACTTCATTGGTCCGATTCATCCACCATCACCAGGGAAGAAGTACATTTTGGTATGTACAGACTATGTTACCAAGTGGGTAGAAGCCAAACCATTACCAAGAGCTACAGAACAGACCGTGGTAAACTTTCTTTTTGAGGAGATATTTGTCAGATTTGGGGTTCCTAGAGAGATTGTCACTGATCAAGGTGCCCAGTTTACTTCCAAACTAGTGCAGGAGATAGCAGCAAAGTACAATATTAAGCACAGAAAATCTACACCTTACCATCCACAAGCTAAAGGCCAGGTGGAATCTACAAACAAGACTTTAGAAGGAATCATCACCAAAACTGTCCAGATGCATAGGAAGGATTGGTCAGCTAAGCTTACTGAAGCTTTATGGGCATACCAAATCACTTGGAAAAATAGTACTGGTTTTTCTCCTTATCAGCTCGTTTATGGTAAGCAAGTCCTCCTACCTATAGAATTTCAAATTCATACCTTCAAGTTAGCAACATATTTGGGTATGAATCTTTCTAAGGCACAACAAGAAAGAATACTTCAATTGAATCAACTAGATGAGATGAGACAGGCTGCAATAGAACACAATATTTTGATACAACAACAGAGAGCCCAATGGCATGACAAGTTCATCAAAAAGAAACAATTTCACATCGGTGACTGGGCACTATTGTTTGACTCGAAGTTCAAAGACTTCAAATCCAAATTCACAACCCATTGGCTTGGTCCACTTGAGATTGCAGAGGTATATGACAATGGCTCAGTCAAACTCCAAACAATCAATGATGAAGCACGTACATTTGTGGTCAATGGCCATCGGCTCAAACTTTATACCAAGCCTATCAACAAGGAAGATTTCATATAGCAGATTTCACAGCAACAGGAAATGGAAGTGCTGGATAGACACACTGGTGTTTCTCTTTCACTTACTTCTTAGCTATGTTCTG
>LPNX011039695.1:0-10679 GCA_001517045.1 Pseudotsuga menziesii
AATATTATTTTATTATTTTAACTATTATTTTATTATTTTAACTATTATTTTATTATTTTCCTTAGGAGGCCCATTTCAGACCCCAAAATTCCTCTAATGTAAGTTTTTTAAACTTCGGTCTATGTTAGGAGTTTAGGAATGTGTCCTTAACACTAGTGGAAAATTAGAGATTAGTGACCAGGAGACCAAAATATTTGGTCACCACAGTTTTTTTCAAGGGATAAATGACCAAAATTGATAAATTTAAGTGAGCTAACTAAAAAAGACCAAGATAAATGACCACTTTTGGTTACGGGATAAAAGCCAACTAAAAACGACCAAGATAAATGACCAAATTTGGTCACGGGGTATCTAGACTAAAAATGACCACATACCAATTGGTCATTTATTTGGTCATTTTTAGTTGGCACTCCGGTAATGAAAAAAATTGCAAATTTGACAATGAATTTGTACATTTTACCAAATTCTAACACTGTAGATGGATTCAGAGACGGGGGGCCTTTGAATCCATCTGCAGTGTTAGAATTTAGTAAATTATAACATATATATAATATATATTTACACGTCCCTATATTAACAAAAATGAATTAAATATGCAACCGAGCTATATATCAATTTGGACATGACCTTCACATATAAAAAAACCCACTAAAGCCACTAAACCTTGGCATATAATGTTAATTATAAGGATAATTTACATGACCTTGGCATATAATTATAGTTTTTATAGGCTAATTTGGACACGACCTTGGCACCTTGGCTAATTAAATCGGTAGGATATTCCACGTCAGTTGAAACCAGTGACAAGTTCAAGAATCTCGTCGCACTAAACTGACATACGACATAATCTCCTTCCTTCATCGTCTTCTTCTTCCTCCATTGGATTCTCTCTCTACGTCCCTTTCCGATAGCATAGTCTCTGTTCACTAGTGCAAAATGACAAATTTGTGACTACATGGCCAAAAACATTAGTCATGTAATTTTAAGCTAAAAACTACCAAATTTGAGCAATTTTAAGTGATGTGGCTATAAATGATCAATCTAAACTATTAATACAACTAAATAATGACTATGCTAATATAAATTAGTGGTAGTTCTTACTTATATGTAATTGAGTTTTGGTAGTGCAGTGATTTTAATGTGCTTTATCATCTTGATCATGATTAGGCTTTTTCATTTTGAATTCATTTTTGTAGTATCCATGGACATTGTATTGGTTATATATGATTTGGAACGCCACACCAAATCACATGTACAATATAATTATTTTATATCATGAATTCATACTTGATCCTAAACCACTTTTTACCAACTAGCTTAATCTCAATCATCGCTGGAAACATATAATATATAATAGTGTTTCTCAATTAATGTTTATATATTAATTTTGATTCAAATTCAAATAACTTCACTAAATCTTATTGCAATATTAAGTTGTTGAGCACGTTGTCCAATAGTAGGTATAGAATATACATCATGGCATGTTATAAGAGCTTGTAATCATGTGGTTGTAGAGGAGGCTCCTAATAAGCTTCATAATCTTTGTCTTATATTATTTCATGCTTTTTTATATATGGTTTCCTCAACAAAGGTGTTCAAGTTAGTTGAACTTCTTTCTAAACTATAGTCTTCATAACAATCCCCTTGTCAACATTATTTAAAGATCAATCCACATAATCAATTAAACATATGAACATGTATATCTTGGTAATTCGACATTTGTGAATAATATTATATATAAAAAATCTATGTAACATAAGTTATATATTATTATATACCATATAAATACGATATATAATGTATATTTTATATTAAATATAAGTATATATTATATATAAATAATATAAAACAAAAAATAATTATATTTACAAAACAAAGACATGACATGCATCCCATATACACAAAACCCACAGTTGAATACACACACAACCATAAAAACCATGAACCCGTGACCAGAGTGACCATGAAGCTATGATGAAACGTGAAAGGAGGTGTATTTTGCGCCAAATCTGTGGCTTTGGTGGGAAGGGGACCTTTTGTGGGGTTTCAAGAGGCAATTAGGGAGGAGACATAAAGCCATAAAAACTATGAAGTCCACTGAAACCTGCAGGAAGGAGGTGTATTTGGTGCCAAATTATCATTGGCTTTGGCCGGAAGGGGACACAATATTTGGAAATTGGGAGAAGGGGTTTGAGAATTGGGTTTTGAGAGGGGTTCGAGGGAAATTATTGGGAATTTGAGGGAGGGGATTAAGATTTCGGTAACTCAAGTTTCCATGGAGAGAAGGCGAAGAATTGTAAAGGAAAACAAAAACTCTAGAGTTAGTACTCCTGCAAATAATTTGGAGTCGAAATTCCCTTCAACAACTGCTATAGAATTGTAGGTATGTATAATTTCAATTTTTTTTCTTGGGTCACTCTACAAGTGATAGGGTTTTTCATTATAGGTTTCAATGCACTATGCAATCGCCATGGATTTTTCCCATTTCGTATTTTCCCCATTTTGTATATACTTCTCCTATTGTTAATGTATGTTAGGGTTTTATATTAAGATTTTGTATAAATAGTCCAAGAATAAATTCCTTGGACATGTCTCTGCATGCCTCTACATTTCCTCTTTTTAGAAACTTGAATTCTCCTCAAATTAGAGGCAGGAGCAACACGGGGAATGGAGTTCCACAAATTTTTTCCTTGGGCTCAACCTCTTTACCATATAGTTAGTCAAATGTGCAAGAAGGTTGCAATGATTTCATTAAACAATTGTTGGAGTTTTAATGGCAATGGCATTCTCTCCATATCACTTGTTCCTTTGAATCTATAGATGGGATTCATGTCTTTCTCATCCATTCCTCAAAGAGTCTCAAGATGAATATTTTTTGGATCTCGATGCAAAGGAAATAAATGAATAAAAATGTATATGTCATATATATTAATCCGATGTGTGAATGAAGATAACATGAAATGGAGTTATTAATTCATTAAAATAGGAATTTAAACTCGTGTAACATTGTCTACAACTTTCGTCAAAGTAGTGGCCACTACTTAAGAATGACCGTCCTTGATACACTTAATTAAATTTTGTTGGTCGTGATGGGGATTTGACTTGTAAACATTATGGAGATCAAGATATAGTAAGTGCTCTTTCAAGAAGAGAAGATCCTAGGATAAAACAAACATGAAATGCACTTTCCATTGCACTTATCTTAGATTATAAATTGGTAATGATTGCCCTATCGTGTTGGTTAGATGAAGTTTGGCTACCCACAAAGTATTTCCGGTGAGATTTAGAAATTGTACATTACACAAGAAGGGGTTTAGATTCCTTTCTCATTAAAACAACTAGATAAACTTGTACCCAATGCTACAGTACTAGTTACAAGTGTTGTTGGTTGGCAGCATTAGGGCCTAGTTTAGATAAAGAATGAGGTTTTTCTTGATGTTGTGGATAATGAAGATAAGAATTTATTACGAAGAATTATGCACAGAATGGACATGCAAAGTTTAATTATTAGTATGAATGAATAGTTCCTTAATGAGATCATAACTTTATCATTATAAATAAACCTTCAAGCTATTTTATTTGCTGAAATATTCATTGCAATTCATGATTTAAGTGTCCCTTACACTAGTGTTGGGTAATTGAGATTATGCATGTTGAAGACTAGTCATTATGTTTAGTGTCCTATTGATTCTTACATACACAAGAGGTGACCTCTATTACATTATGATGAAGGCTACATCTTCGTAATGGATATATTAAATAAGTTGATCAAATATAAAGGCTGCCAAGTTTATCTCTTTTAAATAGAAGGACTATTACTTTCTTACCCTCATATTTCTCAAAAACTCTAAAGAAAAGTCATACAATGTTGATTCCCTCAAAGAAATGTGTAATGTGGGAATGCAAAGATGGTACCTTCAATGCAATTAATGTAGACTCTTCTGATCCAATTTGCAAATACGCTCTCCAAGAATTCAAATCCACAACTAAAACTTCAATACAAATTCCTTAAAATTAATTTTATGTGAAATACAATTTCCAGCTGATAAATTGAAGTTTGTTTATGGATTAAAGTTCACATTGGAATCCCTCAACAAGTGTTTAATTCAAAATGGGGCGCCAATAGATGTTGGGCATCTTCAGATTTCAGATTGGTTGACCAAGTGGGAAGAAGGTCGACTCCATTTTTATCCCCACGCTCAAATTCCAGAAATTAAAATACAACAAACTGTAATAGCGGTGAAGCTGAAAATCAGTTCAGACAACTTGCTTGGGCTATTAGCAAAGCGGGATGGGGTTTGAATGGGTTTGCTGCAAAGAGGAGCACAGGCGAGGTAGAGGACCTTCCACGGGCCAACATTAGCAGAGTGGTGAAGGGGAAGCTGAGCCAACTAATGAAGGACAATCCTTCTTCCTCTTCCAGGGACATCGCCGTTCACAAGGAATCTCTCTTAGCTTGCTCTGAAAGTGCCCGCATCTTCATACACTACCTCTCTGCCACGTAAGTCAACTCTCTTTTAACTTAACTCGGTCGGTCATGGCTTACTTCATAATAGTCCTAATTAGAGTTCTCTACATATTTTTAACAACTATTGGATCCAACAAATGCATAATTTTTTCTTCAAGTGGTGGCGCGGGGTTAATTTTTGATGGGATTGAGACTCCCTGACCATTTGCTGGATGGACAGGCTGAATTTGTCTCTCAGGTGTTGTTCTCGGAGTCCCTATCCTCTGCGTTCCTCATTTTTGGTCTATCAGTTCAATTATTATGGAGTCCTAAACAATGCCAAATAGAATCCGAACCCCAATTCATTGGTATTCTAGTATCTTGTGTTTTTTTCTTAGACTGTGTATTTCAATGAACTGTCGAGGTCACCCCTGCTTCAATTTTTAGGGTATTCATTTATTATGATGGGTCTGGGTAGAAACGGGAGATAACCTACTTGTGATGTTGAGTTGAGATAAAAAATGCTAGAGTCTTGCATGTTCCAGTTTGCCGCATCAAGCCATAGATTTCACACTTCACAAGAAATCCATCCCTGCCGATAATTCCTCTACAAGGTCAACATAAATTTCATTGTTTTACTGTTTCAGGTCACTTTCTCGCATTGTTTCAATGCCATATGCATCTGGTTTGGTGTCACAACCTTCCATAAATTTCTTCCATTTTCCACAGGTTCCTGTAGGAATGAGCCCGTCTGATCTAGACATGATGCTACTGCCATAATACCACTCCTCCTTTAACATCCATAAAATTCCATTGCTTAAATCTTTCATCTTTTGATTTATGTCAACAGGGGTATGTCTTCTTTTTTTTTGTCTGCATCAAGTTTTTCATTGGTCTTTGTAGCTTGATTTCAACTTGAATTATCCGCATTTAAAAAATGCCAGATCCAACAAGTGGTCGGCTTCATCCAGAATGAGCACTTTCAAGCCATTTTCGCTACCCATGTAATCTGGTGCTCCAGATGACTACCTGAAGCCAATATTAGAATGGTATCTCAACAATGTATTAGTCTCTGCAGCAGTTTGGCTGGCAAGTTCACAGGTTGGACAAACAACCAGCACAATAATGGGAGATCTCCTTTGATCTTGGGTCAGAGGAGGCATTTTTTACTTTTTACAACCACCTCAATTTGCTGTAAGCTGCAACGCATAACTGTAATTGATTACTTTCTAACATATAGAAATTACCTCGTAAAATTTTCAAACTGCTCTCTTAGATCTCTTGAATCCACTTTACCCAATATTGGATCGGAACTAGTCCCGGTCCTTCATCACTTCATTTTTACTTTTCTACAATGTATTGTTTTGCTAAAGCTAACTCTTCCTAATCACTTTGAGCCTTCTTGTCATAGCTTCAGTAACCCAAACTTAGGGAAGCCCCGTTGTGTTGAAGGAGAGTCAGTCTAAAATGGGGGAAGAGTTCCTCTGGTGGCAGTGGGAAGCCTTCTTAAGTTCCCCTGGGATACACTTTGTGTTTTAGAACTCACCACATTTAGCGCAGATTCGGGAGGTAACTCCAAGCAACCGTGGCCTTTTAAATCACCTCTCACGCACAGTATTGCCAGTTTAAATGCAAAAATCAGACCCAATTGGTCGTAAAAACTCTCATTTTTCTTCATCTATGGCAATGTACTAACTATTACAACAGAATTACACCTAGAAGAAGGATTCAGTGCAGAACAATTGAATATGATCACCGGCATAGTTTTACAACCATAACTTAATTACCCACCCTGCAATTCTTCATTTATTTTCATTGGTCGTCTTCATCATTTAGGCATATATGGATCAAGTTTCAGTGTGTTCATGTGGTTCAAAGTGGGCTTCGACCAGTGCTACAGTGCACGGTTCAAAAGTAGTTTATTTTCCAGTAAGCTAAAAAACAATTTAGAAGTCACAGTTATCAAGTCCAAATATTGTGTCAGAAGTCAATTTTGTAATTATTATTATTATTATTTGAAGCATTAAAGTTACAGTGTTAATAACTTAATATAGATGAATGGTTATATATTTCTAAGCTATATAGATTGTTTTTCTTGGCAAACACTGTTTATAACTTTATACAAAATTATAGCTGTTCATTTTGCTAAGCTTCCAAACTATGAGGGGCCTATATATGCCTCCAAAATCATTCATGACTTGCACTTGGTCAACATAAATTTCATTGTTTGACTGTTTCAGGTCACTTGCTCGCATTGTTTCAACGCCATATGCATCTGGTTTGGTGTCACGACCTTCCATAAATTTCTTCCATTTTCCATAGGTTCCTGTAGGAATGAGCCCGTCTGATGTAGACATGATGCTACTGCCATAATACCACTGCTCCTTTAACATCCATAAAATTCCATTGCTTAAATATTTCATCTTTTGCTTTATGTCAACGGTGTGTCTTATTTTTTTTGTCTGCATCAAGTTTTTCATTGGTCTTTGTTAGCTTGATTTCAACTTGACTTATCCGCATTTAAAAAATGCCAGATCCAACAAGTGGTTAGCTTCATCCAGAATGAGCACTTTCAAGCCATTTTCGCTACACATGTAATCTGGTGCTCCCGATGACTACCTGAAGCCAATATTAGAATGGTATCTCAACAATGTATTAGTCTCTGTAGCAGTTTGGCTGGTAAGTTCACAGGTTGGACAGACAACCAGCACAATAATGGGAGATCTCCTTTGATCTTGGGTCAAAGGAGGCATTTTTTACTTTTAACAACCACCTCAATTTGCTGGAAGCTGCAACGCATAACTGTAATTGATTGCTTTCTAACATATAGAAATTGCTAAAAAATGCTAGAGTCTTGCCTGTTCCAGTTTGCTGCATCAAGCCATCGATTTCACACTTCACAAGAAATCCATCCCTGCCGATAATTCCTCTACAAGGTCAACGTAAATTTCATTGTTTGACTGTTTCAGGTCACTTGCTTGCATTGTTTCAATGCCATATGAATCTGGTTTGGTGTCACGACCTTCCATAAAATTTCTTCCATTTTCCATAGGTTCCTGTAGGAATGAGCCCATCTGATGTAGACATGATGCTACTGCCATAATACCACTGCTCCTTTAACATCCATAAAATTCCATTGCTTAAATATTTCATCTTTTGCTTTATGTCAACAGGGGTGTGTCTTCTTTTTTTTGTCTGCATCAAGTTTTTCATTGGTCTTTGTTAGCTTGATTTCAACTTGAATTATCCGCATTTAAAAAATGCCAGATCCAACAAGTGGTCAGCTTCATCCAGAATGAGCACTTTCAATCCATTTTCGCTACACATGTAATCTGGTGCTCCCGATGACTACCTGAAGCCAATATTAGATTGGTATCTCAACAATGTATTAGTCTTTGCAGCAGTTTGGCTGGAAATTTCACAGGTTGGACAAACAACCATCACAATAATGGGAGATCTCCTTTGATCTTGGGTCAGAGGAGGCATTTTTTACTTTTTACAACCACCTCAATTTGCTGGAAGCTGCAACGCATAACTGTAATTGATTACTTTCTAACATATAGAAATTACCTCGTAAAATTTTCAAACTGCTCTCTTAGATCTCTTGAATCCACTTTACCCAATATTGGATTGGAACTAGTCCCGGTCGTTCATCACTTCATTTTTACTTTTCTACAATGTATTGTTTTTCTAAAGCTAACTCTTCCTAATCACTTTGAGCCTTCCTGTCATAGCTTCAGTAACCCAAACTTAGGGAAGCCCCCGTTGTGCTGAAGGAGAGTCAGTCTAAAATGGGGGAAGAGTTGCTGTGGTGGCAGTGGGAAGCCTTCTTAAGTTCCCCTGGGATACACTTTGTGTTTTAGAACTCACCACATTTAGCGCAGATTCGGGAGGTAACTCCAAGCAACTGTGGCCTTTTAAATCACCTCTCACGCACAGTATTGCCAGTTTAAGTGCAAAAATCAGACCCAATTGGTCGTAAAAACTCTCATTTTTCTTCATCTATGGCAATGTACTAAATATTACAACAGAATTACACCTAGAAGAAGGAATCAGTGCAGAACAATTGAATATGATCACCAGCATAGTTTTACAACCATAACTTAATTACCCACCCTGCAATTCTTCATTTATTTTCATTGGCCGTCTTCATCATTTAGGCATATATGGATCAAGTTTCAGTGTGTTCATGTGGTTCAAAGTGGGTTTTGACCAGTGCTACAGTGCACGGTTCAACTGTAGTTTATTTTCCAGTAAGCTAAAAAACAATTTAGAAGTCACAGTTATTAAGTCCAAATATTGTGTCAGAAGTCAATTTTGTAATTATTATTATTATAATTTGAAGCATTAAAGTTACAGTGTTAATAACTTAATATAGATGAATGGTTATATATTTCTAAGCTATATAGATTGTTTTTTTGGCAAACACTGTTTATAACTTTATACAAAATTATAGCTGTTCATTTTGCTAAGCTTCCAAACTATGAGGGGCCTATATATGCCTCCAAAATCATTCATGACTTGCACTTGGTCAACATAAATTTCATTGTTTGACTGTTTTAGGTCACTTGCTCGCATTGTTTCAAAGCCATATGCATCTGGTTTGATGTCACGACCTTCCATAAATTTCTTCCATTTTCCACAGGTTCCAGTAGGAATGAGCCCGTCTGATGTAGACATGATGCTACTGCCATAATACCACTGCTCCTTTAACATCCATAAAATTCCATTGCTTAAATCTTTCATCTTTTGCTTTATGTCAACAGGGGTGTGTCTTCTTTGTTTTTTCTGCATCAAGTTTTTCATTGGTCTTTGTTAGCTTGATTTCAACTTGAATTATCCGCATTTAAAAAATGCCAGATCCAACAAGTGGTCAGCTTCATCCAGAATGAGCACTTTCGAGCCATTTTCGCTACACATGTAATCTGGTGCTCCCGATGACTACCTGAAGCCAATATTAGAATGGTATCTCAACAATGTATTAGTCTCTACAGCAGTTTGGCTGGCAAGTTCACAGGTTGGACAAACAACCAGCACAATAATGGGAGATCTCCTTTGATCTTGGGTCAGAGGAGGCATTTTTTACTTTTAACAACCACCTCAATTTGCTGGAATCTGCAACGCATAACTGTAATTGATTACTTTCTAACATATAGAAATTGATAAAAAATGCTAGAGTCTTGCCTGTTCCAGTTTGCTGCATCAAGCCATAGATTTCACACTTCACAAGAAATCCATCCCTGCCGATAATTCCTCTACAAGGTCAACATAAATTTCATTGTTTGACTGTTTCAGGTCACTTGCTCGCATTGTTTCAACGCCATATGCATCTCGTTTGGTGTCACGACCTTCCATAAATTTCTTCCATTTTCCACAGGTTCCTGTAGGAATGAGCCCATCTGATCTAGACATGATGCTACTGCCATAATACCACTACTCCTTTAACATCCATAAAATTCCATTGCTTAAATCTTTCATCTTTTGCTTTATGTCAATAGGGGTGTGTCTTCTTATTTTTGTCTGCATCAAGTTTTTCATTGGTCTTTGTTAGCTTGATTTCAACTTGAATTATCCGCATTTAAAAAATGCCATATCCAACAAGTGGTTAACTTCATCCAGAATGAGCACTTTCAAGCCATTTTCGCTACACATGTAATCTGGTACTCCCGATGACTACCTGAAGCCAATATTAGAATGGTATCTCAACAATGTATTAGTCTCTGCAGCAGTTTGGCTGGCAAGTTCACAGGTTGGACAAACAACCAGCACAATAATGGGAGATCTCCTTTGATCTTGGGTCAGAGGAGGCATTTTTTACTTTTTACAACCACCTCAATTTGCTGGAAGCTACAACGCATAACTATAATTGATTACTTTCTAACATATAGAAATTGATAAAAAATGCTAGAGTCTTGCCTATTCCAGTTTGCTGCATCAAGCCATAGATTTCACACTTCACAAGAAATCCATCCCTGCCGATAATTCCTCTACAAGGTCAACATAAATTTCATTGTTTGACTGTTTCAGGTCACTTGCTCGCATTGTTTCAATGCCATATGCATCTCGTTTGGTGTCACGACCTTCCATAAATTTCTTCCATTTTCCACAGGTTCCTCTAGGAATGAGCTCGTCTGATCTAGACATGATGCTACTGCCATAATACCACTGCTCCTTTAACATCCATAAAATTCCTTTGCTTAAATATTTCATCTTTTGCTTTATGTCAACAGGG
>LPNX011039706.1:6124-21124 GCA_001517045.1 Pseudotsuga menziesii
CTTTGGTACCTTTTTAAATAAAATAAATTAAATGTAAATTCAACCCATAAATACTATAAATAATAGTTTGAAAAATTATTTTTTTTCTAAATAATTTAGACTACCCTTATGATTTGTCTTAGGGGTGAATAGGGTTAGTAGGGGATAAGGTAGTAATATTGAGGGGGGGTTAAGTAGGGTTAATGAGGTTAGATTAAATGGTAGGTTTAATTTATGTTTTGAAAAAAGGGGGTGGGGTATCGGGATTTTTTATTAATATTATAACTTATTAACCAATTTCAAATAAATTTTTATAAAACAATTATTATTTGTCTCGGGCCTACAGTTGATTAATTGTCTCTATGGTTCATATAGGTTTGTTTAGTTGGTGTTTTATCGATTTTTTTCAATCCTCGATGAATTCACGGAGGATTGAAAAAAATCGGGCAGCATTTCGGCTTGCCCGAGACACATTTCAAAAATAAACCGGTAGCATAAACCCTACCGGTTGACATAATTTATATATATATATATATATATATATATATAACAAATTAACAAAAAAATTCAATTTAACTACAAATTTTCAAAAATTTGGCAGCATTTTTGCTTGCCGGTACACATTTTAAACATGAAAATTATAAAAATATAAATTTACTAAATTTGAAAACAAAACTATAAAAACATACATTTACTAAATTTGAAAACAAAATTATAAAAATATACATTTATCAAATTTTATAAATTTAAAAAAAAAATTTAAATTCCATTTAAATTGAAAAATGTTACCTCTTTGCTCCAACATTGTGATGAGGATGGGTTGCTTTGGGGCGATGGTCGCTGTTCCTCGGTCGATTTTGTTGTCCCTCGGTCAAGCTCTGTCCCTCGGTCGAGTGATTGAAAATGACAATTGGGGCCCCCGCGGCCCCTTTTTATAATTTTTTTTGAAAAAAGTACCTCGACCGAGGTATGTACCTCAATCGAGGTCCATACCTCGGTCGAGGTTATAATACCTAGACTGAGGGTTAATAAATACCTCGACCGAGGGCTGAAAAAAACCTCGGTCGAGGGCTTTATAGAACCTCGGTCGAGGTATTAATACCTCGGTCGAGGGCTTAACAAGACCTCGACCGAGGTACATTTTTTGTTTTTGGCAAGATGCTCTTGCCAAAAAGTGTTACCCAGGTCTGTGGATTCACCCAACTCTGTAAGTTAGAATAGAGATCATAGTATCAACCCCTGTGGGCATCCAAACCCAAATCGCAGGCCTTAATAAAAATCGCCATATTATGCACAATAATCCTTTTAAATTAAAATAACATCATCATAATCTATTACACAGTCCAATTAAGTATACAAGCAACGACCAGCATTCAAATCCTGTAGCGTCGTTCTACAACTATCAAGGCCACGCTATACACAGAGTGTATGTAGGCTATAATAACAAGATAAATACGCTACAGAAAGGTCGTGAGACCCTCGTTTCTATTCCTATGCCATAAGCATGGCCTCAACCCCATTAAATAAATACACAGTCCCCTAAATCAAACCCCATTACAGAACACGACCCAAGATTGAATCCTGAAGGGTCTTATTTCTTTTACAATGGCCATAGCCTTCACAATTAAACCCACAGTCACGAAAATCATTACACAGAGGTCTTAATACCTTTACTAATCTATACGATGCATTTACATAGCCATGACTTATAAATAAATTACACAGTAATATAAATAACTATCTTGCACTTTCAACAAACCACCTATAGCAATGAAAGACATCTAGGGTTTGCACCCATGACTTCTCTGCTTTCCACATTACACTGTATAAAAACCAATAGGTAAAATCTAAACAGTCTACAATTTCAGAGCTTCCATGGCAAGCACCTATGCCATCCATGGGAAGGCCCAAGCCATACACTATCAACTTTTCTAATTATCAAAACTAAGCTAATAATGGAAATGATTCCACACAGTCCAACCACGAAGACAAATGCCACACAAAACCCAAGTTTAAATAACAAACAATGTAACATAGATTGCATACCCAAAATATTAAGTCTTAAATCAAGTCTACACAGTCATCCAATGGCCGTGGAACCATTGCAAGCAATGGCGTTTCTAGTGTGTACATTATAAATCAAAACCCCAAAATCACCATTTACATGCAGAGCCTGTTAAAGGTCTCAATCATTTCCTTACAGCTAAAAACCCTCTTTACATTCCATTTTAAATACAGACCTGAAGGCGAACGAAACTCCATAACCCAAACCCCAATCTCGAAAAGTTAAAACCTAGGATTAAGGCCGAAAAGGTGGCGAGTATGACTCGAATAGCCTGCTTACCATATTGGTAATGCTGGATCGTGGCTCATAGTCACACTACGAGCCATACACATCCTCGCTAACTCGTCACGTGCAACCACAACAAAACAATGAGAATGAGGAGTATGATTATCCATAATAAGCAACAAACCAACGATAAGCACAATGGAGCCAAATGTTACCCTACCTTCGACGCCCTAGAGGTATCCTTCACCCACTGTGTAGAGCCGAGACCAAACAAACAACAAAATGAGCAAACGATCGAAGTCAATTGTGAGCCAAGCCCTAAGCTTGGGCCTCCACGAAATCCAAGGCGCATTAATGGTACCATCCTGGTGTCCATTATCTATGCTAAAACCAACATCTCCATAGTTTTCAAATGACACGATATCATTGCCACCTTTTCCATTTGGCATAATGTTAAAACCCCAATGTGAATGTTTACACCATGGTATATATTCGCTACCCAATAGTTTAATGCAGGGTATAGGCATTACATGCATGGTGTATATTAGGCTTAAATTCGTAAGCCATTTCTTATTCTTTTCCCTAAGCATTAAGCTTAGAACGATGGCATATGAATTATGCCATGGCAACCATTGTTTTCATAGAACCAAGAATTGGTCTTTAAACAAAGGTTGGTAAACCTGCCAAGTGAAATAACGAAATATGTCAATACCCTTAATAAAATAAATATGAAATACATCTAGGTTAAAATATGAACAATTGATCAGTAACATTTAAATAATAGTAAGCATCACTTAGATAATCAGTCTAGGTTTTATAGAGAATAAGCAGGGTAATTACCTTGTCACTAAACCAAGCATGTACGAGGCAATAATAACGATCAGTAGGTGTGACTAGCTATGAGTGTACAAACACTTGCATGTAAACAAGTTAAGAGTTCCTTAGTTCATATTGAACTAGGTAAGTCTGCTAGACAAGTAGGCACTTTACCTCTGATGAAGTCACATGGGAGAACTAGTCCTGCCACTCCACCCACTTTGTTTCCAAGAACAAAGATAAGTTAGACTCATGTAAAAAATAAGTAAACACCTTATGAAATTAACGAAACATATAATCAAGTAACGACACATACACAACAATGTATAACCATAAGAATAATGTAGTAATCAACATTATGACAATTTAAGTAAAATACAATAATAAGCATAATTGAAAGTAAGATGATAGAATGTAAGAACAACTTACGACCAAACAGTGGTACATTTAGTGTACATTATATTCCGCATATGTAGTTCTTACTAGCCTAATAAATAAAAAAATTCAATTTTTGGGGACATTACACTTAGGATGTTAGCCTTGAAGAGTTCAAATGTGCTTGACATATCATACCAACATGCCACTTGTCCTCTCCTAACATGAGCACTCTTTCTTAGATGACTTGCAAAGCTTCTTGGAGTGGTGTGACCTAGAGATGTGTGCACAAAGCACCTCAAATGGGGAGTGTTCCTCTTCTTAAATGATGCCATGTGTGAGAAAAGAGCCATTTCATTCTTAACCCAAATCAAACTCTTACTAAAAACAACTCCAAAGAAGGTGTGCCCTAGAGAAGGGTCCAAATAGTGGACTTGATATAGAACTCCATCATAAGGTAGCCCCCAAACAACCATGTTCTTGGGATAGTATATAAGTATCAAGGATCAAGTATGCCACGTTTGAAACGATGGACCAACTCCTCCAAATTAATAATAAATTCCATAAGAGAGGGGAGCATCCTTGGTGAGTGTGCAAGTGATGGGATAGGGTTGATTTGGTATCCCTTAGATATAGGTAGTTGCAATTAAACTTGAGATACTTATAATTAGCAAATAGATAAATCCTTTATGTCTATCATATATCCAAACGCAGCACCATACACTTATGGCAGTCCTATCATATGCATGTAACATCCCTCATTTCATTATGCAATTGCCAGTCAGTTGTAAGACTATCCATTCATGTCAATAAAGAAAAGAGAACAACATGTGTTTTCATATTTAGGGTAGTGTTTAGAGACAGTCTGCAAAATGAATTTGAAAACTATATATTTATAGAATAATGTTGTTACATCCTGGTACTAAAGAGGGCCGAGGGCCAATGTGAGCAGGCGAGGTTGTTTTAAGGCCAAGGAAAGGGTGTTGAGGGTAAGAAAAGGCAGCCCTTAGACTATTGGTGGAAGGTCATGGGAAGAATGAGGTAGACTGAGAGGCTTGGAGGTGGGCCAAAGGAAGAGGGATCAGTACAAAAGGAAAGGAGAGAAGAGGAGAAGGAAATAGAAGAAGGAAAGGATGAAAAGAGGAGAGGTATGATATGAGAAAGGAAAGAGGCCATTAATACTTTTAGGGAAAAAATTGGACTGTTTTAGGTATTTTTAGGGAATATTTTAAGGTTTTCACAATTTTTGGGGGATGCTATACCTAGTTTGTGACCTATTTGTAGTTGGGACATGACTTTGTATGATCCTCCTAGGTTGGGCTATCACTATATATACCATCTAGAAGTTGGGCTTTACTGTGTAAGCCCTCTAAGAGCTGGTTCGTGACTATATAATCCATCTAGCACTGGTCATGGACTGTGGTGACATCCCCAAGCTAGTCATAGACTGTGGTGTCCCTCCCAAAATGGGCCATGGACTGGTGTGACCTTTCACTCCAATTCAAATCATAATTCCCCTTTCCTTTGTTGTTTTGAGATTCATTTTACTATTTAGGAACAAATAGTGGGTTAGGGAAGAGACCATTCATAGGGACTCTGTCATTCTAGACAGTTTCTCTTTATGGAAGGATACTCATCAAATGGAAAGAATTGCAAGTTCCATAACATCATAGTTGGTTCTCCTAGAGGGATAGTTCTAGTAGGTTCACTCTCAAATTTCAATAATAAGCATAATCCCACTTACCTAGAAATAATTGATTAGGCAATTCATTGAACAGATTTGAAGTTGCTCTACATGGGGAATCAACCGATGTGAAAAAATCATGTTTGGCACACTGAAAAATTTATCATTTTCTTTGAATTGTGTTTGTTATATAGTTCAATTTGAGCCAAACCTAGTATCAATATGAAATTGAACTCTAAATGGTTTCCCGAAGATAATGAATAAGTATGGTGAGTGAGGATTAATCCATTTGGAAAACTTTCGATGGCTATAAACTCAGGGTGCTTGGGTGGTAGGATTTTGTTCGAAGGCCTGGATAACTAACATAGACTTGATAGACCTAGCCTTACTGATGGTGGAATCTACCATGGCAAGACAGAAAATATTAGAGACATATTTTTGGATTGCAAGTTCAACAGACCACAATGGTCTTATACAGGATACTGGGCCCATGATATTTTCTATAGTCCCAAACATTGGAGAGGACAGCTCTTACAGTGAGCCTTATCTATGTAAGAAGATGAAGTGGTGGCTTTGGCATGCCCTCTGGATCACACTCTATGCTATTTATGAAAAATGAAATGTAAAGCTACTTGTGAAGATTCTCAAAAGGATTTCAATATAATGGATTTCGAATCTCAATGATTTCTTAGATGGCTCAACAACTCAAGTTTGTGAAAACACCTTTTACTTAGAAATCCTGGTAGATTTCATCCTCTAGTATGAGAGCCCAATCTGAGATGCTTTCCTTCCTTGGTTGACAAGGAGGAAATCTAGTGTTGTGAGGGCCTGTTCTTTGTACTTTGTTGTTGTCTTAATATATATAAGAACAAATACTTTTGCAAAAGAAAATGAGTATTTACGACATTCCGTTTTACTTCACCACTAATGATATGGGTAACAAATGTTTTCAAACTAAATTATTCATCGTTAACTATTATTTGGATGAAAGTTAGGTGCCACAAATAAACAACCATATATTAGCAGTGGTTATTGAAGAAAACAAGTCATCAATCACAATTTCTGCAACATCCACATTCAGCAATGTCAAAAAAATTTAGACTCCAAAAACATCATGTTAGCTAGTATTGTATGAGAATATAGGATGTTTCTGAATGGGATTTATTTGCAATATTTATTTGATGCTTCAATTGGAATACTTTCTCATATCTTCATATACCTCTTATATTGATTTGTCTATGTCTATGTCTATTGAGGCTTGTATAATGTTTCATTATATGTCTTTTTGGTTTTAGATCCCCGAAACCCAAACACACGAGGAAGCTTAGGAAGGAAAATGTCTGTGTATTTTTGGTTTCAAATCGATTTCCCCTTTACTAGGCACAACTATTAATTGAGGTAAGGGGTTTTGAAACATCGTCTTATAGCTATCCTTTGTATGTAGTTTTAGATTATACACCTATGGGAAGGGAATACCATGAGTAATCATTGTGCTTATATCTATGACGATTGAAAAATGCAGATTCATGAAGAATTAAAGGCACATTTCACACAAAAATGGCATCCAACGAAAGTCTGTAGCACATTATGTCAAACTCATAAATTCGAGGTGAAGTAAGTGTGGGTACTGACCAATTTTGGAGGAATTGCATTCTTTGTGGATTCTCAACCTCCTCGATGACCTCCTTGACTTCCTTTGTGTACTCCTAAACCTCCTCTATGAACTCCTCAACCGCCTTAACCTCCTCTATGAACACCTCAACCTCCTCGACCTCTGTTATGAACTTAGTTGTGACCTCTGCAAACTCATTAACCTCCATAGCATGCTCTATGAACTCCTTTACCTCCTCGACCTCCTTTTCCAACTACTTGACCTCCTTTGTGACCTGCATGGTGACCTCTGTGACCTCTGGAAACTCCTTAACCTCCCCAACCTGCTCTATGAACTCCTTGACCTCCTTGGCATCCATTTCCAACTAATGGACCTCCTCTACGACCTTCATGGTGAACTTTGTGACCTTTGCGAGATCTAATCAGAGGGAAGGAGTTTTGGAGATTGACCTAAATCCTCCCAAAGAAGAGTGTTGGAGCCCCTGCAAATGCCAGCTATCTATGATTTTGGATAGGTATTGGAACCCTACGAGCACCAGCGATTTGTGCATGGTTTTGGAATGGTATGCGAACTATCAACAAAACACGTGCTTAAACCTTTGATCTGCATTATTATCTAGTGCCATGTAATAAGCTTATAAAACCCTCTAATATTTATTAGTAGCTAAGGGTTCATAGTTAGTGTTAGATTTTTAACATTAAGCTAGCATTATTAGGATCTTTTAACTAAGAGAATAACAAGCACAACAATCAAACACAAGAGACAATGAACACAGTTTTTTTCCTCGGGGAAACCATAAATGGAGAAAACCCCACAACTTCCTCAGAGATAGAATCAACACCAAGAGTAAAAACCCCAAAAAAGTAATATGATCTCCCGATAGCAGTAACCTCTTTCTTCTAGCCCTAGTGTCTTATTCTTCCTCAGCTATGCGCTACAACTGAGTGTGAGTGAGTGTGTAATAAATAGAGAGGCTCACTCTATATTTATACTAATTCCTGACTTGACTAAACTCAACTAGGGCTGACTTCACTAGGTGATTCTAATAACCCTAGTGCCCCAGAACTATGGGGTCTTTAACCCTTAGACAAAAGGAGGGTTACCCACAATGACTTGACATGACTTCTTTACATTATAGATTCTCCTGATCGAAACATCAGGGCATGACATGACTCAATTACATTACAAACACATCCCAGAATAAAAATCGGTGTACAAGACATAAGAAACATAGGTGAATACATTCTGAAGTTACAATTACATCAACACTCCCTCTTAACTAAGAAGGTATTCTTTTGACATAATTTTCAGCACTTGGTCTTCTTCTCTGTATTGACTGGATCATCTTAGCGTCGTCATCTTCAAGTTGTCTTCTTCTTCAAGTCTTCTTCGTCTCCAAGTCATCGTCATCTTCAAGTCATCTTCTTCTTCAAGTCTTCTTCATCTTCAAGTCTTCTTCATCTTCAAGTCATCTTCTTCTTCAAGTCTTCTTCATCACAGGATCTGCATCATCACGACTACTGGATCATCACTGCTAGATCATCACTGTATCATCATCAAATCTGGATCATCACTTGATCTAGATCATCATCAAGTCTGGATCATCATAACATCTGGATCATCACTTGATATGGATCTTCATCAAGTCTGGATCATCGTCATCATTGGTGCTATCTCTCGATTCTTCTCATCATAGGAAGTTCTACAGAGTCGGTCCTGTAGGCCTACCCTTAATGTAGGTCTTCATTAGTGCTTATATCTGACACTTAAGTCATAATGGCCTGCCCATCTCTTACATTTGACCTCATCTTGTTAGAAAGGCATGCCCAGCACTCACATCTAACCTCATATTGTCAGAAAGGCCCAACACTCACATCTAACCATGTGTAAACACATCACGCTAGAATGGCTCAACACTTATATCCGACCATGTGTAAGCACACCACATCGGAAGGGCTCTGCTCTTACATCCAACCATGTTTGAAGACATCACATCGGAAGGGCTCATCACTTATAGTCGACCATGCTCGAAAGCATCGCATCAAAAAGGCTCAGCACTTACATTCAACCATGCTCAAAAGCACCGCATCGAAAGGGATCTGCACTTACATCTTACCATGCTCGAAAGCACCACATCGGAAGGGCTCTCAGTCCCAAACTAAGGATTCCTGGTAACTGACCAAGTGCCTCCATTCTCCCTGAGAATGGAATCCTCTCACCATGTCAGAATGGCTCTTGGTCTTCATCATCTTCCCTTGGAGGAAATCTCGATCCAGAGAACACCAAGCTTCTCCCTGAAGTACTCAAACATCACTCTAGCCAATGTTTTCATCAATACATCAGCTATATGTTTCTCCATCGCAACATACTGGAGCTTCACTGCTCCTCTCTGCACCATATCCTTGATATAGTGATACTTGATCTCGATGTGCTTCGACTTGTCATGGAACACAGGGTTCTCTAACAACTTCACACAACTCTAGTTGTCGCAATATATACAAGTAGCATCCAACTGGAGATCAAATAAATCAGAAAGTAGCTTCCTCAGCAATACTGCCTCACAACTAGCTAAACAAGCTGCAACATACTCTACTTCAGTTGTACTCAGTTCCACATAGGATTGCTTCCTTCTAAACCAAGAGACCACACCTGATTCCAAACTGAAGCAGTATCCTTAAGTGCTCTTCCTATCGATGGCACTGCCTGCCCAATTTGAATCAACATAACCCTCTAGGCTAATCTTCTGATTCACCTCGTACTTGAGCCCATAATCAATTGTACCCTTCAGGTACCTCAGAATATGCTTTGCAGCAATCAAGTGAACATGTCTTGGATCTGTCAAGAACTGGCTCAAGGTGTTCACAGCAAAGCAAATATCTGGTCTCATGTTTGTCAGATACATCAAGGACCCAATTATCTGACGATACATCGTAGCATCAACCGCTTATGATGAAGCATCACTCAATAGCTTCAGGTTCGATGCCATAGGTGTGGTTATGGCCTTGCAGTCCATCATTCCAAATCTCTTCAGGATCTCTACTGCATACTTCCCTTTTCCAAGGAAGATCCCATCCACATTCTACCACACCTCCATGCCTAAGAAATAGTGCATCATTCCCAAGTCTTTCATTTCAAACTCGGCAGCAAGTTTCCTTTTTGTATCAGCAATCAACCCATCCATACCTGTTACAAACAGATCATCCACATATAGTAGGAGTATCACTGGATTTCCATCTTCAACCTTGTAGTAAAGGTTGGAATCTTCTTTACTCTTGGTAAATCCCAAACTGGATAGGAAACCATCAATTCCACTGTACCATGTCCTGGGTGCCTGTTTCAAACCATACAGGGATTTCTTCAATCTGCACACATGAGACTCCCTATCATGTGTCTCAAAACCGAGTGGTTGTTCCACATACACTTCCTCTTCCACTACACCATTCAAGAAAGCAGTCTTGACATCCATCTGGTGTATCTTCCATTTCATCACTACAACCAGAACAAGTACTAATCTGATTGAAGTGTATCTGGCTACAGGTGCAAAGGTTTCTTCATAATCTATTCCTTCTTTCTGGGAGAAACCTTGAGCCACAAATATTTCTTTATGTTTCTTGATGCTGCCATCTACAGCATGCTTGATCTTGTATATCCATTTGGAAGTTACATTGGACTTCCCTTCTGTTCTTGGGACAACATCCCAAACATCATTCCTCATGATCGATTGATACTCTTTGATCATAGCACCCTTCCATTCTTTCCATTCTACCTCTTCTTCATAGTTGGAAGGTTCTTTATCAATAATGTCACATACTAAGGCTACATAACTAGAACATGATCTAGTTCTCTTTCTTCCTCTAGGTGTTTCTTTTGAAGCTCCATATATTTCTGCACCTTGGATAATTTCACGTACCCAAGCAAGTTTCCTCTTATGAGGATTATTCTCCAAAGGTGGATCTACAGTTTCTTGAGTTTCTTCAAATTCTCGATCTTCTTGAATTTCTTCGTTCATGGTTGTATCATGAATTCTTGGAGTTTATGCTTCTTCAAGTTCTTCAGTAGGTTTCTTTCTAGATTTGTTGTAAGCTGTCTTCATCAAATGTCACATCCCTGCTGATGTCAATCTTATTGAATCCTAGGAAGTATATTCTGTAAGCCTTTGATATTTTAGAGTATCCCACAAATATACCCTTCTTTCCTGAAGGATCTAATTTTGTCCTCTTCTCTTTTGGAATGTGTATGTACACAGAATAGCTGAATATTCTGAGATGGATGAGTTCTGGTTTCTTGCCAGAGAAGATCTCTTTAGGAGTCGTATTCTCAAGTACTCTGTGTGGAGTATGGTTCTGTACATACATCACTTTTCTGGTTGCTTTTGCCCAAAGATGCATAGGAATATCTTGATCTTGAAGCATAGCTCTTGCAGCTTCCATGATAGTTCTATTCTTCCATTCTGCAATCCCATTCTGTTATGGATTATAAGGAGTGGACAACTCTCTCTTAATCCCTGAGTCTTTTCATAGCTCTTTGAATTAATTCAAAGTGAATTCTCCACCATTATCTGATCGAAAGGTCTTGAGCTTCTTTTCAGTGTGGTTCTTGATCATGGCTTTGAATTCCTTGAACTTTCTAAATACTTCATCTTTGTTCTTCATAAAGTATATCCATATATTTCTAGAAAAATCATCAATAAAGGAAACATAGTATTCATACCCTCTTAGTGAACTAGATGACATTGGACCGCATACATCGGAGTGGATGATTTCCAAGATTCCTTTTGCCTTTCTTTTGCTACTTGGAAATGTCTTCTTTGTGTTATTCCGTTTCGCACATCCTTTGCATACACCTTCATGTTTTGTTTGCATTTCTGGAAGACCTTCAATAGCTTTGCTTGTAAGAGGTAGTGCTCTATAATGCACATGTGCAAGCCTTCTATGCCAAAGTTCATTTGGCTCTACTGTGTCATGGACCAAATCTTGTTCTGGATGACCCTTCAATTTGTATAAGCCTCCTTCTTGCTCCCCAATCACTACTGTATCATCGATAGTCTTTCCTCTTGGCCACATGATGACTTGACCATCTATAAATGAAACCCTCATTCTTTTTGCATCTAATGCAGATATGGAGAGAAGGTTCTTCTTTAGTCCTGGTACAAACAATACTTCCTTCATTGTCATAGACTTTCTAGAGTCTACCTTGTATGAGGATTCTCGACTACCTTTTATTGGATACTGGTAGTCATCTCCAAGTTTCACCTTGTGAGGTGATTCATGTTCAGATAATTTCATCAAGGATTCCTTGAATCCTGTCATGTGCTTGAAAGAACCACTGTCTATAAGCCAATCATTGCTGCCATGTGTGATAGTTACCGTGAGAGCGGAAATCAAAACATATTCTTCACCGCTTGAAGAATCATCACTAACTTGTTTGTTTCTCTTTGGGGAAGGTTCATCATCCTCTACAGTATGAGCATGATGTCTTCTCTTGTTTCCCTTATTCTTGTGAGAGCTACTTTTATTCTTAGGACAGTCTCTAGAAAAATGTCCTCTTTCATCACATGTATAGCAAATGTACTTAGAAAAATCTCTAGGCTTTCTAGAGTTATTCTTTTGATGAGAGTACTTACTTCTATGGTGGCTGGATCTGGATTTCTTGGATTGTACTATGAGAGCTTGATCTTCACTTCCCATCTTCTCTTCTTGAGCCACTATCTGAGCTTCTTCTTGAGAGAATTCTTCCCATAGTCTGCTGAACTTGACTAACTTCTTTCTGCCACAGATTCCTTGAATAAAGGAGTCCCATGATCTAGGGATACCATTCAAGGTGGTCTTCACAATCTCTGCATTCTCTACTTCTTCATCTATTGCTTCCAATTGTTCTTTGATCTGAGAAACCCTTGTGAAGTAAGACTGGATGGTCTCTGCATTCTAGATATTCACATTCTTCAACTGGTTTCTCAGAGTCATCTTCCTGTTTATGTTCTTCCCTTCAAACAATTTGGTTAGGGCATCAAACATAGCTTTAGGTGTCTTGAGGGAGGACACCTGTGGTATGAGGTGATCCTTAATAGAATCAGCAATGATTGTCTTTGCCATAACCAACTTATTCTTATGTAAGGCCTTTGCCTCATCTCCCTCTAGAACTGGAACCTCCTCATTGATGTAGGAGTCCAACTCATTTTCTTCCAGGACCAGGGAGATCCTATACTTCCAGGCTCAGAAGTTATCAACTCCCTCAAGATTTTCATCAAGCTTGGTATGATGAGACATCTTAACTGAGAACCTCAAATGGAAATACAAAAGACTTAGATCTTACCAGGTCAAGATGTTGGATCTAGATTTGGAGCTAAAATCCTGCAGTACTAGTTCATAAGCAAATTAGGGTTTCTCCTTTCTAGATTTCTGTCCAACCAATTGGTTTGAAATTGATCCCTAACTTCGATTTTGGGGAGGAGATCAATCCAGGCCTGGGCTCACTGAAAAATTCCTCTTTTGTGAAAAGCCCTAATTTCCAACAGTAGTGTCGGGTCCAAAACTAAAAAACCTCAGAATTGGATTCTTCTTTGATAGAAATATGCGCCCTAAGGAGAAGATTTAATCCAACCTTATTTTGCTGAAAATCTGTGGAGGAAGATCCACAAAGTAGGAATCCCTAGTTCCCGTAGCTGCACAGTGTCTTCTTCTCAGGTTAGTTATGATACCATGTTATATTTTTAACTGAGAGAATAACAAGCACAACAATCAAACACAAGAGACAATGAACACAGTGTTTTTCCTCAGGGAAACCATAAATGGAGAAAACCCCTCAACTTCCTCAGAGATAGAGTCAACACCAAGAGTAAAAACCCCAAAATACTAAGATGATCTCCCGATAGCAATAACCTCTTTCTTCTAGCCCCAGTGTCTTCTTCTTCCTCAACTATGCACTACAACTGAGTGTGAGTGAGTGTGTAATAAATAGAGAGGCTCACTCTCTATTTATACTAATTCCTGACTTGACTAAACTCAACTAGGGCTGACTTCACTAGGTGAGTCTAATAACCCTAGTGCCCCGGAACTGCGGGGACTTTAACCCTTAGACAAAAGGAGGGTTACCCACAATGACTTGACATGACTTGTTTACATTATAGATTCTCCCGATCGGAACATCGGGGGATGACATGACTCAATTACATTACAGACACATCTTGGAATGAACATCGGGGTACAAGACATAAGATGCATAGGTGAATACATTCTGAAGTTACAATTACATCAACAGTTAGGTTGTATGGGTATAGGTTAAAGGTTCATAGTTAGGGGGTATGGATAGAATTTAATGGTTCAGAATTAGGGGGCATGGGTAGAGGTTAGGGGTTCGCAACCAAGGTTAGTCTCTAACCCTATCACCCCTAAATAATTAGGATACTATAAGAATGGATCCTTAGATAATATGACACAATATAGTAAAAACATACATCTTTATTTTCTATACATTTCATAAATAGATAGGTAGGATTTTAAAACGATATCTATTATATGTAAATAGATATAGAGACTACATCATTTTAATATGGAGTTGATGTGGTATGGAATTTGGGATAAGGGTTAATGGGCTTATGGGTAAAGACTAGGTCTTCATAGTCATGGTTTTTCGTAGAACCCTCTAACCCCTAACCAACTATGATCATAAAAGAGGAGTTTGTGTAGGGAGTTAACTAGGGCCAGGGATAGGGATAAGTGGTTTAGGAGTACGTAGTTAGGGATATGGGGATAAAGGGTATGTACCTTGAGATACATCTTTGGGATTAGGGGGTATGTTTTTCACTTATATGCATGCATGGGTTAGGCCCATGCATGTGATCCCATGGACGACGTGCAAAACCCCAATTTATCATACATTTCGTACATAGGGAATCATTGGCCCATAAGTTGGATATTGGCCCACAAGTACCTTGTAAGAAAAAAACATGAAATGACGACGATAAAAACTTCATAGATAAATATTCATGACAACAATGATGATGATAAAATCTTCATAGACAAATAGTTGTTTTTTGGTTAAAGTTTGTCTAACAAAAAAGTAAATGAAATGAGTAAATGAGTGTTTTTAGGGTTTGTTTTGGCATGATATAAAGATGTAATTTTGGCTTCACTTAATTTAGCATTGCAATCTTTGTGGAAAATTTTGGACATTTCCATATTTTTCATAATTTGTATCAAAGTCCACACAGGTTCAAAACTTTTACATGTAGTCAAGAATGGTTAA
>LPNX011039706.1:26124-46239 GCA_001517045.1 Pseudotsuga menziesii
AATATCCCACAATTTGATGTTTTCTTTGTTTCATTCAATTTTTTGATGCGATATCTACAACCACTGCAGACTATAGCCTGATGGTGTTTTACCTACAATAAGAAATACAAGAAAATATTACATAACGATTCAATATTTATGATTAACTGCAAGTTTATGCAGCCATACATGGAAAAGAACAACATGTACATCAAAATGTAATTTGCAAAATAATAGATTTAGAGTGATTATTTAATATGTTTGCTTACTTATCTTTTAAACCATATGCTAAATCGATTTCCCTTTCTGTATGATTTGTATCTCTATTGTGATGTGTTGCTTTTACCAATGAAGCCACACCTTCCCAAGATATTCCATGACCCGATTGTTCGCATTCTTCAATCGATACCTTCATCTAGTTAATATTTTTTGCAATGTATAAATGAATTGCATCCCACTCTCGACCAACTGTCTGTGACAATAAACATTAAAATTCAAGATAGATGTAAATTTTATGAGCAAAGTATATGCTCTTAATTGATGCAATAAATTGAATATGCAATTAGAATATGTACGATTTAATTAACATCCACTAGCTAATAATTACCTTTCACCTTCATCGATCTACCTTTCCCCTTCATGTACTTCCCTTCAAAATTGTTATTGGAGTCCGGATCACAAATGTGACGTAAATTGAGCTTTAACACTAACTTAGGAAGATATTCACTAACATACAACATGTTTTGGTATACCATATATCCTTCCATCATAGAACCCTTGGCACGTGCTCATTGTCTCACCAAACCCTTCATAAATTTCAAGTGCCTCTCAACCATCCACATGGACCTTGAGTGCACAGGTCCACACAATTCAAGATCCTCAACTTGGTGTATGAGGTATTGTTCCTGTGCATTGAAAAATACCGAATGTAGATGCTTCTTCATTTCAGACATGAGACAAAGAATTTCTTTCCAATAATTTATATCTTCTTTATGGATTTCTTTAGATGTCAAACATCTACAAGTGACGCAAACCAATAACGATAATTAACAAAAAAAACATTAAATTACATAACATGAATTAGTGCACAAAAAACAAATAAATTATATGAAGAATTAAAGAAACACTAATCACAAGCAACTAATCACTAGTTACCTCGGGTATTTCCCAATATTATATATAACTTGTTTCACATCATCGTCGAATTTGTCCAGGAGAGAGAGAGAGGTAGAACATACTATATCAATATACAAACCACGTCATTTTTTAAACTAAGAGTATAAAAACAAGAAAACAAATTTATGCAATAAAATGAAAAAAAACTATATGGACATAATAGTAATAATTACCTTGATGAAGACGTGCCAATCATGCATTTTAACCCCTGCAAAATCACATTTTTTTGTTATGATGTTCTTCAAGTTTGCACAAATGGAAAAATTAATTTTTCGCATTACTTATTTAACAACATTACTTTTGTGCTCTGTAAACATCCATGGAATTGATTTTATATTAATTTGGTCTCCGTTGCTATGAAATTGAATGATGTCTTTCATTGCATGGTTTCCTTCTTGAATGTCTTTGCAAACTTTCACAATTTTATCTTTCTTGCTACTTAGCTCTACTAGCCACCATAATGTTTCAGTCACATTCTTTCTAATATGCATTGTATCAAACAGATGAGCAATTTGTAGGTGCTCATAGTAGGGAAACTTGTTGAATTGTATAGGATAACTTTTCATTCCTTGTGGAAGCCCATTAATGCCTTCATGATAACGAAGGACATCATGATCAATATTAGTTTATAAATAAATTACAAAAATAAATTATGGCCACTATAGTAAACAACTCATAATAAAAATTAAAATAAATAACAATTCATATACGATGATCCATACGTAACAACTTCACAATTTCTATTGTATTGCATCTTCCAATGGTGAGTTGTCATTCTCCATGGTTTTAATGTAGTCTCTTGCTTCCCATTGAATTTTTTTTCTTTTCTATACCTCTGATTCTTAGAGAGAAAATGGCTATACTCACCAAACACCTCCTTTCTTAATCTTTTTGAGCGACGAGATTTGATCTTAAGACCACAAACTGGACATAAAAATTTACCTTTTGTCCGAAGACCTACAGTATATAGATATGGAATATCTATGTCAATTATAATTATATATAAACTATATTAACTACTTCATATAATTAAATGCAATTAAAGTGGAACTCAAAAATACAAACCTGTTGAGGCCTGGAAATTCATAGGCAACAACAGCAAGGGATTCTCCCCAGTCAACGTTCCCAGCTAGCCCATGACTGTTTGGTAAAGGGAATCCATTCGGTTTGCAGTCCGGCTACTGTAGGTCAAGTAGCAAAAAATAAAGGTTTTACCGATTGCAGCCCGGTCCACCATGTGTATTTTTTGTATTTTTTGAGTTAAAGTATGATATGCACGTGCCTAATTAACCATGTAGGGTGATAAATGACACAAGGAGTAGTCACAACGTGATGCGCAGGTTCTTACCTCTCATCTTAGAATTCACAAGCATCTAAATCACATATGCAGCAATAAAGTAAAACTAACTATCTATCTATCTATCTATCCCTGGGGAGCCAAATTGTAACTTATTTATGAGTAATGTGTATTGTGCATGCATTATAAAGAGAAATTACAGATAGCTGATATTCCTTCCTACAACACATGAACGATTAAATATATTTAGAAAATCAGATAGTTAATCGTTTATGAACAACATGCATTACTCATGGTGGTAATTTCACAGAATAAACTAGAAATCATTCAAACAAGAACATAGGCTCTAAGAGTTAGAACGATCTCACAGTTAATGGACAAAAAATGGAAAAACAAAATAGTTCATCTTTCACCAGTCCATGGCATAGCATTTGAATTTCCCACCAAACTTTCTCTGACAGGCAAACAATAATTCTTTATTGCAAAAAAAAGTAGTTCTTCTTACAATATCTTTTTACATGTCTAACTGGGAAAAAGCCCCTGTCAATTCTAACTTTCAAATAATTAAACTAAAAGTTGACCGCTTGGGATTCCCTCCCAAATACATGACCTTTCGGTCTCTCAAAACATTTTGGATCCCTACTTTTATCTTTTCTATGTGCACTCATGATCCGTTTAGTAACTGACATCTTTCAGGTCTGCGCCTTTATCACTACTGATCTTTGCCTTCTGCTTCACTTGTCCTCCTTGCGATCCTGCCGGTTTTGGTTCGATCTTTGTCAAAACTGTCTAGCTATGCCTTCGCGCCGTGGTCATCTCAACAGTCCCTTGAGTCCACCTGCAATAAATCAATGTGCATCATTCATTGTGATTGCATTCTAAAACAAAACGTCAAATTATATCAACCAAAACGGCTACTCAACAAGAAAGATCATGTGCATGACTGTTATAAGAACTTTCACAAATGCCAACGCCACCACCTCGTCCACCTACGGGTTTGAAATAAATCTTCGATGATGGAAAATGAAGAACTCATTGGAAGCTTAAGATGTAACCTTGGCAGGGTAAACTCATTCATAATAGGAGACGGGTACCGCAGAAACACGTAGGCCTATCGGAGTCGAAAGAGCTATGACCAAAGCTGTGGGTGGGAAAAATTCCAATCGGAAATCGAAAAGACATCAACATCAAAAGCCAAGTGCTTTTGACAGCCGCAACGGTGGAAGAGAAGAAGTTTATAGACATGTGACTAGAGGGACGACACGCATCGACGGGCGGAGTACTTATACATCGGGTGGCAAAACCACTAAGCTAACCGTCGAGACATCTGCATCGGAGCTTCGCAAGACTAATCATCGGAGTGATAGGGGAATCAGGAGCTGCAACGGTGGAATCATAAAGGACAAACATTCTGCAATAGGTAAGGTCTTCATCAGAGGAGAAATCAACTAAATGACTGGAAGGCTAGTGCTTTTTGCAGCCGCAACGGTGGAAGCCCAAGACTTAAGGAGTGGCAAAAACAACAACGCGAGGTCTGAAAAGTCAAAGCAATAATCGGGAGACTTTACAATCTGTTGTCTACAACTGCAGAGAATGACGTCACAAGATGTTCCGACATGAAACCAAAGGTCGTCCGTTTAAGAAAAACACATCAGGGAAAAAATGTCAAAGCTAAAACTTGTTATTTCTCCGCAATGGCGGGAGCGCAAGCAAATGAACTTCCGATTCAAACACACTGAAAATGAATTCAAAGGTAATGATAAAGCTGAAATAAACAGTGGATCATTTCAAGCATTAGAAAGGTCTTTCTGAAGAATCATTAGATCAAATCAAATAAGAAAATCAAACCGATATAAGCAAAACGAGGGTCCCGAAATTTTTTGAATTTTGGGAAAATGTTGTAGCTGCAACAATTGGTGACTACCTGGTGAACCCCAGATTTTTTATTTAACTCCTCCCCAGTAAAAGATTGTCTAGGTCAAAATTGAAATCTTCTAGATGTTTGTATTCCTAAGCTGGCCAACCCATACATTTAAATCATTGAGAAGCAGTTCATTCATTGGGAAAAGGCGAAATCAGAAATATTTGCAAGTCTGAATAACTCTTTTGAGGCCTAATAAGTGAGATTTATTTTACCCGTCCTTAGGTAGTTTCTAGCTTGGACACCGCAGGATTGTAACATATAGTAAACAACACTATCCCTTTGTTCCTCATTCCCATGCCAACTGCACTTTTGTGCCATTTGAACTTTAGTTCTTTTGAGTCCTCCATCTACCTTTCTTTCTGAATTTTATTCAGGCTCCTCTATCCATAGTGTCCTTTTGTGTGAGAGAAGAATTTACTTTTCATCTCACGGATGGAGAGGAACTTTTGGCAATTTGAAGTTCATGCTTTTGATACTTTACTTTGATATGTATTGTTTCTTTAAGGAGTTTTGACTCTTGATAGCTTTTAGCTTTTCTGAAATCATGGCATGGGATCATTTATATATGATATACTGTTTACCTTGCTTCCTTTCTGTGGGTCCTTTGCTACCACTCCCTTGGACATTTTAGATGTGAAATGGATGGAACCTTGAAATAGTATTCCAGACTTCTTAATTCTGAGCTATTTACAGGGGTTAAGTAGGACTTTAATGAATACATGGCCAATTAGGAACACTACTACTAGAAGACATTCTATGTTTTAAAGGCACAGTATTTTGCTCAAGATTTCAGTTAATTAAGAACCCTGATGTTTCCATTGCAACCAAAAGTTTTCCTCTTTATTCAAAACCAAAAGAACTAGCAACAAAGCATTAAAGAAAAACAATATCAAATCAATAAACAAAAAGAAAATAGCATCAAATTATTTATGTACAGAATCATTAAAACAACAGAAACGAAAAAGTGCCCACTTCTGAAAATCCTTTAACCTGGTGAGTCAAGGGGTGGGTTGGATTGTACACATGAGATACCTAACCGTGGTCTAGTTGTGCTATTTTTAAAATCGAAACAATCTCTACTAGTCTACAGTCATCCTTATCATCCTGAGGAAGTTGAAGGAGCTCAGGCTGAGTGTCAATCACAGAACTGGCCTCTCCTGAGGTATGATATCTTAGTCTAAGCTCTGTTAGATAATTTCCCAGGATAGAATTAGCAGATTCATTACCTTCCCCCAGCTTAGTGACAGTATGTTTCATGTAAGGTTCTCTCAAAATTTTAATCTGATTTAGGGTACCCATAAGAGGTAACCATAAATGAGACCAGTCTGAAGCAAAATAACCTTTTAACCTAGCAGACCAATCTCGGTTCAGAATAAGCCCATATCCATCTAGTACGTCAGCCACCATAATGTCAATAAATTGACATATCTTGTTATTTGCAGATAAGTGTATGAGAACATTCTTCATTTCTCCCACTACTTTGACACCCGTTCTATCTATTTTCACTACTTCCTAGGCTATGGGCTCTAGCTGACCATTAATCCTTTTGCAAACTTCAAGTGGCATAACATTTACTGATGAGCCAGAATCTACCAAACAATTATGCACATTATGATCCAGCATTTCTAGAGTCAAAAGAAAAGGCGGGGTTTTAGCCTTTTCTCCCCAACTTGGTTCTATGTCTTCTTCTCCCGGTTGATTTTGAGTGGGTATCTCTTTTTTAAGTTCCTCAAATTTTTTAGTGTTTCCTTCGTTAACCTGTACAAGTTTGACAGGCTCGTTGATTGGCTCTATTTCTTGATTGACAGTAGTGACTTTAGGTGTTTTATCTGCAACATTGGCATTTATCTGTCTCTTGACATTCGTTTGCAACCTCTTAATCTTTGCAATTCTTGCATTGTATTTAATTATCAAATACATGTTCTTTGTTGCTGTAGGTGTGTATTCAGATTTAAATGCACTCTCTTCTATGTCGAAAAGCAAGACACCATCCCATAAAAACATGGTATCATCTTCTTGTTTCTCTATGGTATGGTTTTTCTCTTCTTCTTTACCACCGTTCTTAGTCAATTTAGAGTCTAGCAGCTGATTCATAACCAATGTCATTGAATTTAACCATTGAGGACACTTCTTTTCAGAATGAGGTTGCTGGTGGAAAGTGCAGAAATTGTCACCCCCCACCTCTGTTATATTCATTGATGCTGAATTTGATGGAGGGATCTTCAATTGGTTGTTATTCTCCCTTTTTTGGTAGTAGGGTTTATCAGTTTTTTGAACTTCCCTTTCTTTCTCCAGATCTATTATTCGATTGGAGAGTTTTTTAATCATTTTTAGCATTCCCTCAAAATCATGTGATTGTTCCTCTTTAGGTTTAAACAGCAATAAGGCTCTTCTCCTGGTAGTTTTTTCTTCAGGTAGCTCGAGATAGTCTTCTATACTTTCCTTTTCAGCCTCTACCCTTTTTGCTTCTTCATAAGTTTCTACCAACATAGGTCTGGCTTTCATTTTGGCAAACATGGCTAGCTCAGGTCCTAGGGCTGAGGTATAATATTCAATTAAGACTTTGTCTGAGGGTCTGTCAGTTTCAGAAAATTTCTTTAAGTATGTTGAAAACCTTTGAGTAAAATGATGTACCTTCTCATCTTTCTATTTTCTTAATAAACCAAGACCTTTCATTAGTGAGGCATGCGTCTTTTGGGCTGCGTATTTACTCCTAAAAATCCTTTCGAAGGTGTCCCAATCAGGAATAGAGTTTGCAGGAAAACTGAAATACTAGGATGCTGCTACTCCTTTAAGGGTATGTGGGAACAATCTACATGCCACATCTTCGTGCTCCCCAGCTCTCAACCCTTCTACTGCTCAATAGAAACTTTGCAAGTGGTCATCTACAACAATCCTTTCCTGGGGATCAAACTTAGGCAGCAGCTTATCAAAAGCTTGAGGTAGGTTGTGCAAAGGAGGTGTTAGGTTCAAAGGTGATCTAGCTCTCCAAGCCAGTAGAGGGTTGTGCTGATTCACATTTATACCAGCCATGAACAAAGGTGAACAAACAGGAGTCTGAGTAAAAAACACCGTAAGATGAAACTGGGATTACTTGCTTCAAAGGTAGAACCAAAACCTATAAGTACTTGGGTTAAGCCAAAAGCTTCCAAATATCTACTATGGCCAGCCATGCACTGGAGGCCCTCCTTCTAGTGCCAAAACTGTTGAGGCCCGGAAATTCGTAGGAAACAACAGCAAGGGATTCTTCCGAGTCAACATTCCCAACTAGCCCGTGACTGTTTGGTATAGGGAATCCGTCTGGTTTGCGGTCCGACTACCCTAGGTCAAGTAACAAAAAATAAAGGTTTTACCGATTGTGGCCTGGTCCACCGTGTGTATTTTTTGTATTTTTTGACTTAAAGTATGATATGCACGTGCCTAATTAACCATGCAGGTGATAAATGATGCAAGGAGTAATCACAACATGATGCGTAGGTTCTTACCTCTCGTCTTAGAACTCACAAGCATCTAAATCACATATGCAGCAATAAAGTAAAGCTAACTATCTATCTATCTATCTATCCCCGGGGAGCCAAATTGTAACTTATTTATGAGTAATGTGTATTGTGCATGCATTATAAAGAGAAATTACAGATAGTTGATATTCCTTCCTACAACACATGAACAATTAAAGATATTTAGATAATCAGATAGCCAATTGTTTATGAACAGCATGCATTACTCATGGTGGTAATTTCACAAAATAAACCAGAAATCATTCAAACAAGAACATAGGCTCTAAGAGTTATAACGATCTCACAGTTAATGGACAAAAACTGGAAAAACGAAATAGTTCATATTTCACCAATCCATGGCATAGCATTTGAACGTCTCACCAAACTTTCTTCGACAGGCAAACAATAATTCTTTATTGCAAAAAAAAGTAGTTCTTCTTACAATATATCTTTACATGTCTAACTAGGAAAAAGCCCCTGTCAATTCTAACTTTCAAATATTTAAACTAACAATTGACCGCTTGGGCTGCCCTCCCAAACGCGTGACTTTTCGGTCTCTCAAAACATTTTGAATCCCTACTTTTATCTTTTCTATGTGCACTCATGATCCGTTTAGTAACTGACATCTTTCAGGCCTACGCCTTTGTCACTATTGATCTTTGCCTTCTTCTTCGCTTGTCCTCCTTACGATCCTGCCAGTTTCGGTTCGATCTTTGTCAAAACTGTCCAGCTATGCCTTCGCGCCGTGGTCATCTCAATAGTCCCTTGAGTCCACCTGCAATAAATCAATGTGCATCATTCATTGTGATTGCATTCTAAAACAAAACGTCAAATTATATCAACCAAAACGGTTACTCAAGAAGAAAGATCATGTGCATGACTGTTATAAGAACTTTCACAAATGCCAACGCCACCACCTCATCCACCTATGGGTTTGAAATAAATCTCCGATGATGGAAAATGAATAACTTGTCAGTGGCTTAAGATGCTAACCTTGGCAGGGTAAACTCATTCGCAGTCGCATATGTGGGTCTTAACAGGAGACGGGTATCGCGGAAACACGTAGGCCTATCGGAGTCGGAAGAGTTATGACCTAAGCTGTGGGCGGGAAAACTTCCAATCAGAAATCAGAAAGACATCGACATCAGAAGCCAAGTGCTTTGCACAGCCGCAACGGCGGAAGAGAACAAGGTTATAGACATGCAACTAGAGGGCCGACACGCATCGGCAAGTGGAGTACTTATACATCGGGTGGAAAAACCACTAAGCTAACCGTCAAGACATCCACATCGGAGCTTCGCAAGACTAATCGTTGGAGTGATAGCGGAATCAAGAGCCGCAACGGTGGAATCATAAAGGACAAACATTCCGTAATAGGTAAGGTATTCATCGAAGGAGAAATCAACTAAATGACCGGAAGGCTAGTGATTTTTGCAGCCGCAACGGTGGAAGCCCAAGACTTAAGGAGTGGCAAAAACAACAACGCGAGGTTTAAAAATTCAAAGTGATAATCGAGAGACTTCACAATCTGCTGTCCTCAACTGCGGAGAACGAATTCACAAGATGTTTCGACGCGAAACCAAAGGTCAGCCGATTAATACAAATGCATCAAGGAAAAAATGTCGAAGCTAAAACTTGTTATTTCTCCACAACGGCGAGAGCGCAAGCAACTAAACTTCCGATTCAAACACACTGAAAACACATTCAAAGGCAATGATAAAGCTTAAACAAATAGTGGATTGTTTCAAGCATTAGAAAGGTCTTTCTGAAGAATCATTAGATCAAATCAAATAAGAAAATCAAACCGATATAAGCAAAAGGAGGGTCTCGAAATTTTTTGAATTTTGGGAAAATGTTGCAGCTGCAACAAAACCACAAAATTGGGTTAACCCTGGGCATCGTATATTGTCCATACAACCATTGCATGGAATTGAAATTTCCTTTTCCGTATTGGTCTAGATACGTCATACATAGTGATGCCATTCCATAAATTCATTAGCTCGTCTATAAGAGGTTTGATATATACATTCATATATTTGACTTGGAACTTACCTGATTGATTTGAAGGACATATAAAATATATAATTATTAGAACCATTAAGATATATAAACCATACACAAGAGTAAAATAATATATATATATATATATATGAAATTAGGAAACATAATACGACAAATGAAATGCCACAATTACATTAGAAATAAAACAGTTGCAGACACAAAATACCTGGAATAGTCATTGACAGCATTATGTGATCCCTCTTTATTGACAACCACGGAGGAATGTTATTGTTGATAAGAAAAATAGGCCACACCGTGTAAATGGATTTCATCTAAGAAAATGGATTAACACCATTTGCTTCCAAAGAAATCCTAAGATTATAGGGTTCTTCTTTAAAGTGAGGCCACTTTTCCCCCATATCTCTAAATGCAGAACCATCTACAGGAATTCAAATAACATCATATTGACTTCTATTCCTAGCATGGTAATCCATAAATTGAACTATGTTATTGCACCTAAACAGTCGATGCAAACGTGGAATGATGGGAATATAACGAAGAACCTTGTGAGGCACCTTTTTTATTACTTAATCTGTTCGATATCTACTTATATGACATTCCGTACATTATGTTGCAAATTCATGTAGATTATAATATATAACAAGGTCATCGAGGCATGCATGAATTTCTTCATAATGCATTCCAATATCTTTGATGACAGAAGATAAATCTCGATATGTGTGAGGTAAAATATTTGATGGTGGTAACAAAAATTCAACTATCAAGCTACATCAAATAAAAATAAAAATAGAGTTAATATAATATATAAACAATATTAATGAAACACACTTCATCCATATTAATTTGAATTATGAATTAACAATACAATTATTAGAGGAATAAATATAAACTTTATCATGATCGTATATATGTGATGGATTATTTTACATACCTTAGCATCTGTGTGATTGATATGTTTGAAAGACCATTCATAACCTTCAAGTTTATTATCAATATAGCAGAGAGAAGATTTTTTTTGGATCTTTCATAAAGGGGATCGTATGCCTTATTGAGAAGAGGTATATCATGGACATCATCAAAGTCATCAATATTTTCATTATCATCATCATCGTCATCATCCATTCTAACATTAAATGAATCATGGATCAATGTATTTGTACCATCATATTCATCTATGTTATGAATGATCATCTTCTTCAATATGATCAATAACTTGTTCTTCATTAAACATAGACACTCCATGATCCTCCAGTACTTGTTCTGAAATCACTTTCTCTGGACGATATGTCGTAGTATGTCTTTCCTTTATAAATACATGGATACATCAATAGTTAATAGTTAATATAGGAAATATTAAAATAATACATACACTTAGCAAAGAAAAAAATATTAAAAACTTTATAATGCTTAACCTACAAATGGACGATATTCATTCCCCCCCCCTCAGCGTGTCCATGTTCCCTACAATGTTTTGTGGCTGTTGCGATCAATATTCTTCTCCCCTTAAATCCCCTGCATTGACTACATGGACAATAATATTTAACATCACCCTTTCATTTCGTTGCATCCCATAGTATAGTAAGCAATTGTCATTTTTCTTCATTTGGATCAAGAATACTTCTATTTGACCTTTTGTCACAAACTTTGTGAATAAATACTATCGACAATCTTAAAAAATCAAGTTCCATGCATCACAATTTTCTCAAATGGTGGTCGTCGAAGAATAAAAAAATTCCCGCAAACTGTCTGTTGAAGAAAAAAAAATTCCCCAAACCAATCATCGAAGAATAAAACAATTCCTCAAACCGTCCATCGAAGAATAAATAATTTCTGCAAACCATCCTTTGCTTCTATATAAAACATGTCGAAATGTTTAAAAATGTTTATATTTATAATTTCACAGTCGTCGAATATCCGACGATATGAACCTAGTTACCGTTGGAAATATGCCTTTGTATAATTTGAAAAAAATAGCCTGTGCTCGTCGAAAGTTCAACAATCATTCCATGAATCCGACAAACCTACCTTTACACTTCATCACAAATCCGACGAACTATTGTTGATTAATCGACGATAAGACTCGTCCGAAAATCTATGAGGGAGGAATTCGAAAAACCGACGATGTTGTAAGACGACAAAAAGAAATCAAAAGGTATAGTACTTTTCATCATTGCAATCTAACAAAAACGTACTTTATGTCAGATGTCGTCAGATTCTGTCATCGGAATTTGGGCTCAAATCCTGTTGTGTAGGTTAATATTCTTTGGGAGGAAGGAGATGGATCATCCTTAGAGGTTAGGGGTACGAGTGCCACCTACTATAGTTAGTTGGGAGAAGCCTCTATGAGGACTTTCATCTAGAAGGTTCTCAAAATCTGTTCTTTTTGTCATTTTGAGAGTGTTGACGCTCCTTGCACACTAGCAAAAGGTGTCAAGGAGGGTCGACGCTCCTTGCACACTAGCATAAGGCATTAAGAAGGGTCGACGCTTCTTGTCCAAGTGCATCAAGTGTCATCAACGCTTCCTGTCAATGGGAAAAAAACATCGGGAAAGGATGTTGCTCTATGTCAAAGGACAAAGTGCATCAGAGCTCCTAGAATTGAACAAGAACTCCTCCAAAATATGTTTTGGCCGATAGACTTTATGGGATTAGGAAAAGTGACAGTTTGTAGGTGTAACAATTGCATGAATGTTTGAACATGGACCTTTTACTTTATAATGATGTATTGGTATTTGAGTTGGATATTACTCCGGAAGACTTACAATAACATTTTACTTTTACTTTTGTGATTATATGTGTGTGTGTGTGTGTGTGTACTTGTTCATGTTATATATATTACATTATCATTTTTACTATTTTGATGTTATGTTTATGACTATTGTATAATGTTGATTATGAAACTAATAAACAACATATCAATATACTACCAGTTAACGATAATTAATGATTAAATAAACTATAGTTGAGGGTAATTAATGATTACAATGACTAAATATACAACCAATTGACAAAAAATAGTGAATAAAAATGATTAAATATACTACCAAGTTGACAACAGTTAATGATTAAAATGACTAAATATACTACCAACTGACAGAAATTAGCTAGTAAAAATGATTAAAAATACTACCAATTAACGACAATTGATGATTAACATGACTAAATCTACTACCAACTAATGGAAATTAGTGAATAAAAATGATTAAATATACTACTAGTTGACGACAATTAATGATTAAAATGACTAAATATAATACCAATTGATGGAAATCAATGACTAAATAAACTACAATTTAACAACAATAATGGCTAATTAAACAATTATATATACTACCAACTGATGAATTAGAACAACCAGTAAATGACTAATGATACAATCAACTAAAAGAATCCCAATAAAATTAGCTTGATAACATCAAGACGATAACTTCATCCCAATAGCAATAGCTTGATTAGTCCAACCTAAAAAGTGAGTTTAATGAGTTTATGTCAAAGATAAGTATTTTGATAGCATGAGGCTGATAAAGAGTTGATATGATAAGATCAATGTCAATGGAATGGTTTGATCCTATGATTTCCATTCAACACGAAACATGAAAGAATAAAAGAATAAACACAAAACCTATTATCAGGAAAGAAATCGACCTATAGTACGTAAGATTTAATGCATCACTAGCAACTCCATCAATATGAATGAACCATTTTCAACACAATATCAATTAGCCAATCAATACTTTTTTTATGATAAATATAGCTCGCTATGAGGAGATAATCCAATCCGAAATAACTAGTTTAAAATAAAATCCTAATTTTTTTCTTTGCTAAGATCTAAGTAATCTCTCCATGTTTTTCATCACCCCTATTTGAGGGCGCCCATTCTCTCTTTATCTCAAATTTGGTGGAGTAGTGTGGTCCAATTACTATAGTTAAAATTGGAGAGTGAATATTGACAAATCCTTGGTAGGTTCATAGGGATCATGAGATAAGGCTATTAAATAGATAGATTCATGTTCTGCAAGAGGCTCAAATTGAATTTTCATTCATAGATCCTTTATTGTCTTCAGAAACTACCCAATTTTTGGGTGGAGTGAGGGACCTTCCACTTTAATGATTCTAAATTATAGGAATGTGCTAAGATTCAAACATGGTCTGGTTGTGGGGAACTCCCATTGGTTGAGGAGTAGATTGCATCCAATTCATATCGATAAGATTTTTTACTTTAGACTTGAAGTGTAAAGAAATGAGGAAAAACACTATTCTAAAACATAGATACACTCAATCAAATGATTTGTCCCAAGACAAGAATATCTCATATATGGAGAATCTAGCTCCATTTATCACTGAACATAATCATAATAAGTTGAGTACCACCGGTCCCGAAGGTCCATAAAAATCATGCTTGAAAATGCAATTGTCTATGTCAGAATTCAATGCTACCTTCAAAAATAAGGAAGAGAATAGAAGGGGAAAAAACTAGGGGCTGTAACATAAGAAAAAGGGAGTAGTCATTTGTTGACTAATGAAGATGAAGATGATTATGAAGTTGGACATGATTTTAATAAAAAAAAGTAGTAAATAGAACGACGCTGATGATGAGAATGATGGTAATAACACATGGGATGATGATACTATAATTTATGGATTAATATAAATATATATTAATCTACTTCTACTTCACAAATATGTTGATGAGGATGAGGATCACTCTGATGGTGATGGTTATGATGAGGGTACTAGCAATGATTATGATGAATCCTCTGTTGATGATAAGTTTAAAATTTATTTCTTTGGTGGATATTTTCATGAGTATAGTGACAGTTGTGAGATTGATGAGGATGGTGAGTCGGGTAGCATTAATCGAGATCATATAACAAGTGATGTGGAAAATGAAGTGGAAGATGAAAGCATTTTCTTCATGAATGAAATCCATAGTTTTCATTGGTTCCTCTTTGTCTCTAGTGGATGCTAAAAATGAAGAAAACATAGAAAGTTTCTTCATGAATGAAATCCAAAGTTTTCACCAAGATTCCTTATATGGGGGGTTTCAACAGTATTTAGATCCATCACCAAAATTTTGTGCTAGATTACAAAATAGAGTCAGTATAGTTTTGATCTGTCATATTTTTATTTTGAGAGGTCGCAATGAACCTACTTTTTTAATATCTACAATAAAATATTGGAAAGAGTCTTCCATGATCCATCTAGTGGTTTTATGTCAGTTACTTAACTATGCCAACAAATGCCACATGTTGTAATTATAAATGTAAGTGATGAAATCGATGCACTGTACTTGGTTGAGTCATTAAAAAACCTTTTAGAAAGTGTCCTGCATAATATTAGGATTAAGGCATATTGTGTACAATATACTAAAGTCTCATCCTCAATGAATAACATCCCATATTTTGAAGAAGAGTTCCATAGTGAGAATAGAATGACCTTGACAGATGTTTATAAATACCATGCTTATTTTATCCCAAGGGTATCTTTGTTTCAAAATGGTATTTTTCCTCAATTTTTTTCAAATTCAATATTAAAGTAAAAAATCCTACCACTATGAATTGGGAAGATATTTTGTGTTCAACTAGTGGGAGTTCCCTGCAACCATACCAAGTTTGAATCTCAGTACATTTATGTTGGGATCCACTTGAGAATCCTCCAAGTGACACATCCTAGAAATTGTGATCCTACTTTAGCAAAAAAATGGGTAGTATATGAAAACAACAAGGGATCCATGTATGAAAATTTGATCTCAGCTCTCCCGGTGAACGAATAGTTCTATTGAATAGGATTACCTCATGAAGGAACTAATGTACAAACCCATTAAGGAATTCATTGATCTTTGTTATCTAGTAATTGACCCACAATGCTTCACCATATATGATATAAAAATATAATAGGTTCCATAAAAGATAGGGGAATTGAAAAAAACAAGCTATATTACTTGGATCTCATCAAAGAGAAAAACTAGGGATGTATTTTAGGCCTATTCTTATGCACTTGAAGATCTTGAAAACTAGTTGTGGACTTCAAACTATCATCGGTACAATCCCTTGTCCCTAGGTATTCTATACTCATGGTGGGTTGTATTTTTCACATAACACATGTATCGATTGGATAACAAAGAATGTGTTGAAAGTGGGCCATTCATAATGACGAAGTTTCAAGTGATGCATTGACTTGTATGCACTCCTGACTGACAATTTGCTCGATATTAGGGTTTGTGTCTCTTCTTTTATTATTCCATGGTTCACATTGAATGAAAACCATGGGATCAACCCATTTAATTATTGATATTATATGATCAACTTGTTATTTGTCTCATGATATCAAAGTACTTCTCGCTAACCTAAACTGGTAAAATTAACTCGCTCTTTGGGTTGGACTGTCAGGTTAATGTTATCAGATTGATGCTATCAAGATTATTTCTATTGATTAGATCAGTAAACCTCAATTGGTAGACTTTTCGACATCTTCAAGGAAAATTATTTAACGTACGAAAAACTTTGCAAACCAAGTCAATTTGTTAACACTTTAGATTCTATCCACCATGCCCTTCAAAAGTCAAAGTAAATTCTATTAGTGCACTTCAGGGCTGATATAAATTTTTATCATTATATCATGATCTAAAACCAATGAATTTAACATAACTATTTCCATAAGAAAATACGTAATAAATTTATGTAAGAAAAATAATTACTCAAATTAAAGTAAAGTTGATATCTTAGTGTGAATTCACAAAATCTTCAATAATGTCAATCTCACATACGAACACATCTAATTTCATGTTGTTATGATCACATGCATTGAATTTTAGTTCCAACAACCAAAATGAGTTTATATACGTTCAAAAACTCACAATTCAAAGTTAAATAATTTGAATTCTAGAAGGAGACAAATATGCAATTTTTTTAACAAAAATCTATTCCTTGTAAATTAGATGTGTTTTTCAAATGGAATCCTAATGGAATCCTAGATTTCCTCTAATCCATTATACATAATATTTTAAGGTATATATTTACTTCCTAAAGGAATAATCCTTTGGATAAATTATTACGATCTTTCAAAATGATTAATTGATCAATTAAGTACTAAAACCAAGCCTTTGGTGAAAATGTCAAAACTCAATTTTAGGTCAGCTAGATAAGTGGAAATAGTTTTGGTAAATTCAGATGAGTGTATATATAACATTAAGAAGATGAAAACAACAAGGAAAAATTGATACAATCAACATGCATAAAAGTGATGAGTGCAACAAATCAGTAATTGATAACTATCAAGACTCAACAAACCTATCTTCAAAATTGAAAATTGAAAAAATAGACACAATCATTAGTAAGCTAATATTAATAAATATTAGTAACATTATTATATCTTTCAGGTTGAAAATATGCATTCAATCATTTCCCACCTTTCTTCAAATTATTTATGCAATTGCACTCATCCCATCTAAATAGGTCATATTTACTTTAATGACTTCATTCCTTAAACATAATTGATGCTTTTATATTGTTATAAGCAAAGAATTACATGAACATATCATCACATAATCACCCCATGACAATTTACTCTTCAAAGTTCTCCTCATTACACCATCATATTAAAACATACCAAGTTAACCCTAATCTCAAGTTATCCCATGTCTTCCATATATATACACATTCGCCTTCATCATGTCATGTTTAATCGCATTATTCAACTCCTTATACTTTAATCCTTTTACCATGCATCAATTATCATAAAATAGGACATAAAAAGAGTTAGTACACATGAATCGTTCAATAAATTCAAGAGAGATAAGTGCAAATTGATGACATATGGAGCATGAAGGGAATGCTGAATGTTAATAAAGAAAATCATTACTTCAAAAGACAACTTTCAATTTAAAGAAAAACATCAAAACAATAATTTTAGAATCAAGGAAACATTAATGATCAAAGAATGAAATTAACATAGATTCAAGTATTAATTCATTAAAGTAGCTTGAGGACACATCTAAAGGACATATTCAAAAAAAAAGAAACAAAACATCAATGGTATGGAATTAATACCAATCGATAATAAAAATACACAAATACTTTCTCCCCAATAAAATTTATTAAAATCAATATTTGAAGTCTAACAAATCCCAATGAGAAATGAGGAAATCAATAAAATTCGTGGACAATAATAAAAAGATAACAATCTTTCTGACCACAGGACACCAAACTAGGAATTATGAGCCAAAAGTAGGATATGATAATAAACAAATCCATAAGTTTAAAAGTTCAATGAGGGGCCCCTTTATTTTGATCAAAAATAAAAGGGGGTTGTTGTGGGCACAACAAACTCCTATAATATAGGTGGTGCAACAAAGGAGACATAGGCATTAGTACCTCCATGATGATCAGATCTAGATGCATGACCAGTTCCTCCATGTTGTGAGTAATTTTACCTAACAGTTATATCTAGACTTTCAAGAGAGCAATGGATATATATGTATTACAACCCCCCTATGGTATTGGTATAAATTGAATCTATTCCATGATTTTATATGAAGGAAAACAAAAAGAAGAAATCAAAGGATATGAAGGAACATGTATGATGATGGTTGTCCTCACTTCTTCTCTTCAAATACACCGCATAGATTTTCTTCCAAATTGCACACAACGAGACAACAAAAATTCCTCAAATACTTTTGGTGCCATGGAATTGGAAACTAAATAATAAATAAACAACCCTAGTTAACCTATCAAGTGGGTTAATCCCACTAATAAAAATTAAACATAATGACAAGAAAAGTGGAGGAAACGGGGTGGGAAGAGATAATAGATTTCTATTGAAAATAATGAAAAACACACATAAGTGTAACTAATAATGATCTTAGTACATTAAGGGTTGAATTCCATATCCCTATGCAACTTTGAGGCACTCATGTGCAAAACTCCCAAGCCTCAAACCTTGTCCTTTATAGAAGGAAGAGTTAACAATATAACTTCAATATACAAATGGGAATATCACTCAGAGACAAGGATATACAAGGGGTGAATCAAACTTAAAGACTCGGGGATCAAGGAAGTTCTTCCAGTAGTATCATAATATAGATTTTCTCTCTCCCCCTCCTTCCTCCCATAGGTTCCTTCTTATTGAGTGTTTAGCATAGTTAGCATGGTTAAGAGATCATTTTATTTGGTTACTATTGAGGAACTTCCATTTCAACTGTCTAATTTTGTGAATTTCTATATATTTTTGTTCATTTTCCAAGACCCATGCACGTTATAAGTAGGGAAAGCACATGACCATGCACCTTGATTAAGAAATAAGTGATTGGTGCTTAAAAATAATTTTTTTCTAATAAAAATTGAGTTGGGAAGAATTTGAGTTTTTTAACTGAGGTGATTACCATCATTTGGGATAACCCTAATTCGGAAATTCAACTTAAAGTCATTAGTGTCTATTAGGGAATTTTCTAGTGATTAAGGACACTTTGATCCAAAATAGGGACCATTGAATTCATTTGGGAGGCTTTTATTTCATTAGGGTCACCCTTATATTGTTACGTTCAATAGGGTGTCATTAGGGTAATTAGGGTTCTAATTAGTGCTACAACACTCTACCTTTGGATCCAGAGGAAATATTAGTACCTACGCCATATAACAATGTGGTAACCAACATGTTGGTAATAACTCCCGATTGATTAACTATTCCAATGCAAAATCCTATACTTATACAAATCTCATGGCGATTGGGTTTCACCTTCCGCTCAGCCGGTTTGGCTTCCTATCTATTCATATTCCTATTTTTTATTTATTTACAATAATCCTGATGGATTATTCTAACAATCCCCCTCTTAATCCGAAGGGGTGTTCGTAAGTCCGAGCATGCTTCTAAATCTTTCAAACTTTTCTTGTCCAAGCACTTTGGTGAAGATGTCTGCAACTTGATCATTTGTGGAACAATGTCGAAGACGGACTGCCTTGGCCTCTACATGATGTCGAATCAAATGATACTTTGTGTTGATGTGTTTGGTTCGATCACGGAATCTAGGATTCTTTTCCAGCTTGATTGCAGAAGTATTTTCAACCAACAATGGAGTGGAGTTCTCTTGTTTTTCTTGCAAATCTTCAAGTATCTTCCTAAGCCATACTATTTCTTTCGTTGCTTCAGCTGCAGCCACATATTCTTCTTCTGTTGTTGAATCTGCTGGAACTGACTGTTTGCGAGATCTCCATGAAACAGCTGCT
>LPNX011039706.1:54927-73675 GCA_001517045.1 Pseudotsuga menziesii
TAGAAACAGATCTTGGTATTCATGGAGTAGTTGAGTTACCTTGCTGACCATCTCGTCGTCCCAATAGTCGCCAATGGTAGCAAGCTTAGGCTGAGCATCGGATCCAATGTTAACTGTGCGCGTCTTCAAGGGTTGTGTCACTTCGGGAACTTCGACTGCCGGTCCATGCACATCACAATATCCTTCTGACTCTGGGATAGCAAGACGGCGCGGATCCCCTTCTTCATCGACTGTGAAATTATAACATTCTACTGCGAAGGCTTCTTGTGTGGCCCAATCAGGATGATTTTCAGTCACTTCTTGATCATTAAATACCTTAGTATTGATGACCCTGATAGCTGCATCTAGGGCTGGATAGACATCATTAGTAGAAAAAGTATTGACAAAGCTATGAACAAGACAATCCCAACTTACAGTATCTTGGCGAAGTTCAGCCTCCGCGTACCAGTTCTTCGCCAATGGTCCCAGCGTGTGGACAAATCTATGTACCCACTCATCCCGAGGGACATACTTCCATGCCTCGTAGCATTTGCTGAGATGGTCCTGGGTACAAGTTTTTCCATCAAACTTACTTTGTACTGTGGCCAACTGATCCGAGAACCGTAGGCGAAGGAGCTTCTGACATACTTCCCAGGTAGGGATCTGCTTCTTATGGCTCGTCCACCATCTGACTGCGGTAGCTCTGAATGCTGACTCTAGGGCTTCCATGATTTGTAGGTCAGGTATCTGAGCCGAGAATTGTGCGATAAATGATTCCGGATCTATCGAACCATCATACATAGGTATATGTCGGGTCTGTGAGTCGACCCATCTGAGAGACTTGGTAAAGCAGGCATTGCTGCCCCGATGGTGCTCAGACAATCGGTGTTGCCAATTTTCTAGTTCCTCTTCAGAGTCTGTCATACAGGAGCTACCAGACTCCCATCCTGCGGCCGGGGAATCCGCGTTACCTTCGTCCTGCGCCGTGATAGTAGATACAGGTTCCACATCAGCCTGATCGTTATGGTGGATTGGCTCAGTATACCGTTCCCCTTGTGAAGGATCCAGGGGCAGGATGACCCTGAAGTCTTTCCCTTCGAAGACCATCTGTCTCTTTTTTAGGTTGATTACTGTGGCATTTGCCATTGCCCATTCAATTCCTAACAGGGCTGGGTAAGGGTTGCTTTCATCAATGATCTCAATTACTTCGAAGTCCGCGAAGGTGCTGACTCCGTCAATATCTATTTGGAGATCCAGGAATCTTCCTAAGGGTACAATATTTTGCTGGTTGGCCAGCCTCAACTGAATAGGAGACCAGGCAAGGGTATGTTTCCCCATTTGTTCCCAGGTTTGTTTGGTTAGAACATTGACATCGGATCCCAAGTCCAGAATAACATCGGTCATATCATATGCCCCGATCTGAGCATTCAATCGCATTTCCCTGCCGGTCCTGCTGACTCGATGAACAGTTTTGTCCTGAGCACCAGTTTGCAAAGATTCACAGGCAGCGATGATGTTCTGCAGCTCATTCAGAGCAGCTTGATTTCTTAAAAGTTTGCGGCAGCTGTGCAGAAAGGTAGATAGTATACTTACTTTATCCATCGATGCGTCGTAGGGCGGCGAATGAGGCTGCACAGGGACACTGGGTAGGCTAGGGTCAGCAAAATATTTCTTGGCCGTCATGAATGTCTCTTTTTCTTTGAGGATATCAAATGCAGGACTTTTTTCAGGGGCCTTACGAATTAGAGCTTTGACAGGGCGGTTTGGCATTTCTTGGATATGTGTCATGAGTCCACTTCGTGTAACGACATTAATGGTCACCACAGGGCGGGGCTCCACAGAAATCATCTGGAGGCTCTGAGTAGGGATAGTCTGTCGTGCCTGAATTTTAGCGATCAGCTGAGGGCACTGTTCAATCACATGATCTATGGCACGGCAATACCGACACGTCGTAGTTGGGTTCCGACAGTCGCGAGCCAAATGCCTGGCTTGGTTACAATTATAACACACAATTTGGGTTCGGCCTCGCCTGGCCATGCCTCCACGACCTCCAGAGGTACCTCATCCAGAGGCACCCCCCTGGTAGCCATAACTGTCGTTATGTGGGCCTTCTGTGTGCACCCAGTAGGCATCATAGGTGCGACACTCCTCTTCATTATGACCGAGAGATTTGCAAAATTTACAGTAGGGGTTCTTAGGTCCCTGCGCATACCTTTGCAGCAGATAACAGTTCGCAGGTCGATGTTGGCCTGTCATTCTGCAAAGCTCACAATAGAGAACCTATGGTGGAACGGGGTTCGGTGCACTGGTCTGCAGGTACTTGGCTATCAGAGGGCACCGTTCCTTGTCATGTCCTTCAGTCCGACATTGCGTACACCAACCCGCTTCGCAATCAGATTTTCCCTTTTTCATCTCGCGGAGTTCCAGGGCCATTGCAGCTAACTGCGCTTGGATTTGAGCAATCCCAGAGTCATCTCCGACAGGGGCAGTCTCTAGTTTCATTGCGATTTCCAGAGCCTCTTGCTGGTCAGCAACTTTCTGTTGCATGAGTGGAGTTCGGATATGTGGTAACAATGCGGCAATAAACCATTCCTTGTGCTGCGCAGGACTAATGGTAAAACTGACTTGGTCCAGTAGAACTTTGAATCTCTGATCAAAGTCCCAGACTGATTCGCCGCGCCGCTGTTGAATCTCTTTGAGTTCAGTGATGCTCTGCGACTCTGATTTAGGTTTCTTAAATTCTTTGATTATGGCCGCCTTGATTTCGCCTAAAGTAGGGTTCTGGGTGCTGGAAAATTTCATGAACCATGTCAGAGCCCTGTCCCAAAAATATGTAATGAGCTGCGCAGCGCGCACATCCGGATCTGTAATTTTTTTCGCGGTCCATACCGCTTCGCAGAGAAACTAGAACTGTTCTGGGTCTTCGGAGCCCGTGCCTTTAAAGATGGGGAGTTTAATATCATCAACGAGGTGGGCCATGGAGTTTCGGGAGGTTTTGGGAAGGGCACTGGCGGTGGAGGGGGGGGGATTTGCAGGGGCAGACTGGCCTGTGGCCGGAATACTCGAACCTGGTTGACTCTCAGACTGCGACGAAATGTCAGGGGTAGCGGAGCGGCGTTGCGGGGTGGCCGGCGGGTTTCCAATCGCAGGGTTGTGTTCGGATTCCGACTCTTCAGGGTTTACAGGGGTGGACGTGGTAACCTGGCTTAAGGAAGAGGGGCTAAAATCCTGCTTATACCTTTTTTTGTTTCGCAGCAACCCGCGTTGCTCGTCCGAGAGAGTGTCACTTGCAAACATATGTTAGTACGACTAAACTAATAATCGGATTCAAACAGCAATATACCCGTTTCGGCCAATAGTATTGTAATTCTTAAGCCTAATAAATTCAAAAACTTACCACGGGGATCTTTGAAACACTGCCGTTCAGCGTCGCTGAAAGAAGTGCCTGTCTCAATGGAAAACTCTGTCACCAAGGCCTCCAATGTGCGCGTCGTCCAGAAATCGACAGCGCGAGATACCTCGTTGTTCACGTTTTGCACAAGGTTGACCCTTGCGGGGGTCCACGCAGGAATCCGTTGAGTTTGAAAGTTCGTCCTTCTTTCTGTTAACCTAGATAACCACTGGTGCAACTCTATATGGAAACGACCAAAGAAAATTTCATAAGTATCACAAAAAACATACCGTTGTAAAAAGTCACTTACGCTTCGACACGGGTTCGTATTTTCTTGCTGCGTGAATTGCAAACAGATCTCAGTGAACCAATCACTGATGTCCTTCACATAGGGCCTCCAGAACATAGCCCTTGTGGTACAAGGTGAACCCCTCTTGAGCAGGTACTGAGTTCAACCGGCAACGGAACCAATTTGTTGGGAAATAGGGCAGACCCGAGTTAACGCTTATACGTCGCACCAACAAAAGACTCACCGTGTTGGCCCTTTCGGCAACAACCTACGCGCAGGTTGCAGTCTCACCCGAAACAGCAATGGGGTGCCGCAGAATCAGGTTTCTGCATGCAGAGAGGGGTATTACTGTACCTTAGCCTTTCAAAGCAATTATTAATCAACTTCTTGTTACTTATCATTCATTCACATATAACTTCGCAGTATAATAAACAAACTAAACTTGCATAACCCACTACGGGGAATTCACAGCGAAGCTTATTACTAACAGTGATCTTATATTATCAGATGTATTCAGTTTAATGCATGAAAATAACAGAAGCAGAAACAACACAATAAAACCACAACACCAAATATAACGTGGTTCACCCCCAGTGTAGGGGCTACGTCCACAAACTGCGTTTTATTCCTCTTTCCTCAAAACCATAGTTTATCTGCGCACTCAGCTGCAGATCCCTTCAGTTCTTAATAGCCACGCACACAGCAGCAGGCTTCTGCGCACACAGCTGCAGATCTTTCTTCCTTCCTTACAAAAACCCTCTGCGCACACAGCTGCAGAGGTCGTCCACGCACACAGCTGGGACTTGTCCTTTCCTTACAAAAACCAACCTTACTTCACCTTATCTTTCTTTACATCAAAAATCCTAGCCTTTCTTCTTTACACCGGCGCTTATTTATACTGCGCAGTTTTACAAAACCATGGTCTTAAACCATGGGCACCCAAAAACCCTAAACCCTGGATTTAAACCACGGGCTTTATACAAAGAAGAGGGTTTTGACTTACCCTGACACCCCTAAGACTATTTTGGCCCATGGCTCCGCTTACAAATTTTCTAATTAACCGTGGAGTTACCCCATATGGAGTATGCGCCCCAACAAGAACATTTGTATTCTGTAAACAACGAAGTAGTTAATGATTTGATAAGACATACTAGGGCATATGTGAAAAGTATTGGAGTATTACCGATTATCCCTAATTTACCCAGAAGAGATTATAAGAAAAACAACCGTCCTATATTCGAAGACTCATTTTTGGTTGGAAATTTGGAAGAATTGGTAGAAACAGCCTTGCAAGAAGTTGTTCAGCCTTTGAATCAAGTGGGCCCAAACACACCTTGTTCACCTGTTTGTACTCCTGTTCATTCATCACCTCACTCTCCACCCAGACTCATGGCAGGCATAAACACTAATCAGCCACCTAACCCACCAAATCCACCACCTACTTGGAAATCCAAATCATCTTTAAACCTAAGAGCTCCTTTGCATGACTTACCTCAGTCTTTTGAGAAAATGCTGCCCAAATTTGACCCAAGTGAAAATATTTTAGTATATGATCACTTGCAAAGTTTCTACTTGGCCATAGAAGGACTAAAAGCTGGAGAACATGAAGATGTAGTCTGCAAACTTTTTCCACATACCCTTAAAGGAGCAATAGCCTCATGGTATTTTGGTCTGCCTACAAACTCAATCCCAGAATGGGATACTTTTGAAAGGATATTCAGAAGCAAATATGCAGCCCAGAATACTCATGCAGCTCTCATGAAAGGACTGTGCGCTTTAAATAAAGAAAGAAAAGAAAAGGTGCATAGTTTTACCTAAAGGTTTGTTACTTATCTTAAGAATTTCTCTGCAGCTGATAAGCCCTCTGATAAAGTTCTGATTGAGTATTATACTTCAGCTTTGGGCCTAACTTGTCCATGTTTGCAAAGGCTCAAGTAAAACCTACGTTATCAGAGACTTATGAAGAGGTTGAGAGAGTAGAAGCTGAAAAAGAAAGCATAGGAGATTATCCTAAGTAGTCAGGAGAGAAAACTTTTGGGAAGAAAGCCTTATTACTATCTAAGCCTAAAGAGGAGCAATCACATGATTTTGAAGGAATGTTAAAGATGATGCAGAAACTTTCTAACAAAATAATAGATTTGGAAAAGGAAAAGGAAGCTCAGAAATCATGTAAGCCTTACTACAAGAGAAGAGAGGATAACAATCAGTCTAAACCTCCTCCACACAGTCCTGCATCAATGAACTTAATGGAGGTAGGTATGGATAACTTTTGTACTTTCCACTAGCAGCCCCATTCTGAAAATAATTGTACTCAATGGATAAATTCAATGACATTAGTGATGAATCAGCTACTAGATTCCAAATTAACAGAGGCTAATGATGAAGAAGAAAAGGGTGGTAAATCCATAGAAAAACAAGAGAATGATGCTTTGGTATTATGGGATTGTGTTTCGCTTTTTGATACAGAAGAAGGTACTCTGAAACATGAGGAGATATCGAAAACAACTGTGACAACAAGAAGCCAGGATTTGATGAATAAAGACAATTCAATACTCCCAAAGATCAAGAAATTGCAAGAGAATGTAAAGAAACTACAGAAGAACAACATAGATGATAAAATTCCTGAACTTACTATTAGCAGTCAAGATCCGAAAAAAGTCAACATTCCTACTAATCCTATTGAAGACAAAGTGGGTAATGTCAAGGAAAATATCAAAACACCCAAAGTACCAGAGGAAGAGCTTCCCACAAACAACCAACCTATGGAAGAAATTGTTGAAGCAAGTGTGGGAGGTAAGACTAGGTTTAAAACCCCACCATTCCTCCTGACTTTGGAGATTTTAAACCATAATGTGCACAATTGTTTAGTGGAATTAGGGGCATCAGTAAATGTTATGCTGCTTTCAGTCTGCAAAAAGGTAAATGGGCAGCCTAAACCATCTACTTGGCAAGTTATTCAGTTAGATAGGACCAATGTGAAAGTAGTCGGGGAGATGGAGGATGTCCTGATTCATTTATCTGCAAATGAAAATATATGTCAATATATTGATATTGTAGTAGCAGACATACCTGATGGTTCTGGACTGATTTTGAATCGAGACTGGTCAGCAAAACTAAATGGGTATTTTGCTTTAGATTGGTCACATTTGTGGTTGCCTCATAAGGGAAGCCCAAATCAGATTAAAATATTAAGAGAGCCCTACATGAAACACAATGTCATGCAATTGGAAGAGAAAAATGAATCAGTGAATTCTGTATTGGGAAATTATCTAATTGAACTTGAATCGGGAAGCTGCGCATCAGAAGAAGCTAGCAACATATCAGACACCCAACCCGATCTCCTTCAATGTTCACGGATTGATGAGATTGATTGTAAAATAGTAGATGTATTTTTTGTTTCAAGAACAGTAGAATTAGATAATGGTTAGGTCTTTCTCATTTTGTGGTCAAGCCTAGCCCCTTATCTTACAAGTTGCCAAATTTATAGGGGTGGGTAGAGGACTGACCAGTTAGTGGTTTAGTTCTCAAAATTTTATTTTCTTGACTGTCTTGTACATAAATAAATTGATTTGGTTGTTTATTTTTGGTTTACTTTATTTCAGTTTGCTTTTAGTTAAATTTTGTTTGATTTCAATAAAAAGAAGCAAGCTTTTGGTTGCATGGAGAGCATCAGAATTATGGATCAACTAACATCCTTGATTATAAGACTGTGTACTATTGTTTTATCTGGAAGAATCTCTTCTAGTTTAGTAGTTTTCCTAAATGGCTGTGAACACATTGAAGTCCTACTTAATCCCTGTAAAGTAACTCAAGATAAAAAGGTCTAGAATACTATTTCGAGGCTCCATCCATCTCACAATTAAAATGTCCTAGGGGGTGACAACAAAAGACCCATGGAAAGGAAGCAGGGTAAACAATATATTATATATAAATGATCCCATGCCAAGAATTGAAATCCAAAAGGCTAATAAGAGTCAAAACTCCTAAGAAATCAATATGTATCAAAACAGAGTACTGAATCATATGAGTACAGGATTGCCAAAAGTTCTTCTCCGTCTGTGAGCTAAAAATTAAATACATCTCTCACACAAAAGGACACTATGGATACATGAGTCTGGATAAAAAATTCAGAAAGAAAGGCATGAGGAGGACTCAAAAGGACAAAAAAGTCAAAAAGCACAAAAAAGTGCAAAATGGCATGGGAATGAGGAACAAATGAATATTTATGTTTACCATATGTTACAATCCTGTGGTGTCCAAGCTGGAAGCTACCCAAAGACAGAGGTAAAAAATGAGACCCATCTTCCTGGCCTCAAAAGAGTTATCTTGACTTTGAAATCATGGTTTCCATTTCCCTAATTGGACTAACATCAATGATTAAAAGTACATACAATTTCCATTTGGGAAATATAGACATCTAGATGAATTCAACATGATTTTATTGTTAAACAGTCTATTACTTAAGGAAGAAATTGTCCAGAGATTTAGGTTCATCAGGTAGTCGCCAATTGTTGCAGCTGCAACTATTTCCCAATTTTTTTAAATTTTGGACCCTCCTTTTAAATTTTATCTTACTTGGATTTGTTTTGAATTGTTGAACTATGTTGTCTTCTGCTACAGTTTGAATCTTGAGTTTGAGCTGGGGTAAATTATTTACCATTTTCGAAAATTTGAATGAATATTTTTTGTTTGACTTGAACTTGGAGTTTTGTTTTTTCGCTATCGGAAGTCTTTTGAATAGTGCATCATGTCCATAGTTCCCTATGTGGCCGCCCTTGCGGAAGCTAAACAATGCATGACCCGATGGATAGTTTTATTTTATGTCGATTCCTTGGTTTTATTGGTCAACCGTTTAATATGCGATGTTTTGTTTTAACACTATCGGAAGACAATTGAAGTTTTTTTTGGAATTGTAGTCACCTGTGCAGCCACCGTTTCAGAGGATCAATAATAAACGTTTCGACGGATTAAGGTTTACCTGCATCGATTTCATGTTTTTTTGTTTTTCTTTTCGCTATTGAAAAGTTTTATGACTTTGATCGAGACCCGTAGTCTTTTTTATTCCTACCATTATGGCTCCAGAGCAGACTAACCATCCGACTTATAGAGTTTTCGATTGCCGATGTTTTATGTTGACTATGGAACCCTTAGCTGATGCGATTTCTGCCTTTGCGGCATTTTAGTGAACTGATCACCTGACGTTTATGTCGTTCTGTTCACCGACGAGGAGATTTTTTTGCCTGATGTTTTAGTATTTAATCTTTTCGACGTGGATAGACTTAGTAGTCTTGTGGAACTCGTTGTATTTTTTAAGCTCGCCATTGCAGCTGTGAATAAGACTATCCTGCCGATGCTTTAGTGATTTTTCCCACCTGTTCTGTGTGTGTTTTTACCCTATTTTTTGGGCGGCGGTGGTTTCTGATTATTGTTTGGGGTTTTTGTGATGAGAGCACAGTGCAGGGTCACATGTTTGATGCTTGGTCTCATTAATAGTGTGGTTTACATTTTCTTGAATGCTATCCATATTAATGTTGAGTTTTTCATTTAACTACAGACAGACTTAGAAGATTTTTCACATCTAGTTCGATGATTGCTACTATGAAGAAGACGTCTCTAAAAGAAAATTCAGAAGCAGAGATGTTGCTCATAGAGGAAGATAATGAAAAGTTGAGATCAACATGTTATTGAACAGAATTGGTAGTAGCAGAGGCCTAGGCTTGGAAATGGCTCATCAGTTACCAAGCCGGTCCCTTTTTACAAAGTTCTTGTAAATCTTAATATAAAATGTAACGTATTGTATGAATCATGAGCACTCACAAAGGACAAAATTGTGAGATTAAACGGTTGGGGGAGCCCAAAGGTCACCTGGGGGGGCAACCCAAAGGTTTTGTTGTTTGTATAAATATAGGAGAATTAGAGGGAATGTGGACTTTTTCCTAGTTAGACTTGTGAGATCATGTTGTAAGAAGAACTATTTCCTTTTGCAATAGATAATTACAATTTTGCCTGTTGGAGAAAGCTTTGGTAGAATGTTCAAATGCTGTGTAATGGATGTTGTTGAAGGGGAACTATTTCATTTTCATCTTTTGTCCATTAACTGTGAGATCGTTCTAACTTGTTGAACCTATGTTCTTGTATGAATGCTCTCTAGTTTATTTTATGGAATTTCCACTATGAGTAATGAATGCTTTTCATAAACAATGAGCTATCTTGTTGTCCATCTATCTATTCATGTTTATGTGTTTTGAAATAAAGAACAGCTACCTGTGATTTTTCTTAATGCATGAACAGTAATACATTACTCATTAAATGATAATCTCCCTCCCTAGGGACAGTTTAGTTAAGTTAGTTTTAGTTTTCTTGTTTTGTGTGATTTAGATGCAAGAGAGTTAAGACAAGAGGTAAGAACCTGCGCATCACATTGTGACCACTCCTCGTATTCTCTATCAATCTGCATTTTAGATAGGCATTTGCATCTCATACTTAAAAATAAAAAACTAAAAAAGATACATGGTGGACCGGGCCGTAACCGGTAAAACCCTTTATTTTGGTTACTTGACCTACGGTATCCGGACCGCAAACCGGATGGATTCCCCATACCAAATAGTAATGGGCTAGTTGGGAACGTTTACTGGGGAGAATCCCTTGTTGTTGTCACCTACAATTTTCCAGGCCTCAACACAACTGTACATGTAGGACTTCGGATTCCTATAAAGGACATCACACATTTGTGGGCACTATTGGCGTTCTAAGTAGAGATGAAACATATTCATTACATTTTCATTGATGAGATGAGCTTCATAGGACCTAAATTGTTTGTTCAAATTGAGAGTCACTAGCGTGGGTGTTTTCCAGAGCAAAACAATTTCTCATTCGACAATAATTCTTGTCGACGATTTGGGACAACTCCCACATGTGATGGAATAACCTCTATACACAGGTGCAAGTCTTGGGAAATGTTTGTGGACAGGCTTTACCATTGTCTTCATTTTTGAAACAATATTTCATTAAAGGGGCACTGATATCACCCAACTTTCTTTCCCACATCTATTAACAAACATCCACAATGCTACACCAACTTTCAAAGACTAGAGCCTCCTCCAGTCTAGGACTAACATATTCTTGTCAAACTTTGACACATCAATCCATATCTTCACAACAAACATTCTTGTAATCAATCATAACAAATACATGCTTCAAGCATTGGTTATTCCTAGTGTACGATATGTTGCGTATTTCACCGATAGTTCATATGCACACCAAGATGATGACCATCAACTAGAAAAATAAATATTGGTAAGTGTGGGAAAACAAGTAATGCTATCTTGCAATTTATAGCTCCAATCAGGACAAGTAAATAGTGCACTTTGAGTAGTCATGCAAATTGTATACACACCTCGATCTAACCCTCCTAAGTTTCCAACCTATGTTGTCATGGAATTTGATAAATACATTGGCCCTCCATGGACCAATCTCAACCAAAGCACATATGATTCCACCTAAGCACATCCCAATTCCCTTCAAGTTGGCTTGAGCATTAACTATCCGTAAATCCCAAGGATTGAAATTAACAAGGTTAACGATTGACATTGGTAACATTGAAAGTCAATGCTTGACCTTCACAATAATGTCACGCACTACAACATTAGAAGGATTGCAAATTGCACTATCATTCTCCTTCAACTGCTATGCAAAGATGAAAGACACTTCATATGTCACACCTTGCAAAAAGGAAGAGCCACACCTTCATTCTTTGTCCCTTTCACACTTAACATTGCATCCCTCAACCCATGTACTCCATGTACCAAATGAAAATACCAATGTTGTTTGCCAATATAATTAAAGTCAAACTTGATAACTCTAATTATATTAGATATGTATACTTTCTTTTATAACAAATTTATGGGCATTTCATTCTTGCCATCGATTACATTGGTTTCTATTTATTGCATGGGTTCCTGTTTATTGCTTATTAGTATTTGTACTATAATTTCCACATATTCACTATACTTTCTTTTAACACATGAACTTACATTATCTACATACACATACCTTACTCTTATTTTAGACATACCAAAGTTTTTTTCAATGTTTCATTTCCCACTTTAAGGGTATGCTAGTTATTTTCCATAAGAGCATTCTCTTTATCCACTAAGCGATTGTGATTTCATGTACTTTTAAAAAATAATGGAACCAAAACAAAAATATGAAGATTGGTTTAGTGACAAAAACATATTATCTTGAATGGGAAAAGCAAATCACTTTAAGAATGGATTGCCATAATGTTTATGGTTCTTTAACTTTGCATGGCATTGAATTTGGTATGTTCAAGGATCACACTATCTCTAATTTGATCACATAGTCCATTTATAAAAGGCATTTAACCTGATTGGATCGAAGGGCTCTTTCAAGAGGTTTGTTTAAACAAAACTTCATATATATAGCTTGTTCATGAGGTTCTCAAGTATGGTTGGTTCATTTAAGAAGGTTTTCCACTACGGTGTGTTCAAGAGGTTGTCTTACATGGTTGGTTTAAAAAGAGAAAACGGCCTAATTTAATTAAAAGAATTAATTTTTTTCTTTCAAAAATTACATTAGATTGAAGTTTGAAAACAAAACTAAATAAACATTCCACCTATCACATTTTCAAAAATTTGAAAATAACTTTTCAAAAACTATTTAACTCAATATATTATAATTATGGCCTAATTCCATGGCTAACCCTGGCCTAATTCCATGGCTAACCCCAAACTTAGTTAGGATACGTTGTGGAGTGCTTGTAAATAATAACAACATGAAACATGAAAGGATTCAAACACTGAATATCGACCAACAATATAGAGTTACATATACATACCTTATATTCCTCTCAATTTAACATGTGATTTCTATGTTAAAAACACATGTTAATATGGTCAAGTCCCATACAACTTTCACTTTCTTCTTATTTAAAAAAACTGATATTAAATAATTAAAATATATTAAACTTTTGTCCCTTCCACGACCCTTTTTTTTAACATTTTGTTCCTTCTATGCCCTTTCATAACATGGAAAAAAAACATCGAGTCACCAACAATTTAAACTTTTGTCCCTTCCATGACCTTTTTTTAACATTTTGTTCCTTCTATGCCCTTTCATAACATGAAAAAAACATCTAGTCACCAACAATAAATTAAATGGAAAATGTTTTAACTTTGTCTTCACAACTTTTAAGAATGTATTCAATATTAAGTTGATCTCCTTTTTGTGTTTTTCATAACCTAACATCGCGGAAAGCATACTTCCAATTTAATATAATCATTTAAAAATCAATTTATTTGATTCCTTTCTTATCATATGAGACCGTAGTTGCCTCTAATTTACCATTATGCTAGATTTTATTATAATACACCAGTTTAGACTTCCTCAAAGCTGCCAAAAACTCGTCTTTTGTGTAAAATTTGTCCTTTTACCTTCGACCTCACGCGGTGGTTCAAAAGACTAGCTTACACTCTTATCAACTATAGATATTGTTATATTATAATATGGGGAAGGTAGCATTTAACATTTTTTTGGGAGGACTAATAAAATTTAATATAAGTTGATTAAATACTAATATTTATGAATAAAAATAATCTAATAAGATGAAGAAAAAAAATGGTGAAGTTTTTTTAATGATGGTTTACTTTTTTTAAGTTAGAAAGCTATATTTATGGAGAAAAATGCCAACACCTGTTATTCTAAACAATCAAGTTATGGCCAGAGTTACATAATCCACACAATTATTACATAAGAGTTCAACAAGAGCAACATGTCACTTACAAGAATTGAACCTAGGTGGGGAGGTGTAATACACCAAACAATTGTTAATTATTTATTACTTGGAATATTTATTATTTTTAAATATTTTAACGATAAAGTCAAAATGAATGTAATGGATTATTATTGTTGAATAATTAAAACACTGAGATGAATGAGAACTGAAGTAGCCGTTAAAAGAGTGTTTGCTGACCCACAAGGGGAAATGACAAATGGAAAAAGTTGTTGAGTGAGAACTCAAGTGATGCAAGAGACATCTTCCCCAAATTCAGGTCAAGAATCCTTGTGGAGTGCTAAAGAGTAGGAGGCTCATAAATGACCAAGTACTAGGAAAAATATTATAAAATAGTATGTCCATCGACTAAGCAGGAGGCTGATGATTGATAGGGAAATAATCTATTGATGCAAAGAGATGGTGCATTGATAAAAAATTTCCCTTGTGGTTCAGCAAACAAGCTCGAGGGTTCTGGAGCAAGTAAGATATGGTTGCTCTAGGAATTGGTTGGGAGGAATGACACCTTCAGTTTAGTTTTCCCGACAGCGGTGACATGTTCCTTACTACAATTCATTTTTTGCTACAATCGTCCAATCATATCTACAAGTTTTAAGAACATAATCAAATACAAATCCTCAATCTCTATTTCAGGCTTCCATACCAAAAAATAAACTGACCTAGATAAAGATTTAATTAAAAAAAGAACTAGGGTATTTTTTAAGGATTCGAATAGTATACTCAAGTGTAGTATTCTAGGCGATTATTTTGGATTGAAAAGAATATATATAGAGATATTTAGGCGAATATTAAATATGAAACATACAATTTACTACTAAAAATTGTAAATTTTGGCGAATATTATGATAAATAAATATAGGTGATATTATGTGATATTAGAGACTAAAAATGACCAAATAACAAATTTATTTTTTGAAAAAAAACCCCAAAAATAGCAAATTGACGAAATATTTCCCCTAAAAAATACCCTGAACAGAACCACCGATACCAGGATATAAGTAACAGCTATCTAATTACAGATCTGAACTTCAAAAACATAATACTGATCAAATAAAAATTAAGATCCGGGAATCATGACCGCAAGGACAAGTTTATTCCCCTTGATTGAATTCATAAATCAGATTTTAAACATTAAAGAAATTACAGAACGATGAAATCGATAATGGTTGTATATCCATTCTATCAATCACAGATCAAAGTAATAATGCATCCCAAATGTTAGAGGTTGTGAATCCCTCTCTGCAATCCCTACATCTAGGTACAGACCCAAAGGGTTATGTATAAAACAAAAACTTATCTTAGAATTTCGTAAATGGATGTAAAATCTCTATCTTCCCATAAACCTTGAACGAGAGCAACCGACATCCCAGCGTAACCACAAACACAATGGAGGAATACCTTGAACTGTTAGTTGATCCAAGTGTACAGACTGAATCCACACCACGCCATTGTTATATGCACATGGACCTACGAGCGTTAATATAAACCTCGAGAACATAAAATGGATAAATTATTCCTATTAACAGAATTTAGAGTTAAATCCCTTACCTCTTGACAGAGAAAAATGAAACTCTAGAGGAACTAACCCTGTCGTTGCTCTCACCTGGTCATGCTGTGGAAAAATACATCCACGGTTAAATATTGTTAAACCATAACATGTTTTTTTAAACACACACATTATAATATTCACCTTGCAATAACAAATGTGGGCCGTAAGGATGACTTGCCAAGCTCATCAAAATCTACAATGGCACACTCACTTCACTTGTAAATGGGGTTACGATGTTATATTAAAATCCCATTAAATAAACAAAATGTAATTCTTTAATTATTTCAGACTGAGAGACAAACTTACCTTTGCTAGACACGTAGAGGGCCAAGGGTCGACTCCTCCTGGCTCCCTCTTCTTTCTCTACCTAGGCAACAAGAATACGTGGGTCAACTGTGTTTCCAACTAAGAAACCTTTTAAAATGAAATTTACAGAGTAAGATAGGAAGTCTTTTCTTCCATACCTGATTAATAAATCCTTGTAGGCTTGGAAGCCTTTGCCAATTTTCGAAGGAAGGTGATTGGGGTTTCCACTTAAACCATATTCCAAGCCGAGACTATAATGGAGGCCACATAGCCATTAACCACTGATAAACCTTCAAACAAATTCGAAAACTACAGAGAAGAAGCTAAAACAAACAATGACAGACCTTGAGGGAAATCCTGGTTGCAGCACAACCATGGAACAACTGGGCATCAACCTCAAACCTTCATTAACAGTAAACCAGACAGACCAAATGAATGTTCATGATAGTTTGAATACCACAATAAAACTCTACGAAAACCTTCATTTTAGATCAATGACAAATGGAGGGTCAGATCAAATTTCTTCCCACGACGCATGCAAACATCCATGCCATTAAATGTTCCTTGCTATGCTATCAACTCGCAACCAATGTTATGGTAGAGAATAAATGCATGCCTTTTAAAAACCTTCACTAAATCTCCATATCACTGCTAGAATCCACCCTTGTATCTTTCATAGCCTTTCAACCATATAAAACCTTATATCAAAGCGTTATAATATACACCCCCTTTGTTTGTAAATACTGTGGGTTTTAAACCTTGTTCCATGGCTGAAACTTTAGCTAAGTATCCTCATCATGTTTTTCCATTGCTTATAAACCATAGGGATTGTACCGCCTGGATGCCTCATAAAAATCAAGTAAGATCTTAAGCATTTAAAATATATGCATAACAAGTGTAGCCTTGACTAGGTCCATAGGTCTAGGGTTTAATCCTAGACAAGCAAACTTAAAAGAAAATACATAACCTTAGTAAGGGTTGCGACCAAGTTGTCATTAAAAATAGTCAATGTCAAGCAACCCTGTCATCAAACATCAAACATCAGTAAGATTAGTTAAACTTATCCATAAAATTGAGTAAAAAGTATATTACGACAATTATGAATGTGCTATGACGAATACATCATGTTGTGAAAAAAATGAATAATAAATCATAAACACATTTTTTCTTTATTTATAGAAATTATGGGTATGTGACACGAGGGTAACAAACATTCCTCCCAACCACCCTAGTTACATCCAATAAAATAAATAAATAAATACTAATTTTAACATTTGTTAATATTATCATATATATTAATATGAATTTTGTGTATTGAAATATTAGTATATTAATATGATTTTTTCAATGTTGGAATGTATCTTTATAATATGATAGAGATATTGTTATATTAATTTTTATAAATATATTTTTATTTATAAATAAAAATAATAAAATAATATTTTATATAAATAATTAAGTTAAAATTTAATATATTTTTTTTATAATAATAACAACCATACATTAATAAAAAAAATTATATATATGCTAAATATTTATATATAATATTAACTACCATTATCATTATATGGTACATAGATATGAAATTTACACATAAAATTATAATATAAATATATATGTTTAGACTTCCTCAAAGATGCCCAAAACTTGTCTTTTATCTAAAATTTGTCTTTTTACCTTCTACTTTTTTTCTAGCATGAAAAAAGTTCAATCTTTTTTTAATTAGCAATGGATCTGTTACAGGCTGGTAATACTACCATCCACTACATAGCTGCTCGAGTACAGTTCAATCGAGCATATACATATAATCAACAAAAACTAGTGTCACTATCCAATAAAAAACTACCAAGACCATCATAAAACCAAACAAAAAACCCCATCAACTTTGAGATATTAGAGTACAGTATCACCGATCTACTTAAAAAACACGTTCTCTGAAAATTTTCAATCGAGCATATACATATAATCAACAAAAACTAGTGTCACTATCCAATAAAAAACTACACAGTCCATCATAAAACCAAACAAAAAACCCCATCAACTTTGAGATATTAGAGTACAGTATCACCGATCTACTTAAAAAACATGTTCTCAGAAAATTCATGGCATTGTAAACCATCCACGCATTCCTGCACAATGAGAAAACCAACATTAAGACCCAATGCCTCCTTCGATAGTCGGTCAACCAGCTGGTTATGTTCATGATAATTGTGCTGACAACTGAAAGAGATGAAGCCTCCAACTAAACATTCAATCTGATTGCACCAGTAATCAAGGTTGAGTACTCTCAAGTTGTTCTTCCCATTGACCCAATCTATGACCATCATAGAGTCTCCATAAACCTGGAACTCAGGCAGCCCCATAACACTTGCCACATAAAGCAGACCATAAATGGCCAATAACTTAGCTCTGGAGTTTGTATTGGAACCACAACCCAACCGAATCAAATAGTAATGACCTCTGTCAATATATAGAACTGCTCCCGCGCCACCAACTTGCTGCAATGCAGCGCCATCGAATAATCTGGTGGCCTCATAAGCCTAAGGCCTAGGGCCAATAACCCTATGTTTAACTTTCGTTTGCTTAGTTGGATTACTCGCGACCAATTCCAAGACATGAAAAGACCAAGTTCTGAATTGATGATTGTTTTCCATTAAAGACCAAAGGGTGTGTGCAAGAAGTTGAGGGACCTTTTAGATGCAATCTTACTTTTTAGGAATAGGCTCATGTTACATAGAAAAAGAACGCGCTCCTCTTCCATTGCACTTGGAATAGTAAATCTGAGCCTGACATATCAGTAGACATGTAGGCTAGGTAACAATAACGCGCACGCGTTATAGAACTCCAAAACGTGCACACGTTTTGTAACTCTATAACGCATGCACATTTTGTAAATCTAAAAACAAATAAAAAAACACACAGTCCCGACCCGAGAGTCATTTTCACCAAACAGGATCGCGAAGACGACGGCGTGCCCGTGCCCTAGGAGCTTGGAAGAGTGCCCATTCCTCGATTTGAAGACAAATCCTCCGGTGAATCATCATATTAACAGGTAATTCATTCACCCATAGCTTTTTTTTTCAATTAGATACTTAAATTACCATTTTTTATTTGTAAATGCAATAAAAACCGTAAAAAAATAAACAACCATCTCATAGCCAAAACACCAACCAACCAAAGATGATGATATGCCAATGCCTTTCCCAAGACTAAACACATAAATTGATCACATACAATTGACACAAATGTTTCTAGGCAATGCCATTGGAAAAAACCCTATTGACATGCATTATGTAGGAAGACTAAACCTTTTATTTTCCGTTTCCCTCATAAAAAACAATTTAGATGCTATTCTATATCTAATCAAATGAAACTCTCTAGTACATAAAAAAAAATAGAATAGTCAATAACCCAAACAATTAC
>LPNX011039722.1:0-22286 GCA_001517045.1 Pseudotsuga menziesii
TATATATATATGTAAATATCTGTGATAGATAGGTCAAGTCTGATCTGTAGATCCCATTATGTACAAAATATACAAAAATGTGGATCATCATCCATCAAAATGCCCTAAAACTAAGACTACCCACCATGGCCATTGGGACCTGCTTGGTCCTCGTGATCTCTAGGCCCCTTGGCTTCCTCAGCCTCCTCGGCTTCGACAGCCTCCATCGCATCTTTGTAGACAAGTACTGCCCTAGCTACCCATCTGAAAAGACGTAGCCAGGCCGGTGGAACCCCAACTACAAACTCCTGCATAGCTACAGGGAGGTGCTCTATCTGTATCATAGGTACTCAGTCAGTCAGCCTGCCTAGCTTCATCTTGAGTACCCTGATCAATCCTGGGTCTCCCCCTGCAACAGGATGTATGAAGGTACGTGGGTGCCCTTCAGGGTGGACTGATCCAATATCTGCATTTTGACACATAAATAGGGTTTAGACTTGTGCATATGTATATATCATATCATTTGAAAATCCATAAAAATTTGATAATGATAAAAAATAAAAATACTTACCCATCTCTCCCCATGCTCCTCCTGGAGGGAGGACTAGGTCGGGATCCCCTCGAAAATCTACCCCGGCGTATGGAAACTGCTCCAACGTCGGCCCCTGCCGTTCCCACCATGTATAGAAATCATCATCATACATGCTATGTACTACATCTCCTCCTCCTTGATGGAGGAAGATATCTCCCCACCGGCTCAGCCTCGGCTGCCGTGGATGACAGACTTGTAATGGTATAGTAGGGCTCATAGCTGGCACCCTCTCAAAGAAGAACGCTACCAGTATACTCGCATAGCCGAAGTTCTTCCGTCTCCCCCTCCTCCAGTCGGATAATTGCCTCTTCATGATGGGGGAAACTCCCGTACACCAATCAAAGAGAGTACCTCTAAAGCAATCCACCGCCACTCTCATCTGAGTCCTGGTGGCCATGTGTAATCCTGTTGACCCTGAAAGTCTGACAATAGTACTGGCCAATACCTGAAGTGTAAGATCCTGAATATCTGCAATGAGAATGCTGTTGCCTTTCTTTTGAGTACCCGGCCTACAGAATACATCAACATAGTTCTAGACACTCAAGGGGTCTCCACCCCTGCCAGTGCCTTCCAGGTTCACCAGTGCTCCCCTATGTGACAACCCGGTTATGAAGTAGATGTCTTGTGTGGTAAGCTCCAAAGTCTCACCTTGGATATTGAACATCCCCAGGTCATGGTCCCAGTAGTGGACTAAGAACTCTCATATGCGGACATTGGCCCGCATGGGCGATGTGCAAAAGAACTTGAGAATCCCACTAGTCCTCAATGCTTGGATAGTAGGCGGGCTTTGGAGAGCCGCTTGATCCATCGCTTCATGTTCCCTCTCTCTCCACTCCAGCACCATGTTTTTCCTGACCAAAACACATAATTTGATTCAGTATTCCATTATAAAATTTTAAAAATTGTGCATATTTTTAAAGCATTTCCCTATGGCGCAGCATTTGCGACTTTCCATTGGGACTCGTGACTTTCCTGTTGAGCAACTCGTGAGTACAACGCACATTCGCAACTTTCATGCCTTGCAACCTGTGAATGCATTTTGCCATATTTTAGGTTGATGAAAAATATTGAATTAACCCCTAAATTAAAAATTTGTTTGGATCAAATTGAAGAGCTAAGGGTGTAGATTTACCTGAAGCTGACGGTTTCTGAATCCGACGGTCCAATTGTCCACAGCGATCAATCAAAGATAGAGGGTAAACTTTCCTTTTTGGTTCAAAAAGTGCAAATGGTATGAAATGTTTTTATTTTCAAACTATTTATAGAAATAAAATTTCGTAAAGTGGGACTTTTTATATAGTTTGAAATGACAATTGATTAATATCATCCTCTTTGTGCCTTGGAACAGGTTTACCAACTTTTACAAAGTGTTGATGCTTCTATAGGGTGGTTTTTGCTCTTTCCAACACATGTTGGCATTTTATCACTCCACATTAACCTTAGTAATCAACATTTTTGCCACGGACTATGGTATTTTAAGCCATTAGTCCCTTGTCTCTACCATTGTTCTTCCGTGGCTAGGATCCCTTTTCATGAGTATCATTCTTATATGCCATTGCTATCCTTTGGTACTCATTCCGTCACTATTTCAGGCCCAGGGGTTTCCTAATAGCTATTTTTCACGCCAAATAGAGCTTCTTTCGAGTCTCTTTTTACAAGCTATCCTGTTCTAGGACTCCCCAACCTTATGGAGTTTCTTTAGGCCCAGGTCTGACTCCTTCAAAACAGACTTGACTGCCGAGTTATCTCGTCCATTCAAGCTCGTTAAGAATATGTGAACGGGCATCCACATTGGTGGTAGGTTATCTCTTTCTCGGACCATGCGGAATAATATGAGAAAGGATCACTATCTTTTCTTCGGAATTGAGAAGAGTATTCTCAGGTATATGTTTATCACTTTTCCGGACCTGAGGGACTAAATTTATGGAAAAGGACCACCCGGTTTGAGCTTAGTTTTCTCTTTTTCATGCTCTGGACCCAAACATGAAAAAGATTCCGAGTGTACTTTATGTCTTTGTCATTCTCGTTAAACACTCAAGAACAAAGCATCGAGTTTATTGTTGTAAGCCCCATTTCTCGTAACCAAATGGATCTTTCCGAGTGATCTTGCTTTCCTTCACACTTGTAAAACTCAAGCTATTTTATGCTGTTTTGGAAGGAGCATTGGGTAGGTGGTAATTTAACCTTTTTTAGACCTTCCCGACTAAGTACGAAAAAGGTTCACCTTTTCTTCTTTGGAGTTTAAGAGAGTTCTTCTGTGGTTTGTTTTATACTTTTTCGGCCTCAGGAGACTAAATTGGACGAAAAAGGACCCCCCTAGAGTCTTCTTTAGCATTTTCAGACTCTCTAAATGTGAAAATACAGCATGAGCATGTACTAGTTCAGGCTCATTAAATCCACGGATTAGTGTATCAAGCATTATTTTCCCATCTATTCAAGCTTGTTAAAAAATGAAGAGGGAACCAAGTTTACTTTCCTGGACTCGTTAAAACTTAACAGGGAAGGTAAGGAAGAAGTTTTCTCTTGTTTTCAGTAATTGCAACATGTCATCCTTGAACATAGCACTCTTTGCTTTCCGATATCCATGTTTCAATATACACTTGTGTTCAGCTGTCACTTTGAGTTTTGACTCCTCCTCTTGTCCATTATACCTGGGGAATCTGATCATGTCTCCTACATGACAGATAAGTCTAGTTGTTCTATCTATCCGTTGTATGCTGCCTTGGGTCATCTCTGTGTCATGCTCACCGTTCAAGGATTATACCTCATGTCTGATCTATCACCTGATCCTATTACTGTTATATCTGTTATCCATTTACTTGTGTCTCCCTTATTTTGCCCAGTTCCTAGTCACTCTTGTGATTCGTTGGAGGATCCATTGCCTTCCTTATCACAGTATGGTTCCATTTCAGCACCTCCTGATGATGAAGACCTAGAGTTTTGACGATAGTACCTCTGGATTCACTTTCATCATTGGTGAACTCCTTTGCTTCAGTTGTCAATTATCACTTATTGGTTGACAAACTGTTGAATCCTCTCCATGTTCAACTTCAACTTACCCTTATTCACATGGATTGGATTGTACTGGTTCTTTGGGATCATTGATGAAGACCTTAGTCCCTCATTTCGGGCTAAGTTGCGCAAGGCCATGTTCTATTCCGATATCCAGCTCCCAGATCTTTGAAGACTCATCATTATTGTATTGTGGCTTCGATCCACCTTTGTAATATACGTGGTTTTTACCCGTATCATATGATGTAATCAAATATTGTAAAGGAGCTAGTCTTCCAGTAAATTGAACATAGTATCCTCAGATGTAACTTTGTATATCACATTATTACGTATTTGTTTCAGGTACGCTCTCTGCTCCATTGGATTTCTGAGTTTCTCCAGAGTTAAAGATTATAATGTATTTCGGCCATCATTCCTCTCTGACCTCACACATTAGGGGGCATCTGTTATACACCTGAGTGGCACCTCTACGTCTGAGTGCTGATATCCCTCATGTCGGCACACAAAAGGACACTTATGGATAGAGGTTTGCCCTTAACACTATATCTTGGCTTGTCATGAAATACATTCTACCTTCATCTAGCTAGTTACTTTTTCATTTTTGTCATTTTGAGATGTATTCGCGACTCTCTTTATTGACAACTCGCGCATCATTCACGAGTATCCTTTGTAGCAAGTCGCGAATCCTTTTATTCACGGGTTGCACTTATACAGAGTCGCAAATCATTCGTGGGTTACTCTACTACAGACCCACGAATGTGTCTCTAAATATTAAAACATAAAATCATGCGCTAATGGGAGTTTAGTTAAGTCATTTTACTTAATCTCCCTAACTACTATAACCTCCCTAACCCTCGAGAACTGCCTTATTTCACCCATATAAATACAGGCCTTGGGGATGGTTGTAGGGACTTACACTTGGGAGCAAAGTTATGCTGGTGGATTGTTTACAGAAGTCTTTGGAGCAGTGAAACTTAGAATCCTTTAGTGACAGAGGAGTCCTTGTCTCAGACGTTTGGTTGTACTCTGAACTTTCTCATTATTGATAATAAAAGGATTACTTCTTCCACATGTGTCTCATATATCTTGGTTTGATAATTGTTTATGTTTCATTATGTTAGATTTGATTTATCTAACCTGCTAACATATATATATGAATCATTCTATATCTGGAAGATTGTCTCTGAACAAGTGAAAGAGGAGTGAGCCTTGAAGACTTTGGAAGTGGAGCAGATTGGAAGAGGACTAGCAAGGATCGAACGTCGTTTAACAAGTAAGTTCCTTTAACCCTATTATTTCCTATTTTGCACTTCAGAATTCAATTGTCTGCAAGTGTTTGAGTATGTTGGTAATACACGACCTACGTTTATTAGGTGCATAATCCCTTACAACCTTCTTGATAATTGGAAGGTTCTTTATTGATGAAATCACATAATAATGCTACATACCTGGAGCAGGATCTGGTTCTCTTTCTTTCTCTGTGATTCTCTTCTAGAGCCCTATATTTTTCCGCACCTTGGATAGCTTCTTGTACCCAAGCAGGTTTCCCCTTATGAGGATTCTTCTCTTAAGGTGGATCTACAGGTTCTTGAGGTTCTTCAAATTCTTGATCTTCTTCTTGAGTTTCTCCATTCATGGTTGTATCATGAATTCTGGGTGCTTCTGCTTCTTCAGGATCTTTAGAAGGTCTCTTTCTAGATTTGTTGTAAGTTGAGTCTTTATCAAATTTTACATCCCTGCTGATGTCAATCTTCTTGAATCCTCGGAAGTATATTTTGTAAGCCTTTGAGCTTTCAGAGTATCCCATGAATATACCCTTCTTTCCTGAAGGATCTAACTTTGTCCTCTTTTCTTTCAGAATGTGTACATACACTGGATAGCCGAATATTCTGAGATGGATGACTTCTGGTTTCTTACTGGAAAAGACTTCTTCAGGTGTCTTATTCTCGAGTACTCTATGTGGAGTATGGTTATGTACATACTCACTATTCTAGCAGCTTTTTCCCATAGATGCATGGGAAGATCTTGATCATGAAGCATTGCTCTTGCAGCTTCCATGATAGTTCTATTCTTCCCTTCTACAACCCCATTATGTTGTGGATTATATGGAGTGGATAACTCCCTCTTAATCCCTGATTCTTTGCATAAGTCTTTGAATTCATTTGATGTGAATTCTCCGCCATTATCTGATTGAAAGATCTTGCTCTTCTTTTCTGTGTGTTTCTTAATCAAGGCTTTCTTGAACTTTCTGAAAACTTCATCTTTGTTCTTCATGAAGTAAATCCATGTCTTCCTAGAATAATCATCAATGAAAGAAACATAGTATACATACCCGCTTAGTGAACTTGATTACATTGGAGTGGATGATTTCCAAGATTCCTTTTTCCTTGCTCTCGCTACTTGGAAATGTCTCCTTTGTATTCTTTCCTTTCGCACATCCTTTGTAGACCCCTTCATGTTTTGCTTGAATTTATGGAAGACCTTCAAATGCTTTACTTGCAAGTGGTAGTGCTCTGTAGTGCACATGTGGAAGCCTTATGTGCCAAAGTTCATTTGGCTCTACTGTGTCATGGACCAAAGCTTGTTCTGGATGGCCCTTCAATTTGTATAATCCTCCTTCTTGTTCTCCAATTACTATTGCATCGTTAATAGTCTTTCCTCTTGACCACATGAGGACTTGGCCATTTACAAATGCAACCCTCATGCCTTTTGCATCCAGTGCCGATATGAAGAGAATATTCTTCTTTAGTCTTGGTACAAACAAGACATCCTTCATTTTTATAGACTTTCCAGATTCTAGCTTGTAGGAGGATTCACCACTGACTTTTATGGGATATTGGTAGTCATCCCCAAGTTTCACCTTATGGGGTGAATTATGTTCATATAGTTTCTCAAAAGATTTCATGAAACCTGTCATGTATTTGGAAGCCCCACTGTCAATAAGACAATCTTTGCTTCCATGAGTGACAGTTCCTGTTAGAGCGGAGATCAAAACATATTCTTCTTCACTTGAAGAGTCTTCACTTTCTTGTTTTACTTTCTTCCTAGGAGGATCATCATCCTCAGTAGTGTGAGCATGATGTCTTCTTTTGGAGTTCTTCTTCTTCTTGGATCCATTCTTATTCATGGGACAATTTCTAGCAAAGTGTCCTATTTCATCGCATGTATAACATCTGAGTTTAGATGGATTTTTCTGATGAGAATTCTTACCTTGGTGATGATGATTTTCCCTTCTTCCTTTCTTGGAGTGTACTGTGAGAGCTTGATATTCACTTCCCATATTTTATTCTCGAGCTTCTATTCGAACTTCTTCTTGAGAAAATTCTTCCCACCGTCTACTGAACTTGACTAATTTCTTCCTAGCACAGATTCCTTGGATGAAAGAATCATGTGACCTAGGGAGACCATTCAAGGTTGACATCACAATTTCTACATTTTCCACTTCTTCATCTACTACTTCCAGTTATTATTTGATCTAGGAGACCCTTATGAAGTATGAATGGATGGTCTCCTCATTCTGGATCTTTACATTCTTCAACTGGTTCCTTAGAGTCATCTTCTGATTGATGTTCTTCCCTTCAAATAGTTTGGTTAGGGAATCAAACATAGATTTAGGTGTCTTGAGGGAGGACACCTATGGTATGAGGTGATCCTTGATTGAATCAGCAATAATCCTATTTTCCATAACCAACTTCTACTTATGTAATTCCTTAGCCTCATCTCCCTCTGGAACTGGAACCTCCTCATGGATGTAGTAGTCCAACACATTTTCTTCCAAAACCAGGGAGATCCTATACTTCCAGGCTTGGAAGTTATCAGCTCCCTCAAGATTTTCATCAAGCTTGGTATGAGGAGACATCTTAACTGAGAACCTCAAATGGAAATACAAAATATTTAGATCTTACCAGGCCAAGATGTCGGATCTGGATTTGGAGCTGAAATTCTGCAGTGTTGGTTCAGGAGCAGATTAGGGTTTTGCTTTTTCAGAGTTCTGTCCAACCAAATGCTTTGATCTTGAACTCTAAACTTCAATTTTGGGGAGGAGATCAATCCAGGCCTAGGCTCATTGAAAAATTCTGCTTCTGTGAAAATCCCTAATTTCCAGCAGTAGTGGCGGGTCCAAAACTGAAAAACCTCAGAATTGGATTCTGCTTCGACAGAAAGATGCACCCTAGGGAGGAGAGTTATTCCAACCTTATTTTGCTGAAAATATGTGGAGAGATACCCACAAAGTAGGAATCCCTAGTTTCCGCAGCTGCACATTGTCTTCTTCTCAGGTTAGCTCTGATACCATGTTAGAATTTTAACATTAAGCTAGCATTATATTAGGATATTTAACTAAGAGAATAACAAGCACAACAATCAAACACAAGAGACAATGAACACAATGTTTTTCCTCAGGGAAACCATAAATGGAGAAAACCTCGCAACTTCCTCAGAGATAGAATCAGCACCAAAAGTAAAACCCAAAACAGTAAGATGATCTCCCGACAGCAGTAACCTTATTTCTTCCTAGACCCAATGTCTTCTTCTTCCTCATATATGTGCTACAACTGAGTGTGAGTGAGTGTGTGATAAATAGAGAGCCTAGCTCTCTATTTATACTAATTCCTGACTTGACTAAACCCTACTAGGGCCGACTTCACTAGGTGAGTCTAACAACTCTAGTGCCCCAGAACTGCGAGGACTTTAACCCTTAAACAATAGGAGGGTTACCCACATTGACTTGACATGACTTGATTACATTATAGAAACTCCCGATCGGAACATCGGGGCATGACATGACTCAAATACATTACATACACATCTCGGAATAAACATTGGGATACAATACATAATATATACGGATGAATACATTTCAAAGTTACAATTACATCAACAGTGGCTGTGGTATGAACTATGGTTGTGGCTATACCACCTGCGGTGGCTGTTGTAGTGGAGGTCCCTCACCTGACGGGTGTTCTTCTCCCTTCATGTAGTACACATCCATCATCCTATCTTTGAGAAAATCATATGCTCGACAATCCTTGTCTTCGTGAACAATGAATATATAAAACATACAATACAAATTCATAGGATTGGATACCATCTTCTAAATATACACACATTCTTTGTGTTGATGTCCATGAACTTGACAAATGCGACACCATGGAAAGCCACCTTGAATTATCAGATTTGTAGCTCCTGACAGCAAGTAATTTCAAAAATCTAGGCATTGATCCTTATGATGTCCTTCCGCGTGACATCGAGTACACCATATTTCCTCATGATACTCCCTTCCCTTCTTGATATCTTATAATTGGATCGTCAGGATCACTAGTTGCGATTAGATCTAATTCATTCCAACTCTTGTTTCTTCGACTAGTGAAGCTTCCAGCTTCATTATGATCTCTAGAGCCTCACTCTGTGTCGCAATATTTTGATGCATCATTGGCATTATGATATGTGGTACTAGCGCCATGATGAACCATTCTTTGTGATACATGTCACTCATTCTGAAACTAACTTTTTCCATCATCGTCTTGAATCGCTGATCAAAATCCAAGACTGATTCATTTGGATATTGCTTGATATCTTTTAGTTTCATGATATATTGTGACTCAGACTTGGGTTTCCTAAACTATTCAATCAATCTGGTTCTAATTTCTTCTAGATTGTTTGTTGGGTTCCCTATGGGAACTTTCATAAACTTCATGTACCATTCCAATGTGCGACCTCAAAAATTCGTCCCTAATTGAATCTTCTTAATATACTCATCTAGGACTTTCTTTACAATCCAAACCGCTTTGCACAGAAACCAATATTGTTTTGGATCCTTGGTCCCATTCCCATGAAAGAGAGGTAATTTTACATCATCACCCACCATCCTGGGCCTTCTTCCAACGTTCATTGATCTGCTACTATTAGTCTGTTGATGACACATCGGGCAATTTGGTGTTGAGCTGGTATTTCTTCCCGAGTGTGGTGCAGTGCTTGGAGTTGTAGGTACGTTGTTTCTCTGGGTTGGTCTTTCCTCGAGCTCAGGTGTATCCTGGTCATATCCTTCATTGATGTAGGTTCACTTAGTCCCTTTTGATATTCTCTCATGTCTTCTTGTTTCAGTCACAGCAGGACTCTCATCAGTCCTCTGCCTATTCTCCTGTCGAAACCTTACCCCACTTCGTAGAAGACCACACTCTTCCTCGACTGTGTCAACCACGAACTCAGTAATGTAGCCTTCCAATATGTTGTCAAGTTTTGGGCAATAGGGCAGACCTGGGTTTAATCCTTTAATGTCGCACCAACAAAATACCCACTGTGTTGGCCCTTTCGGCAACAACCCGCACACAGGTTGCAGTCTCACCCGAAACAGCAATGGGGTGCCGCAGAATTAGGCATTAGAGGAAATTTGGGGTCTAAAATGGGCCTTATAAGAAAATGTGCCAAAATAAATTTTTGTGAGTTGGAATTCAAGAACCAATAGAATTTCAATAAAATAAGTCAACCATAATGGTTGAATTGGCATATTTGTCATTAAAAAAAACTACTTTTTTTGTTCATATTTTCGACATATCTCACTGTGTTTTTACTCAAATTTCGATCAGGAGAGCTCGTTGGATGCGAAATTTGATTCCGCATCCAACGAGCTCTTCCGATCGAAATTTGAGTAAAAACACAGGGAGATATGTCGAAAATACGAACACAAAAAGTAGTTTTTTTCTTTCTTCCTCCAAAATTAATCAATATTATTTTATTATTTTAACTATTATTTTATTATTTTAGCTATTATTTTATTATTTTCCTTAGGAGGCCCATTTTAGACCCCAAAATTCCTCTAATGTTTCTGCAAGCAGAGAGGGATATTACTGTACCTTAGCCTTTCCTAACTTATTAATCAATAATTAAACAGTTGTGTCATTCACTTTCATACAACTTCGCAGATAGATAAACAACCATGACTTGCTTAACCCACTACAGGGAATTCACAGTGAATCTTGTTATTAGCAGTGATCTAAATTATCAAATGTATACAGTTATTAATGCATAAAATACAATAGAAACAGAAACAACACAAGAAACCACAACACCAAATATAACGTGGTTCACCCCCAGTGTAGGGGATACGTCCACAAACTGCGTTTTATTCAACTTGCTACAAAACCACAGTTTGATCTGCGCACTCAGCTGCAGATCCCTTTAGTCCTTAACAGCCACGCACACAGCAGCAGGCCTCTGCGCACACAGCTGCAGATATTTTCTCAACCTTCTTACAAAAACCCTCTGTGCACACAGCTGCAGAGGTCGTCCACGCACACAGCTGGGACTTAACCTTTTCTTATACAATCAACCTTAAGTTCACCTTCGTATTTCTTACATCATAAAATCTAACCCTTCTTATTTACAAAAATGCCTATTTATACATCATGTTATTACAAAACCATGGCTTCAAACCATGGGAACCCCAAACCCTAAACCCTAGATTTAAACCATGGGTTTATTACAAAAAGGGGGTTTTGACTTACCCCGACACCCCTAAGACTATTTTGACCCATAACTCCGCTTACAAACAACCGCGATGTTACCAAAACTAATAATCCTCAGGGTACGCGTCCCAACAGGCCCCTAAGACTCACTAGTGGCCCGTCCCGGGACACTCTGCGAGGGCTCTGGTGGGAGAATCTTCTGTGCAAGAGTCTGGAAGCGACTGGTGAGGTTGTGTAGTATATCATCAGTGGCTTTCTCCTTTTCCACCAATTCCTGTAACACGGAAGATGATTCTGTATCAGCCCGTTCCTGCGCAAAAGTGTCATAGGTCTTCAAAAGTTTGAGTTGGCTCTCTGCAGTATTGCTCAATTCTAATGCTTCATCAACCAGGTACTGTAATGCATTCTCCAGCAGCCTTACCTTCGTTCTGCAGGATTCAATTTCCTGCTGAAGTTCCTTGCTGCGCTTCACCTTAGCCATCTTCTGCATAGGTGGCAGCGTCTTGATTTCTACTCTAACTGCATCTAATTCATCCTGGCGCAACTTGATGGTTTCCTGGATCTTACCGACATCTGGATGGTCCTGTAGGTTCACCCATGCTTCTATGCTGTCTTCCATCAGTTTTGCGACGCTGGCCACATTATCTGATATTTTTGCTGCTGAAGCCTTGATGTCCTGATGGCGCTATTCTCGGACCTCGGGTGGAGTCTCGGGAGGGATGTGCAGTTGAAGTTCTATGATCTGGTTCTGGTGTTCCGTCTTCATCTTTTCAATCTCGCTGCAAGACTGCTGGGCATAGTCTCTTAGCTTAGCGATTCTCTGCTCTGGTTCCTCTGCTCCCTGTATGTCGCAGTCAGAAAGACTCCGACATGCCTCGTCCAGTGCTCGCATCAGCGTAGTTGTTTTATGTTTAGCCTCCTTCTTCTGTTGTGCTACTGCTTCTAGGCGTGCTGCCAAGGTTTTTTTTTGTTTGATGGTGTCTTCTAATTGAAGTTGGGACAATTGGTCCCACACATGGATCTCCTTTGTAATAGCGAGCTAGCAGCGGTGCAGTTCAAACATGGACATCTTTGTATAATCAAGCTCTACGGTCATACTCGTCTGGGGCCAGGAATCTGTATCGGGTGGTATCAGAACTGCGCTTGATACCTGTCCTTGGTGATATCTAGGTGGCCATTGCCTAATATCCTGCTGCGTAGGTGCTGTAGTGCTACTTGTTGCAGTACTATGTGCTGATTTTGCTGCTAATTCTTTTAGCTCCGAAACCCTGTTTGCTATACTTGAGAGCCCAGCAAGATGCACTTCCGCAAATTCTGACCTTTTTTTAGTAAGCGTTCTCGTGGACTGTTCTAGAGCTTGCTCCAGCGCATCCATCATTATCGTGGTTTCTTCTTCAATATATTTGTCCTTCGACGCTTTTGACTTTTTGCGGGACTGTGGCTTGGTTACCTCTGCTACTTCTGGTGACTTGTGCTTCATTGCTGGGTTAGGATCTGATATGGTCTTGATCGACTCCTCATCCTGTTCATCCTATCCGCCATCTCCACCCTAGCCATCAACATCCATCTGCGAATCACTTAGGTCTTCGCTATCTTCCAATGGGCTTTGCTGCTGCGCCTGACTGGTACCTGCGCCAAGATTGGTAGCTTGAGGAACTGGAATAGAGGGTTTTTTTCCTATATCTTTCAGCCTGTTAGTTGGCCAGTGCTGAATTATACCCTTGATATCTGGTTCGGTGATCACATATGGTAATTTAAAGCATTGTCGTTGTGGATCTGCACGGGCTTGAATGAAAAAATGATGCATATCGGCACTGAAGTGCGCGGCGCCCTCGTATTTAGAGAATACCTCATTGGTAAGCCGTGGTGTTCGCACAATCTCATAGTGGATACTCATGGCATGAAATACGAACACAGTGTTCATCATCTGCTGAGCTACCTTATCTGAGGATATCCATAGGGAGGTGTACCTCGCTGCCCCTTGCATGCCTGGGTTTAACTCTACAAACTAGGCTTCAGTGGGTTCTTTCCACCCAACTAATGCAATAAGTATTAACAGCCAGGAATAATGAAAAGGTCTACCTTTTTCCTGTGCATCACGGGCATCCTCCAGGAACTCCTTCACAAGATATGCGGCCCAATTATAAGTATACCCCTCAGCGCAGTTCATAGCAATCCGGATAACTGGAGCAGGTACTTCAGTTGGCCTGCATTTTCGTATGAGTTTGTAGGCTAAGAGTTCAGCTGCAATGCGAATGGGCTGTTCCTGGATTGCGGAAGTGTGATATCCCCATTTCCCCTTTGTCAGACCAAACCGCTCTTTCATAGTTTGTGCGAGCTTTGTATCGTCATGTTTGGACAGGAATTCAGTTCCCGGATCAGGTCCTCCCATTGGTAAACCTGTGATCCTATGGATGAGCGCAGCGTCAATAGGAATTTGCTGGTCCTCTATCCATAAATAGCCATCATGCACTAATGCTAGCAACTGTTTGGTCACTACGGTCACATGTATGCCGCGACCGAAATGGGGAATATCAAGCATCTTGAGTAGGCCAGCTTTGTCCAGGCCTGCAGCCCATGTTTGCACTTCCAGTAGTGTGATCTTATGATCTAGGTACTTGACGCGCTGCAAGTATCCTGCTGGTTCAAACTGTGGAAACTTGCCATGGTCATTTGTGTCATGATCACTGTACTTCAGCCGATCGATCTTCCCTGTCATGCTTCCGATCAGCTAAACTCCTTGTTGCAGCGAGGGTGTGGTTAACATGAACTGCTTTGTTTGATGGGGTAATGTGGCACCTGGGTGAACAGGTTATAGATATGGTGGCCACGGTGGTGCAATATTCTCCCTACCCTCAGCCGGGACCTGTGCTCAACCGGTGGGATCCATAGGATGATCTGCTGGTGTTTTCCCTGTTTGCCTCTGTCGGTCTTGGTTTCGTTTGGAGCGAACTTCAGTTCTGATCTTTTTCCGGGTGGACCGTGTCTGCATCGGCCGTGGTGGTGCTGGGGGAGCTTCTTCACAGGGGGCAAGGGCAGGCAGCCGATTAAAGCAGCTTATCAGACCCTCTTGCTCGAATTCTCTGACCAAATCGTCAATCTCTCGTTCTGTTGTCATGGCATCACTCAGAAATCTTGAAGAAATGCATAATGCAATTTTCCCTAACTTAGGCATCTTCTTATACACGCCATCAATCAAATCGGGCAGGACGGTACATTGAAGGCACAAAATCTAACGAAAATCTTGTCCAAGTGGAGCTCGATTTCTGATACTGGCCGTAGTACAGGTATTTAAGGAAATTAACACACTACTGCCGCCAAATTGGCTACTTCCCAACGGTCAGATTTTAAGCCTCGCTGTGTTGGTGGACTTCAGCAGAATCCCGGTGTGAGCTTCGTGACAACCAGCATCCTCGGCACAGTATTGCCCTTCGCCCCGTCCTGAGAATTCCAGTGACAGGACTGTTATGTTTGATGTGCTGGCTTCTTGGTTCTGCCCCTTAGTTTGGTATTCAATTCCATGTCGTAGCGTAACCTCCATATACCATTTTTGTGCTAGAGGTTGCAAGGTGTGTACGAACTTATGCACCTGCTCTTCGCAAGGGATGGTGTCCCATGCTGCATAATTGTGCCTCAAATGTGTCTGAGGGCTATTCTGCCCAATGAACTTACGTCGCGCTGCTTGGACTTGGGTTATGAAGCTGAGGCGCATAAATTGTTGGCTGGCCGCCCAACATAGAGTAGTCTTGTTGTTATCAGTCTGCCCTGCGGCTATAGCCCCTAATGCTGTCTCCAAATTCTGCATTCTCTGGGACGGGGTTGCTTGTACAATAAATTCTCCAGGGTAGGTTAACCCAACATAGGTAGGCAACTCTCTGGGCTGCGCAGTAAGGTATCTAAGAGACTTGGTGAGTTGCGCGCACCTATGGCCATGTAGCTCGTACAGTCGATTCTGCCAATTCTCTAGACCATCGTCTGAATCAGACAAGCAGGAGCTGTCACATTGCCAATCTAGTACACCGTCGACATCAGGCTCAACATAATCTGCTTCATGGGCTGTAATGTTGTAGATGTGATCTAGAGTATCCTGCTCCCCTTCATCTCTGATTGGTTCTGTATATTGTTCTCCTTGGGATGGGTCGAGGGGTATGATAACTCGCAGACCATTTCCTTCAAAGGTCATCTGTCTCCTCTTAAGGTTGATGATTGCAGCATTTTCCATGGCCCACTCGATTCCCAACAAGGCTAGATAAGGGTTGTTGCCATCAATGATCTCGATAACTTCAAAATTCGCTAGAGTGCTTACCCCATCAAGATCTATGGGAACACTAAGAAGTCTCCCTAGGGTCACAATCTTTTGCTGGTTAGCTAATCTCAATTATATAGGTGACCAATCCAGGGAAGGTTTTCCCATTTGTCCCCAAGTCTGCTTGGGTAGGACATTAACTTCTGATCCAAGATCCAAGATGACATCAGTCATATCATATTCCCCTATCTGAACATTCAATCTCATTTCCCTCCCCATTATTCAGACACGACTAACACTTTTCTCCTGATCAACTCCTCTTAGAGGGTCTATGATAGTAAGAACTTTTTGCAGCTCTTTTAAAGCATTCTGATTCCTCAAGAGTTTCATACAACTCTGTAAAAAGGAGGAGAGTGTACTTACTTTATCCGGTGAATCCTCTTGCGGGTGTGCGAGGGTCAACACTATCGCACAGAGCCGCCTTGACTAGTGCTTGGTATTGTGCAGTATTAAGTGCTGGGACTTGTGCTGAGGCCTTATGCGCGCACACCTCGGCAGGTTGTTTCTGCGAATGCTGAATTTGCGTCCAAGCGCCACTCCGGGTGACCACATTGATGGCTGCATTCAGTCTCTGCTCAACTGAAATCAACTGAATAGTCTGGGTAGGGCCACTATTGTTTTCCTAAATCTTTGCTATGAGCTGGGGACACTGTTCAATCACATGGTCGACTGTGCGGAAATATCGATAGGTTGTGGTGGGGTTCCGACAGTCACGAGCCAAATGGCCAACTTGGTTACAATTGTAACACACCACCTGTCCTCGACCTCTCCCAGTTATACCACCATGGCCGCGACCTCCAAAGGCACCTCTTCCAAAGGCACCACCACAGTAACCATAGCCGTCATTATTTTGGACTTCATTTTGCACTCGGTAGACGTCAGAGATGCGATCTCGCATGAGGTCATAACTACGACACTCTTCTTCATTATGCCCTACTGACTTACAGAACTTGTAGTAGGGGTTCTTGGGCACTTGAACATATCGCTGAAGAAGATGGCAGTTTTCAAGGTGATGTTGGCCAGTGGTTCGACAAATCTCACAATATAGAACACCGGGATTGAATTGGTTGGGCACACCCATATTTGAGTAGGGTCGGACCCCAAGACACTGGTCCCTATCATGACCTTCAGTCCAGCAGTGCATACACCAGACCTCCTCTCGACTGGTTTTATCCTTCTTCATATCGTGGAGCTCTAGGGCCATGGCTGCTAGCTGCGCTTGGATTTGGGCAAGACCGGAATCATCTCCGACGGGGGCGGTTTCTAACTTCATTGCAATTTCCAGAGCTTCTTGCTGATCAGCAACCTTCTGTTGCATGAGCGGAGTGTGGATATGGGGTAATAATGCTGCGATAAACCATTCCTTGTGCTACGCAGGACTAATGGTAAAGCTGACTTGGTCTAGCAGAAATTTGAATCTCTGGTCAAAGTCCCACACAGATTCACCGCGCCGCTGTTGAATCTCTTTGAGCTCAGTGATGCTCTGCGATTCTGATTTAGGCTTCTTAAATTCTTTGGTGAGGGCTGCCTTAATCTCATCTAAAGTAGGATTATGAGAACTGAAGAATTTCATGAACCAGGTCAAAGCCCGGTCCCGGAAAGAAGTAATGAGCTGCGCAGCTTGCACATCTGGGTCTGCAATTTTCTTCGCATTCCATACCGCTTCACATAAAAAATAGAACTGTTCAGGGTCCTCTGATCCCGTGCCTTTGAAGATGGGGAGCTTAATATCATCAGCTAGGTGGGCCATGGCGGTTCTGGGAGGGTTGGGAGGGGGACAGTATGTCGAGGGAGGGGGATTTACAAAGGCAGATGGACCTGTGGCCGGAATACTCGGACTTGGTTGACTGGCAGACTGCGACGGACTTTCAGGGGTAACAGGGTGTCGCTGCGGGGTGACAGGGGGGTTTCCAAGTGAAGGGATTTCCTCAGAGCCTGACTCTTCAGAATTCACAGAGGAAGACGCGGTAGCCTGACCTAAGGAATAGGAGTCAAAATATCTTTTGTACCTTTTTCCACTTTGCAGCAAACCACTTTTTTCGTCGAAGGTGTTATCACTTGCAAACATATGTTAGTACTATAATGCTAGCAGTCTGATTCAAACCACAATATACCCTTTTCAGCTAATAGTATTTTAATCCGCAAGCTTAATGAATTCAAAAACTTACCACGGGGACCTTTGAAGAACTGCCGTTCAGCTTCGCTGAAGGAGGTACTCGTGTTAATGGCAAACTCTGTTACGAAAGCTTCCAATGTGCACGTCGTCCAAAAATCAATAGCGCGGGATACCTCGTTGTTCACGTGTTGCACAAGATTGGCCCTTGTGGGGGTCCACGTGGGAACCCGTCGAGCTTGGTAGTTCGTCCTTCTTTCTGTTAACCTAGACAACCATTGGTGCAACTCTATGTGGATACTACTAAAATAAATTTCATAAGCATCACAAAAAACATACCTTTGTAAAAAGTCACGTGCGCTACGACGCGAATTTGTGTTCTCTTGTTGTGCGAAGTGTAGATAAGTCTCAGCAAACCAATCACCGATTTCCGTCACAGAGGGCCTCCAGAACATAGCCCTCGAGGTACGACGTAAAACCCCTCTTGAGCAGATACTGAGTTCAACCAGCAACGGAACCAATTTGTTGGGCAATAGGGCAGACCCGGGTTTAATCCTTTAATGTCGCACCAACAAAAGACCCACTGTGTTGGCCCTTTCAGCAACAACCTGCGCACAGGTTGCAGTCTCACCTGAAACAGCAATGGGGTGTCGTAGAATCAGGTTTCTGCAAGCAGAGAGGGATATTACTGTACCTTATCCTTTACTAACTTATTAATCAATAATTAAACAGCTGTGTCATTCACTTTCATACAACTTCGCAGATAGATAAACAACCGTGACTTGCTTAACCCACTACAATGAATTCACAGCGAAGCTTGTTATTAGCAGTGATCTAAATTATCAAATGTATACAGTTATTAATGCATAAAATACAGCAGAAACAGAAACAACACAAGAAACCACAACACCAAATATAACATGGTTCACCCCCAATGTAGGGGCTACGTCCATAAACTGCGTTTTATTCAACTTGCTACAAAACCACAGTTTGATCTGCGCACTCAGCTACAAATCCCTTCAGTCCTTAACAGCCACGCACATAGCAGCAGGCCTCTGCACACACAGCTGCAGATCTTTTCTCAACCTTCTTACAAAAACCCTCTGCGCACACAGCTGCAGAGGTCGTCCACGCACATAGCTGGGACTTAACCTTTTCTTATACAATCAACCTTAACTTCGCCTTCATCTTTCTTACATCATAAAACCTAACCCTTCTTATTTACAAAAATGCCTATTTATACATCATGTTATTACAAAACCATGGCTTCAAACCATGGGCACCCCAAACCCTAAACCCTGGATTTAAACCATGGGTTTATTACAAAAAGGGGGTTTTGACTTACCCCGACACCCCTAAGACTATTTTGACCCATAACTCCGCTTACAAACAACCGCGGAGTTACCAAAACTAATAATCCTTAGGGTACGCGTCCCAACATCAAGCCACACTTTGATAGCCCTCGATGCTTTGTTTTATACCTACTTCAGCTACTAAATCAGTTCCAGAGTCCAGCAAGTAGGTTTTCCTCCTTGAAAATTTGTCTTTCGATAAGTCAGCAACGCCAACCACTCGTACAATATTATCAGAAATTCGGCGAAGAAGTTATCATGGATATCAGAATAGATATGCCTCCCCATCTACTCTTTTGTCATTAATATATAATTTCTATTCTCTTCTACTACGAATTCTCGATCCTTCTGGTTGAACCAATCCTGAATCTCTGGTCTCGTTGAATGCCACAACATATACTTCTTCTCCTTGTACTAAGTGTCACATACCCCAATTTTGCAAAAAAACAATTTTATATTATTTGAGGAACAATATGTTAAATTTTATGCTAAGTTGTAATTGATCACCCAGTGGGGTCAAGGATATTTAATGTAAACTCTGAATATTTTATTTATAAATAAATAAATGAGGAGACAACAGCTTAGGAGAGCTGTTAAAAGAGTGTTTACTGGTCAAATTGGTGGAGGAGACTGGGTGGAGAGCAAACTGACATGTGGCAGCATCCTCAAACCACTTCCAACTGTTGCAGGTGGCAACCTCCCTACATTTGTGGTCATGATTCCCCAAGAAAGTGGAATCAGAGCAGGTAGCTCAATTAATGAAAAATGACCCAGAAGACCTAGGCATCTTTATAAAAATTCCCATTGAAGAGAGATGAGGCTTCTCATTCTAGAGAAGTGATCATTCAGGGTGAATGAATTTACTTTAGATAAATTCAATGGAAGGAAAATTGGAAAGTGTTTGAGGGGATAACTGCTGATTGATCTTGTTGCAGCTTTTAAGCTGAAGATCATACCGCTAAGAGCAGATTGTTGTTACTGAGGTATTGAACTAATCAGGTGACAGAGGGATTCTGCAATTGCATACTCCACCCAGTTCTCAGCCAAGAAGACCAGGAACAGGTTTGGGGGTCCTAAGGAAGCGTTGTTTGAGCCCTCTCCAGGAGATTGGTAGGGAGGAACGACCTTCTAAAGTTGTTGTCGTCTTGTCCTCAACAGGTTCTATGTTATTTTATTTTACTGTCTTAGTTAAATAAATCTTATTTTAGATGTTACATGAATGTAATTAGTTCTGAGTTTGTAAATTGTTCAGTTATTATTCTTATTAGACTGTTAATAGAAATGAAAATGATTTAGGAAAATAATTAAATAGAAAGGATTTAAAATCCTGAGCTGTGTTTTTCCACACTTGGTTACAGGCCGTACTCTAGCACAGTTAGTTTGATTAAGGTAAATGAAATAATCCTTGTAATGGAATGATAATAGTAAATGTGAATTCTACATCTGTATGTAAATGAAAATAGACTGTATTTCAATGTTTAGAACGCAATGATAAAGCAGTATTGTAGTTTGTTTATATTTATTGTTTTAATTTAGTTTATGTAGATGAAAACACAAGTGAAAGAAATAGTATTATACACTAGTACCACAGTATTAGTATACTGTTAAGAAATATAAGTCTATAGGAAATAATAACTATTATTACATAAAATATGTATACAAGTTAATAACTAAACAATTCTGGAAAATATTAACTTAATCTTAAACTATTATTATTAAAAACCAGATTAGGGTTTCTCTTACAAACCCTTATTTATGTAAAATAAACAGAGTTCAAGGTTAATAATCTTTTATCTACAGAGCTCTAAATAATTATAAATTACAAAGAAAAAAATAAATGTATTTATAATTAATAAACGAAATAACTACGCTTATGTACATTCATGCTTTTAAACAAAATAAAAACTAGACAGGTTATTACCTGTGAAAAAACTAAGGGTCAAAACTATTTCGACTAAACTATTCAAGTACAAATTAATCTATATCCATTTACATTGCTAACTGAGATTTGAAAATAACAAGGAAACTATAAACTGTGCATTAGACTGATTATAGTTTTATCTTTACAACTTTAAAATGTATTTACAAACCTTTTTAAATTAAGTACTTCATTAATAGGTTAATGAACAACAATACACCTGTAATAGCGAAACTGAAGCAAACAAGAAACAATGCTCAAGTAATAATTTATTTAATAATACATTTACGAAAGGGTTTCTTTTCCACTAAACCCTAACTATTATATTCTGGACTGATAGTATAAAATTATAAATTTTACATTATGACTGTTCTACAGTATTCACATTAACACTATTTACTTATAAATGTATCATTAACAGTAAATTACTTCACTAACAGTTGAAGAAGAAAAACCTATTTTACAGTATTATCATTTAAAAGATAAATTAGAATAAAACAAAGAAATTGAAACAGAAGTCAATTTAAAACCATGAGTTCAGGAAAAACCCTTTTATCCTAAAACCAGAGTATGATATTACCAAGTCGTAAGGTTGTAATCACTTTTACAAACCAAAGAAACTACTTACAAGTCACGGCTTAAGAGCCGGAGCTACCTAGCAACACGCAAGGGTTTTTAAAAACAAAACTAAGTATTAAAACCTACTAAGCATCTAAACATTGGAGGAACCGAAGCTATGCTTCCCTTCAAACTATAACTCCTTCCAATAACCTTTGCAAGCAGGTAGATGCCACGACAAACCGGGGCTTACCCGTTATGGCCATGAAGTCAACCAACGCTGGAGAAGTTTCCTTCAAGCCCGAAGTCAAACTGTGATCTGCAAGAACAAGACTGAACACATTAGTTATAAGTTGTAATCATTATGATAAAAATAGTAACTAGAAATTAATAATAAGAGTAGGGTAAGACTATTACCTATAAGTAAGAAGTTTGGAGCCCAGGAGGAGACTGAACCAGTTCGAGGAACTGCACCTTGAAGAAAGGAAACCCTCATGCCAAACCTGTGACAAAGGTAGCGAGTTTCTTATTCCAGTTTCCACTGATGATGGAGCAAGCCACGAGCAGAGACAAGGGTAACGCTATGCCCAGTTCTCTAACTACTGACAGAGTTAAGAAAACCACCCTCACGGTGTTCATTAACTTCCAGAAAGAAACCGAGTTACAAACTATGAATCCCTTAACTCTTGCACAAATGATATAGCACTATACCATACACAATGGAGCTGTTAAACGATGAACCATCGAGCCTCTCATGGCCGCAAAGAAACCCAAACAGCGCAGAGCCAAACCCTCGAAAAATAATGAAGAGGATAGGGTTTCTATGTGAGTTTTTAAATCGACCAATGCATGGTGGAGACACATCCACGTTCCCATCGAAAATTTTATTCAAAAGTGGGTCGATCCATATAGTCAACCTGCACTGTCGGGTGAACACATATTATTGCCAATAATTTATACCTTATAACTAATGATAATGTTTTGTATTAAAGG
>LPNX011039722.1:25817-73713 GCA_001517045.1 Pseudotsuga menziesii
GGAACAGGTTGATATTTATCACTGCTTAAAGAGAGTTATAGGTAATCTATTTGTAAACTTTTTCTTTGAAGATCTTAGAATTATATTCATGTGTATAAAGAAGCACATTGAATATTAGACATAGCAATAGCAGTAATTTCATGCTTCAATAAAAGTGTTTTTTATGTTAAATTATGAGCCCTACGCTCATCAGTAGAACTTGTGAGTAACTTGGCATATAACATTAAAAATGAAAACTTAAGTAGAAGTCATGCTGGTAAAAGACATTAGTATGTTAAGGATATTGGTCTCTATGACTAACTTAAAATACTGTCATAGATTCGAAAACAACAAAGAAAGTTACTTTACCTCATCATAGCCTTGATATCTATTAATCAATTTATGCTCTAGCATTTTTAATATGCTAAAGAAGTACTTCTTGACTTAATGAAAAAACAAACTCCTACTTGTTCAAAATTTACTTGTTGAACCTGTAAGAACTAGAAATCTAGCTGAGTTAGCAATTGCTAAGTAAGCCCCAGTTTAAAACATAGCTTCTCACCTACTTGACAAAATCAAATCATCAATACAGCTAGAAGTAACTGAATGCAGGTCATAAACATAACATATCAAAATTAAAGTGGTATTAGTTTTTATGTGTTTGAAGTTAATCACTACATATTGTTAACTGTTTCATTTTCCGTTAGCCTCTAGTAGTTATTAAACTGTGACTTTAGACATTTAGGTTACATTAAAAATTTTAAATTTTTGTGAAAATTTGAGGTTATGACATGTGGTATCAGAGCACAAGGTTCAAACGCTAGGCCTTGATAAATCTCAACTTGCTTATATGAAACAGTGTATTAAATCATTTTGCTGATGTTGTTTTCTTTTTAATGTTATTCAACAGAGAAATTTGATTCTGAGTTCAACAACAGGTATGGAAAGACTGGAGGAATATGGGGAACAGGAATCTCCCTTTACTAAACAAGAAAACTTACAGAGAGAACCTATACAAGAAGACATAACCACTAATTCCTCAGAACTTTTACAAATAGTAAAAGAATTAAAATCTAAAATGGAATCTGTTAAAAAAGAAAATGAGGATTCTGAGAGCTCAGGAGGAGCTGAATTAGATCCTAACAGAAATATTTCATACTGAGGGAAGGGGAAAGAGAACTGAATCATAAGACATAAGTTACCAACATAAGTATAAAAAGACTAAACAGACTAAAAATGAAAGCAACTCATCTTCTGAAGTATTTGGTGATCAACGTAATTTTCATTCTAGTAGTGATAGTAGTGAGGATAATCACCACTCTAGAAAAAGAAAATATAAACCTTATGAAGAAATTTATGGAGAATTTAAAAAGATCAAACCACCAACATTTAATGGGGAAACTAAAAAGGGGGAGGAAGCAGAATCCTTGTTATCCGAGATGAAGAAGTACTTCCAGATTTATAACTATTCTAACCAATTAAAGGCTAGAATGGCTATCTATAATATTTTGGGGAAAGTTGATATATGGTGGCAAGATTTAAAGAGAGTGAAAGGAATAAGAGAGAAAAACATAAATTGGAGTACTTTCAAGAAGTACTTTAAAAATAAATTTTTATCTGAACAGTACTATGAAGAAGGGGCTAAAGAATTTTATGAGTTAAAACTGGGTACAATGACTATGAAAGATTTGAACAGTAAGTTTTTAAGTGTGCTTAGGTATGTGCCATACCTTGTAGATGAAAAACAGAAGGTACAGCGGTTCCTCAGCTATTTACCTTATCACATAAATGATAGGATTGAGTATGACAATCCAAAAACTCTGGAAGAAGCTATGAGAAAAGCCAATTTTTGTTATGAACAGAATCGGAAAAAGGGGAGCACGGCCAACTGGAAGGCCAAAAAGAATAATAATAACTATGATCAAAAGAAGAAAGAGTTTGTGCCCAATTGGAATTATAAAAATAATAAGGCCATAAATTTTCCTAATAAGAATTTCCAAGGGAATAAGAATAATTCACCGAACAATCAGAACAATCAAAAGAGTAAAGAGTCTGCTAATAACCATGGTAATTACACAAAGAATTTGAACGAAAAGAACCCATAAAGTGCTCGGAGTGTAATGTCCCACATTATGCCTCAGTCTATCCTAATTGGAAAAAGATTGTCAATAATATCCATACAATACAGGAGGAGATGACTGTTGGATATTTAGCAAGGACTATGCCCAAGATCAATGCAGCCTTGGAGAATCGACAAGCAGATTATCAAACTTCCATGGTGGAAGTAGAAGGTAAGATAAACCAAACACCCATAGCTATTTTAATTGATCCAGGAGCTGGTATAAGTTATATTTCACCTAAATTGGTAGAAAAATGTAAGTTGCCTGTTGAAAAGTTTGCAAGTTCTTGGTTGGTTCAGTTAGCTACTGGTGCAAAAAGGAAGGTAACTTGTTTTCTAAAGAATTGTGCAGTAATTATGGATCAATTTGAAACTTTTGTAAAGCTTAATGTACTACCTCTGGGTTCATATGACATACTAATTGGTATGGATTGGTTAGAGCAACATAGGGTGATCTTAAAATGCTATGATAAAACATTTACTTGTATAAATAATGATGGAAAATCAATAAGTGTAAATGGAATCCCTAGAAAAACAACCATAAGGCAGACTTATGCTCTACAACTTAAGAGAGCTGTTAGGAAAGGTTGTAAGGCTTATGCAGTAACGGTAACTAATGAAGAAAATTTAAATAACATCGATAAATTAAAATTGGAGGATATACCAATTTTAAAAGAGTATGTAGATGTATTTCCGGAAGAAATTCTGGGACTACCTCCGAAAAGGGAACTAGATTTTACATTGAGCTGGTACCTGGTGCAGTACCCAGCTCAAAGGCCCCTTATCGGATGAACATACTTGAATTTAATGAACTTAAGTCACAATTAAAAGAACTTATTGACAAGAAGTACATTCGACCCAGTGTGTCTCCCTGGGGGGCACCTGTCATCTTCATTAAGAAAAAGGACAGAACTCTACAACTTTGCATAGATTACCATCAGTTGAATAAGATGACTATTAAAAATAGATACCCATTGCCTCACATAGATGATCTGTTTGATCAACTACATGGAGCCACGGTGTTTTCTAAAATTGATTTAAGGTCTGGATATCACCAAGTTAGAATTAAATATGAGGACATCTTTAAAACAACTTTTAGGACTCAATATGGCCATTACAAGTTTGTTGTCATGCCATCCGGGCTAACTAATGCTCTAGCTTGTTAGAATAATCAACCCATATTTAGCTACCTTAGACATTAATTAATCCATTTTTGTCTTATTTGCCTAGTTTCCATATTCCACCTTATGCAAGTTGTCCTCCACATGTACAAAGTGGTAAAACTTGCTAAAACTGAGTCATGGAGCACTTGGGAAACCTCTTGGAATCAATTCTACTTTATTCCTGGCCTTCCTAGTGCATGTCTGCTTTTTTCTGCTTTATTGCCTGCTTTTGTTGAGTTTTAAGGCAATTGGGAAAGTTTGACTAGGTGAAGTTAACTTGTTTTTTGTCCTCATCATCCTCCACTCTTTTCTACTAATAAAAGCATGTATGAGTTGTCCTTCCATCACCTATTAGCTTTCCTAATTGATTTTTCCAATTCGTGAGCTCCTAGATAGATTTGGAAGCTGCTTTATGCACCTATGGGGGATTTGCTTAGATTTAGTAAGCCTGCTTTTGACCAATTCGAATGGAATCCCAATGCATTCAAATATCTCATGTAATTATTTATTGTGGCAGCCTATGAATTCACAGGGTTGTCTATTGTACACTTATTCAATATAGATTAGTGTTCTACTCCATATTCAGTCTCCTTTGTGTGTAATTTGCATGTGTAATTGGCAATTTTTGTGAGTGTAATTGTTCTAACACCTGGGTTCAATTTCCAAATGGTATTAGAGCATTTGTAGATTGATTTCTCTTCTTCCAATTTGTTATTGCAGGTTTGACATCATTGACTGGGAGCATTCTGCTGACTGAAGGGACAATTTCTGAGCTATGGATCAATCTCGGAAGATCATCTTGACTCCATTTAATTTCTTTGAATGGAAATCAAAGATGGAGATATTGTTGAGAGTGAAAGGCCTCTATAGAGTGACTATGGCAACAGAAGCAGAGCCCAATGCAGTTGTAGAGAAAATTAAATGGCACAACATGAGGGATGAGGCCTATGGTCTCCTATGTCTGAGCATATCCAGAGACCTCCTTTTCCATCTTGATGGATTAACATCACCAAATGAATTATGGGAGAATATTTTTGAGCTTTTTGGTAAGACAGATGAGATGAGGGGACATCAAATTGAAAATGAATTGATCTCCTTGAGTCCCAACAACTTCGAATCCCTGTAACTCTACTTTTCCAAGTTCAAAGCCCTTGTTTTGCAGCTAAAATAGTGTGGAATCGAAAAGAAGGAGGAGCAATTGGTTTTGGCCATACTCTCGAAGCTTGGCCCTAACTATTCAGTGTTTGTTTCGACCTTCCATGCCACCAAGTTGACATCTCGAGCTTGGAAAATGCCTAGCCTTGCATATTTCATGGAATATCTCACACAAGAACAAGATAAATTGGTGATGATGGGCACCATCAAACCTTCCAAAGACCAAGCTCTGGTTGATGGAGATTCAAGGGTGGATTTGAAAGGCAAGAAGAAATCTAAGAAGCCACCTGAGCAAAAGAGAGACAAGAATAAGTCTCCAGAGGAGCCCCAAGGTTCCAAGAAGAACCCCCAAAAGAAGAAGAACAAAGGAGAAATGAGCAAGTGCGCATATTGCAGTAAGGGAAATCATCCTGAAAGCTCCTACATGAAGAAGAAAATTGACATGCTGACCCAAATCCTGGGGAAGAATGGCATCTCCCTTCCTGATAGCTCAAAGAAGAGGGAAGGAGGATCAAATTCAGAAGACAGAGAGAGAGTTCATTCATTGGTTGCTGGCACATCAAGCTCACCTAGTTTCATCATTGATTCTGGAGCTTCAAGACATATGGTTTCGACCAAGGAGGCATTCACCTCACTTGACATGTCGAAAGGTCCACCAACAGTACTGGGAGATGACTCTCTCATTGAAAGTTTGGGCAAAGGGAGGATTGATCTTGACCATGGTAAGTTCAGCAATGTATTGTATGTTCCAGGTCTTGCCTCTAACCTCTTATCAGTGTATCAGATGACCCACACAGGGTATCCAAAGAATGTCATATTCTCCCTTGATGAAGTTGATATCATAGAGATCTCAAGTGGTAAAGTCATTGCAAAAGGAGTTGCAAATCACACTTCGAAGGTATACATGTTCTCACACTTCCTACCCTACTCAAACCCCTCTACTCTTCTAATTCATTCTAATGAGGCAAGCAAGATTTGGCATGAAATATTTGGCCATCTTAACTATAAGTATATTTCTGATCTTAGTGAAAAAGAAATGGTCATACAGTTACCAAAGATTAAGTTTTCCAAAGGAGTCTGTCAAGGTTGCATCTTAGGAAAACACCCAGAGCATAAATTTGAGAAAGCTAGTCATGAGAGAACCTCTCCACCTCTTGAGTTGATCCATAGTGATGTTGCTGGCCCATTTCCTCATATGTCAATGAGTCAGGACAAATATGCATTGACATTCATAGATGACTTTTCTAGGTACTGCTAGGTTTACTTCCTGAAACACAAGTCTGAAGTTTTTGGCCTCTTCAAAGTCTTCAAGGCTTTGGTTGAAAACCAATCTGGGAGAAAACTCAAGGTCCTCAGATCTAACAATGGTGGTGAGTATGTCAATTCTGAGTTCATTCAATATTGTGAAGATGCAGGTATTCAGATGCAGCATTCTATCCCTTACACACCACAACAAAATGGTGTTGCTGAGAGGAAGAACAGATCACTAAAAGAGATGGCAACCTGCATGATGGAGGCTAAGACTTTTCCACCAAAGTTTTGGGCCGAAGCTATAAAATGTGCAGCCTATATCCAGAATAGGGTGCCTCATAAACAACTTTATGGTATGACTCCTTTCGAAGCATGGAGTGGGCACAAGCCAGATGTGACCCATTTCAGGATTTTTGGCTTAAGGGCTTGGGCTAGAATTCCCACAGAAAAGAGGAAGGATTTGCATCCCCAAAGCCAAGAGTGTCTATTTGTTGGGTACTTTGAAGATTCAAAAGGGTACAAGATAATCAATTTGATCATAAACAAATCCTTCATTGAAAGGAGTGTTCAGTTCCAAGAAGAGCCTTTAGCAGGAGAATCCTCTTCACCACTAGAACCATTGAATGTAAGTGAAGAGATAGTTGAGTTTGTTGATTCTTATATGTTTTATAATGATGATTTAATTGTAGATCCTAACAGTCCTACAAGATCAAAATGGGCAGAAAATACAATTCATGCAGCTGGAGAACTAGCTCGAAATGCTAGTGATCCTAGGAGGACTAGATCTCAGTTTGAGAGTGCTCTGTGTATGAAAGACCCTTTGTTTACAGAGAAATTCTATCTGATGGTTGAATCAGACCCACAAACATATGAATATGCAGCACATGATCCAAGATGGAAAACAGCCATGGAAGAAGAGTTCATCTCACTCCAGAAGAACAACACTTGGGAGCTAGTTGATCTTCCCCCAGGGAGGAAGCTAGTTCAATGTAAGTGGGTTTACAAAACCAAGTTTGCTTCTGATGGTTCACATTTGAAATATAAGGAAATATTGGTAGCCAAGGGATACTCACAGGTACATGGCATAGACTACAATGAGACCTTTTCACCAGTGGCAAAGATGGACTCCATCAGGCTAGCCTTAGCCATTGCAGCTTCGAAGCAGTGGGAGGTACATCACATGGATGTGAAGTGTGCTTTCCTGAATGGAGATCTTACTGAAGATATTTACATGAATCAGCCTCAATGCTTTGTTACTAATCCATCTCTTGTGTGCAGGCTAAAGAAATCATTGTATGGGCTTAAGCAAGCCCCCAGGGCTTGGTATGCCAAGATTGATGGCTTTCTGCTATCATTGAATTTTGTTCGATGCAAGTCAGATCCTAATGTTTATTTGAAGCTGATTCATGGTTCTTTGATTATTATTGTCTTGTATGTATATGACCTTCTCATTATAGGAAGCCCAAAGGATGAAATTTCCTCCTTGAAGGATGCAATGAACCATGCATTTTCTATGACTAATTTGGAATTATTGAGCCAATTATTGGGTCTTGAGATTGCTCAAACCAAACATGGAATAAAAGTACATCATTCCAAGTATGCTTTGGATTTGCTGAACAAGTTCAACATGAAATATTGCAAGCCAAGAAAGACTCCCTTCCTTTCAAGAGTTAAGCTTGAAGAAGCAGATTCTTCACCTATGGTAAATAATACACTGTATAAGCAACTGATTGGGTGTTTGTTGTACCTTACACATACTTGACCTGATATTTCTTATGCAATAAGTGTGGCTTCAAGATACATGTATCAGCCTCATGAGATCCATTGGAGAGCAAACAAAAGGATCCTTAACTTTGTTCAAGGAACAAGGACTCATGGGATCTTCTACAAAGTGAAATATGATCTTGATTTGATTGAGTTTACTCACAGTGATTGGGCAGGTGACAACACAGATCGAAAGTCAACATCAGGATATGTGTTCATGCTTGCTGAAGGACCAATCAGCTAGTCAAGCAAGAAACAGAGTGCCATTGCACTCTCATCTACAGAAGCAGAGTACCGAGGAGTTGTAAATGCAGCAACTCAATGTTTATGGTTGCAGGGGTTACTTGGTGAGTATGGCTTCGAATCAGAATACAAAACTACTATCTATTGTGATAATTAGAGTACCATTCGAATCTGCAATGATCCAGTTTAGAGACAGAGAACCAAACACATTGAGATCCATATGCACTACATCAGACAGCTTGTGCATGATGGCACCATTCACCTACTCTTTTGTTCATCTTCAGAACAAGTACCAGATATCTTCACCAAAGTTTTTTGTGAGAAGACATCCAACAATCTCAAATCACTGCTATGGATTGTTGATCATGCTGTGAAGCATGATTGATGACAATATTTTCAAATTTTGTTTTACTGTCCATGTTTAAGGGAGGATTTTTCCCACTGGGTTTTTGCCTCTTTCCTTGGTTAAATGGACATGCAGTATGTAAAGAGTGACTAAGCCTTGTTGCTAGGCCCTATAATTTTCTAATATTTTACTCATAATTCAAGCTTAAGGGGGGGTGTTAGAATAATCAACCCATAGTTAGCTACCTTAGACATTAATTAATCAATTTTTGTCTTATTTGCCTAGTTTCCATATTCCACCTTATGCAAGTTGTCCTCCACATGTCCAAAGTGGTAAAACTTGCTAAAATTGAGTCATGGAGTGCTTGGGAAACCTCTTGGAATCAATTCTGCTTTATTCCTGGCCTTCCTAGTGCATGTCTGTTTTTTCTGCTTTTGCTGAGTTTTAAGGCAATTGGGAAAGTTTGACTGGGTGAAGTTAACTTGTTTTTTTTCCTCATCATCCTCCACTCTTTTCTCCTAATAAAATCATGTATGAGTTGTCCTTCCATCACCTATTAGCTTTCCTAATTGATTTTTCCAATTAGTGAGCTCCTAGACAGATTTGGAAGCTGCTTTATGCACCTATGGGGGATTTGCTTAGATTTAGTAAGCCTGCTTTTGACCAATTCGAATGGCATCCCAATGCATTCGAATATCTCTTATAATTATTTATTGTGGTAGCCTATGACTTCACAGGGTTGGCTATTGTACACTTATTCAATACAGATTAGTGTTCTGCTCCATATTCAATCTCCTTTGTGTGTAATTTGCATGTGTAATTGGCAATTTTTGTGAGTGTAATTGTTCTAACACGTGGGTTCAATTTCCAACAGTTGTTTTTATGTTTCTAATGAATAATGTAATGCATAAATATCTAGATAAGTTTGTGGTCGTGTTTATCGACGACATATTAATCTATTCAAAATCTGAAGAAGAACATAAGGAACATTTAAAAATTGTCTTGCAAGAGTTACGAGATCATTAACTCTTTGCAAATTTTAGTAAATGCGACTTATTTAAGGATAAAATCCAGTACTTAGGTCATGTGGTGACTAAGAAAGGAATTTTGGTGGATCCCGAAAAGATAAAGGTGAATGAAGATTGGTCAGTTCCTAAAGACGTAACTGATGTTCGATCCTTCATGGGAATTACCGGTTATTACTGGAGGTTAATTGAAGGGTTTTCGAGAATCACAAATCCGATAACCTCCTTGCAGAAAAAGGGAAAGAAATTTGACTGGAACCAAAAGTGCGAGGAGAGTTTTAAAAAGTTAAAAACCTTATTGACTAGCGCACCTATTTTAAGAATAGCTTATCCAAATAAATATTTTATAGTGTGTACTGACACCTGCAATGATGGTTTATGCAGAGTATTGACTCAAGAAGGGCATGTTATTGCTTATGAGTCTAGGAAATTAAAAATTCATGAAAAGAATTATGCAACTTATGATCTGGAATTAGCTGTTGTCATACATGCTCTAAAGATGTGGTGTCATCATTTAATTGGAAGAAAATTTATTCTAATGACAGATAATAAAGCACTAAAATATCTGTTAGATAAACCTAATCTGAATGCTAGACAATCTAGGTGGCTATCTTTTCTAAGTGAGTATAATTTCGAAATTCAGCACATTAAAGGGAAAGAAATAAAAGTTGTTGATGCATTAAGTAGAAATGCAAGGCTGAACTTTACAGCAGTTATCAGCAATTATACAAGGCTGAAAATTCAAGGTTATGAAACTAAGGTCCCATCAATAGAACCATTTGTTGACATAGATCTATAGATAGGGGTTCACACTTTGTCGACACCCCTAACTTAGAGATCTCCCTAAGCACTAGCCTAGATGGGTTTTACCCTATCAGGAAACACCTACGAGGAAGATGAAGTCTCACCCAAAATGTTCGAGGGAGAACTGTTGGAACCACGTTTTCACAGTAAGAAGTATGGTTTTCGTGCATATATTGTTCAGCTATAGCCACATTACTCTGAGATCTAGGCACTTGTTCATATTATAAACCATTTAGATCGCATCAATACATCCGATCGCAGCATTATGTTTACTCACAAACAGATCGATCTGCATGACATTATTCAAAACACGGAAACATTATATCATCGTAACATTTTATTATAAATTTGATATTATTTCATAGTTTTTTATGAATGTTGTAGTGGAATGAGTATATGAATAAATACTTGGTCAAAGAAGTGGGAGGCGGATGGATGATGTGTCAAGGTGTTGTTTGAATCCTTCAACTCAACATGGAAGATCATATGAGTTGACATTATGGCATTATTGAATCAATGTAAGGCTCCATTGAGTGAATATGCATAAGTAGATTATCTAAACATGCATGTTGGCATATGTGTTGATTGTATTATAAGAGTGCTTTATGTTCTTGTATTGCATATATGGTGAATGATGTTTCATTAGATTTAATATGATCGACAACTAAAAATCATTGAATTCTTTGTATTATAAATTTGAGATTATTTCATAGTTTTTTATGAATGTTGTAGTGGAATGAGTATATGAATACTCACTATTGTTTGAATGATTTGAAATTTTTTTCAAAAGAAAATGTATTGTAGGTAGAGTTTCCTTGGACATAGTAGTGAGTTTAAGACTATAATGAATATTGAATGCTACCATATGCAAAGATCCAAACAATGTTAGGAGGATTTCATAGTTGTGAATTTGGTTTCTATATGAAATAGATTTTAAATTTTTGAATGAAATTTTATGATGACATCTCATGGTAATTGTATGTGTATGATACAGGTGAGATGATGGATATGTCTAGTGAAGGAAGATAATGGAATTGTTGAAACCTGGGAAAGAATGTTATCCTAATGACATTGGAACTTTGTTGAAGACAAAGAGAAAAACAAGGATGGTGTTATTCCAAGGGGAGAGGATTGTAATGCCCCTTGTTTGAACATTGGAATATATTGGATCCATTGTGTAAATGTTTTCCTTATTTGAGCCATGGGATTGACTCATCAAACTAATCATAGTGATATGTAAATATTATGTTGATTAAAAATATGAATGTATTAAGATGACTATGTAAGATGCACCATAGGGGATATGATTCCATTAGAGGGGATGCTGAAAGGGGACCCTGGGGGATTGATTCCTTCATTTCCAAGTGTCAACCATAGAACCAATCTCATTTCTTCTATGTGCTAAGAATGAGTCGATTACTTACTTTTTAATGTGTTCACTCAATCATTTAATTCCCGTATAAGGTTGGTGGGAGAAGTCCCTTCTTGTAGTTAAGGAAGCATGAGAGTGCAGGTGCTTCTATGAAAATGTAGAAGTCCCTTTCTCCATGGTCAAAGGTTATGTTACGGGATCCTATTGTTTTCTCCTCTATCCTACCCAGGAACATAATATCAACACCGAGCCTTTAACCCTTGGACATGCCATAAGTATGGTTTTAATGTAGTGCCAAAGATCCATTGTATATTACTTCAAGGCATTTTTAATTGGGAAAATTTTAAGAATACAAGTTCTTATCTTAAAGTATAGAAACCTTGGTGAATCTTCCTAATTCTTAAAATCACAACCATCATAATGTTTGCAATATTTTTGTAATATGAGCAGCAAGCCTTTAATCCTTTTACTATTTTTTGTAATATTTTCTTATGTAATATGAACAACAAGCTTTTAACCTTTGGACATTCCATGGACATGGTTATTGATGTGGTGCCAAATATCCATTGTATATTTACTTCAATATATTTTTAGCAGGGAAAATTTTAAGAATACAAACTTACCTTAAAGTATAGAAACCTTGGTGAATCTTACTGATTATTAAAATAACAACATGAAATTTTGCAATATTTTTGTAAAAATATTCAAATTTATGAATATTTTTTATTGTTTCTAGAAAACCTTACCATTTTTAGTGTAAATATTTGTATCTTGTCGAATTTGAGTTAATCATTTAGAAAAAATAGAAATTGGCTCAAATCATTTTTTGGTTAAAAACATGGAAAATAACCTATAGTTAAAATTTAGCCTGTAAAATTTTCCCTAATTTTCAACATAATTTAGAAATTTACATAGTGTATGATCAAAATATATCTGCATTAGTTGAAATAGTGAAGCATTGAAAACATTTTTTGCTCATTATATATATTAGCATACACTTTTCTTTTAAAGACATGGAGCAAGATCAATTTGCATGAAGTGGATTAGATATTTTCAATATTTTAGTGTGATTAAGTGCCAAAAAGGAAGCATAAACAAGGTTGCATATTTCTATCATGAGGACCCTTAAGAATCAAATTGTCATTTTTTTTGCACAGTTTCAACCATTTGAGTAAATGCTTTCAAAGAACCTTATGCACATGTCTCATAATTCAGATGGATATACAAAGTCCTATAGAAATCTATATTGGATCTACTAGATAAATATTTACATGATTATATGTTGAATGACATAGTTTTGTATAGATTGTGCACCGTTTTTGTTCCACATCAAAGATCACAAACTACAACTATTGCATGAGGCATATCATTCTAAAATATCATGACAATTTAGAGTTGAGAAGACCATTCCCTATTTGGATAGGCATTTATATTGGTTGAAGATGTCATAAACAAAGGAAACTTCATAAGGAGCTTTCCCCTTTATAGCATTTTGAAATGATTAAATCAACGATAGGTAAACTATCTATTCCACTTATAATATTGGGTATACCATGGGAGTAGATTTCAATCTATTTACTTAGAGGTCTATTAACAACATATTTGTCTAAACTCACTATGATTTTGCACGGTTTTTCAACATGATTTTGGGCGTTCATGGCAAAAAAAAAAGGATTTTAAGGGCATTGATTCCATTTATGCATTTAAAATCATGCGACAAACAACAGAAATTTCAGATTTCAAGCAAAATATTCAACACATTCCCATAAAAAAGGCTAGAAAGTTAAAAAACAACTTCTATTTAGACATCTCCATTAAGAGCTAATAAGTTCAATAACTATTTTAAAGTGAAAGGTGACTAATAAATTCTAATATTCCTCACATTATCATTAAACATATTAGATATACCATTTTTAATTTGCCTTTGACATCATCATATTACCTTACCCCACATTAACATTATCATTAAACATATTGAAGAAAAGATGTTTGGGTGGACCTTCACAATTTACAACACATAAGATCTACAGACATTCAATAATGGAGGATGATGAAGAAGAATCTAATTTGTTCTCGAAAAGCTAGTTGCATAAGAGCACTTTCATTAGTTTGGGTGAGGCTCTCACTAATACAATGTCATATGGGCACAACTTGGTTGGAAGCTTGTAGATGTGGATGATGAGTATTGAAAGGGAAAGGATATCAAATGCATGTTTGAGTATTACCTAATTCAATTGAACAGTGGGGATGGCATCATTAATTTCGAGTGAAAGGTGTTGACCTTGCTAAATTAGTTATCCAAGAGGCCCCATATCCCTTTCCCAATACGTTTGGAGCCATCATCTTGTCATTAAAAATCAGTCTCATGGCTATGTTTTTTTCTGAATCCCATTGATGGAGTTGGGTGGCGTGGAAGTTATTATTACTAAATCAAATCAAATAACAAACGCCTCTGATAATGTGTCAGCCGTGGACTTCCATTGATGTATTAAACTCAAGCCAAGGCAACTGGCAGAGCGATGTGTCTGAGAACGATCTACTACTGTGGCCGGCCGAAGGTGCGAGTAATCGAACCCAACGGCCATGCGCGCCACTTCTCTGCGCCCATCAAGATTCCCGACCTGCTCCATCTTTATCCCCATCACTGCGTCCACCACGTCTCCGGATCGATTCTCTCCCCTGACGCCGAGCTCCAAGGCGGCCACACGTATCTGCTATCGCCTGCGCCCAGGCTTTTCCCTGCTGGCTCCCCCTCCTCCTCTCAGAATCGCCACTCCTGCTCCTGTTTTCTGCACAAGGAAGAAGAAGACAGAGCAATTGCACGCTGCCCTTCGATTTGGAAACCCGGAGATCCAGTGAGAGCGCGGCGAGATCCGAACCCGCAACGATTCTCAAGAAGATCAGCTCAGGAATGGACCGATCATAAGTCGAAGCACAACCGCAGTAGCAAAACCCTAAGGCGAGTGAGATTGTGGCAGCCATCGTTAGACATGATTTCCGAAAACAATACGCTTCTGAAGACCAAGAATGATCAGCCGGTGAAAGAAACGGAGAAAGAGACGGCGAAACCCCGAAAATATACGTTCAATCACAGCGCAAGGTAAGCATTTGTTTCTGTACTAATAGTAAAACTTTGTTGCACAGTGGAGTGGAGGGCGTTACAGGAATTGATTCGAGCAAGCTTGGGTTGGGTTTGTGTAGGACTGGGGTAACGGATCAGTCGAATTTGCATGTTATGGTGCTGTCCGCCGTAATGTTCTAACGTAACAGAAGCAGCAAGACGCCGTTGGTTGGTTTGAGTTTATACCTAGCATAAACAGACACTTTTTTCCTCTGGGAATTTGGATTATTTTGTTTTTTAAGCAGAAACCTTGAGATTGTTGCGTACTCTGAATTTTCAATATAACCATAATTTCCAGGAGAAAAGATGCAATCATTGAACAATTATATTGCAGTTTTTTACATTTTCAAAACATAGTACCTTTTCAAATGCAGGTCTTTCTATTTTTTTTCATTCTAGTCTAAATAAATCTTGAATTTTTCATTATAGTCTAAATAAATGTTGAATTATTTGGATTTTTTTAAAGGAGTATATAAAATTTGATAGAATTGCATTTTTTAAATTTAGTGTTTTAAATATTTTTATTTAATTTTGACATTTTAAAAATCTATATTTGTAATTTCAATACTTTATCAGTATTTTTATAACATTTTTATAAATATTGTATAAATAAATACTTTTCAATTTTGGCATAAATAAATTTAGTTTCTTAAACACTTTTATTGTATTTTGATTATACAATTTTAATTAGCTCATATTTGTAATTTTAATAATTATTTTGAATCCTTAACTAGATAACAAAAAAGGACAATGTTTAAACTACTTCATCTTATGTTTTTTGTTGGGCTAATAAGCCCATTTTACAGCCCAATGTATCAAGTCTATCACATGTGGGATCTCTATATTGAATTTCAATTTAAAATTCCATTCATTTGAAACCTAAGAATTTTCACATATTCTTATATCTCTATATCTTTATAAATAGATCACACAAATTCAAAACTTTATCGCCTATTTATATATCTTTATTTAAAACTTTCTACTTTGAAACAATTATGTGTGTTTCTTGCAATTTGATTTGGAATTTTTAATTAGTTGTGTAGGATAGGATTAAACTTTGTATTACTATTCAAAATGGCCATATTCATGGTGAGAATTTCGTTTTAAAAAAGTTGCATTTTTATTTTAGGATTTGTGGTTGATACAACCTATGCTTTTCTAGGATTGCAGAGGATGAGACAAGTGTATTGTACATTTTGATTCTATGGAATTCATTGGAAATTTGAAATAAACAATTATTAAAAATATATATATAAATAATAATTGGTAGTTGGTGCATGGATAACTAGTAGTTCATGAATAAATAACCAAGAGTTCATGGCAGATAACTAGAAGAAAAGAATGTAAGAGATAAAAAAATAAAAATAAAAACTGATAGTTGATACATGAAAACATGGATAACTTATAATTTGGGGTGGATTGGTAGTTGATACATAGATAATGCATAACTTCATGCTACTTAACTTTTCGTTTATGAGTGTTCACCAACCACAATTTAAGTGGTTGTGTTAGTATAAAGATGAGTTTAGTTGTTATATCAAATACCAATGTATATAATTACAATAAATTTGACCATCCTAGATCATCTATTTTCAACATCTAGCCACTTGGTCATTACATAGAAATTTACATTATGGTGTAAAAATGGGGTATTACATTCCCCTCCCCTTAATTTTATGTACTATTATAAGTACATAGTAAGAAATGTATATAGAATAACAAAAATTAATAATGTGACTCTTTAAACATGTACACTAGGTGTTTGTGTGTCATCCTCTTGTTCCATGTAATCGCATACTAGTTGTACATGAAATTTCTTATGGGTCCTCCCATTATGCTCACTCTAATAGTTTTAGTTTCACCTACAACCATCACAACCATCACTATAGAAAACATGCATGCTATAACCATTTTTATATAGTGATTTATTTCATTCATAGGAATTCTCAATTCTAAGATGTAAGGATGCATATTCATAATATGAAATTAAGTATGCAATTCTAGTAGTTATCTGTTTGAATATTTATTTCTTTCGTAGGGATAACACAAACAAGAGTTCATAACAATTCTAATTCTGGCACACCCTCATTTATTCCAACAAACTTGCCACATGAATCTTGTACAACATATTCATTTAAGTTGCCTCTCCCTTGCCACGCTCACCCTTCTAGGATTAGGCATCCCCTTCTCTATTAAAAAATACCTCGGGTGATCCACCTTGCTAAGGATATTATGTGTAAGAAGAGTGTCAACATATAACATTACTTCCATACATCCCATGGGTAGCCTATAATCAACCAGCAACCTATGCTAATCATAGGGTTCCTATGTCATCGCAATAACCTTCTTCTCAAGATTTCCAACTCACAATTGTCATCAAGTTTCACTTAGTATATAAATTCATCATTCACTTGTGTCATTCACATAAATATGCAATATCATGGGTCATATTTCTATCTTTCAACCAATCTTGGAAATAAATTTTCCAGATTATTTCCACAAAATTACTGCGACTCTACCACATATATATATTTTTCGCCCACGCCAACACACATATTTGGCACATTTTATCCCTCCTCATTGTAGAATTATCCCTAAAATTTCATGAAAGTTTGGCTTAATATGATCATGTACTGAAATTAAGAAAAACACACTAGATTTTTTCATGGTGATGTATCATGACACATGGGGTTGATGACGTATAGTCTAAGTGTCACCCATATTTCCAGTGTTAGTGTTTTTTTCAGTATTTACTTAATTTTTATATATATAACATTAAAATTACATTTTAATACGTAGAATTTAACATTAACTTGAGTCTCTGATTTTAAAATATATTCACACGCATTGAAACTCGGTTATTAAGGAATAAAAAGTCAACTAACTTTCTTAACAAGTCAATCTCCTTTTGGTAGTTGGTTTTAGACGTGGTTTTAGATATTAAAGTAATATTTGGTTTTCTATTCGAGTATTTTGTGCGTTGGTACGTGGATTTCAATTTTGAGCATTAACAATACCAATCATCTATATAAAATAGATAAGACATCATTTGATAATAAGGGCTTCCATTATTTCAAATCAATAACAATAGGCAATATATTGTTTATTGTGGTTTAGAGTAATAATAAAATAAATGTACCAAAACCTAATTTGGTAATTACAAAAAAATTATTAAAACTAATTCAAAGATAATTAAGTGATTAATCCTTTACTTGTGGCCTTAAAAGACTACTTATATTATGCATAACAATTATTATTTACTATATAAAAAGACCCAACTAAACTAATAAAATTCATAAATGCAATCCATTACATAATATGATTATTATAAAACTTAGGCTATAAAACAAGGATATCTTCCATCTTTCATGCAATTGATTGCTGATCCTTCTATCTTCCTTTTTGTTACACTACACCATATCCAAAAATGAAGGGGTCAAAATTAGTGCTTATGAGGTCTTAAGTTTGTATAAAAACTTGACTTAATTTTGGCTTTTAAAATGAAACGATCATTTTCCCATAAGAATATTTTGAAAACACTCCAATTGCATATTATTTGTTTTATTGTTTTCAGTTTCTTAATTTTCAAATGGTGGTAGAAAACCATGTTCAATAACGATACAACAACTTGTTGTCATACTTTCAACTTTATTTTCTTTCAATATATCCAAAACTCTCTTCTTGAATCCTAGTCCATTTATTTTCTTTTCCCAAAGAGAATATAGCATTATTAACTTGAAAGCAAGATATATGAAAAGTGCATTGTAATAGGATAATATGCCATCTTCTTTTTTCATTGCAAGGAAATTTACTTGTGCCAATTTTTCTTAAAATAGTGTTGAAAATAATAGTTATTAGTTGTTCCAAATTTCCATTCCTTCAATCATGCCAACATTGTCATTTCCTTCTAGATAGTGTGTAAGACAAACATTTGTGTAAAAATATATCACATCCTACTTCATCTACATAAGTTATAGAGATTGATGGCAGGAGACACCAATGAGATACATCGGTTTGATGCCCATCATGCATCCCATTCATCTTGTATGGATTTGGGAACTATGACTTCCTTACCAAATATTTCATAGGAATTCACCAAATTGCTATTGTTGCCTAAATCAATGAACAAGGTGTGTGTCGTATCTTATATTTTACATTTTGTATGAATTTGAAATATGCTCTTTGTTTCCAATGGCCATGGTTCCACCTCCTTTTCTTGATTTTAACATGCTTCCTAAAGTAGAATATGTTCTCCATCTTCAAGCATTGGATGCACTTTTTCATCATGTTTAGTGTTCTTGTGTTCAATAAACAAAACATCATTCTTATCTACTGTTAACTTTAAGTTATAAGGTACCTTGGAATTCCCATGAGTTTTATAAATCATCAACACCACATCAATAAAAAAAATATTGAGACTTTACCTCCTTCGCTTTGGCCATTAATGCTCCTTTCTCATTTTCCACATTTTTAGTTCTAATAATTATGTTTTATATTATCATAAACTATTAGATGACCTTGTTGATTTCCTTGATTTCCATCTCTTCACAATTAAAATTGAAATTTCTTCAACCCTCCATTTGTTTGTCCTCATTCCTTGTATTGTCTCCTTAAAGTTTCATTTCCACCTTCAATGCCATCCACATGCCATCAAGAGGGATTCCCTTATATTTGATAAGTTCATAAACCTCATTTCCTTGTGGATGGAAATGTCATTCTTTAATGAATCTTATCTTATCCTTGTTACACCAAGAGAAATGAGGTTTTTTCTTATATATCAAGTGGCTTTGATGTTGTGTGCAATGTACATGACTATAATAAGGAAAAGAGAGCTGACATTCAACATTGATTTTGAGAAAAAAAAGAGAGAAAAAATAAAAATCTAAGAAACATTATAACCATCTATATATTCAACAAAATTATGGATTAAAACCCTTGGTGTAAACCTCTCTAGTCATCTCAAACAAATAGAATGAATATGACACTAATCAAAACTCAATGTATTGATAAGAAACCTCTAATGTAAACCTTTTTTGTTGTCTCTAACAAACTAAGAAACATTCCCCACAACATTATCAACACTAGAATCAGGATCCTCCTCCTTTTTTCGTTGACACACTCATTGCATTGAAGAGGCGCTTTCTACAACCCAAGTGAGTAAGACGTGTCACATCTATAACACTTAAATGGCACTAGTAGGATCTAGAAAATAAATATAAAACTAAGGAGCTCTAGAAAATAAATATAAAACTAAGGACGTGCCATGTTCCAAGTTTAAATTAACCAATTTCACATTAGAAATAGTAAAAATAAACAAAACTATATTATCTGAAACAAAATCTAACCAAAAAAAACAAATATTATCCCATCCAATGTGGATTCATCTTTAGTTTGAGATGTTATTCCAATGTAATTTGTACTGAATTTAAAATGTTAAATATTTGATTAAAACAAATTAAAACATTTAAAATATATTGTTGAATAAGAGATCTAATAATATATTCTTAAATATTTAAAAATATACAAAACAAAATACATACTCTACATACTTATTAATTTAAAAAATAATTGATAAATTTCAATATTTCAAATATTTTATGCTGATTTATCCATATTGAATTAATATATGTAGTAATAGTAATGTGACATGTAAAATGTTATATTAATGTTCATTAATCTTTATAGCAAAATTTACTTAAAATTTTGGGTTATATTAGTATTAGCATAGATTTTCTTTTAACCATTGGAACAACAACCTCCTAATCATGTCCTCAATTAAATAATATCCAAATAAGACTACTTGCAAATAATGTTCCACTAACTTACTAGTTCCCTAGGCTGGGATGGAGACATAATTTTGTAATAAGGGGCTATGGGACTCAAAATTACTTTACTTTACCATATTCACATTTAAATGAGTCACATAAATGATAACTGCTAAGAAAATAAAGTGGAATGGGTTCATGAAGACACTTGGAAGCTTGTGGAGCCATTGGATGACTAGATTCCCCACACACTTGGCATGATCTTCATCCAAATTCGAACACATGGGTAATGTAATGTTATTGGAGGGTGATGTGGTGTCAAATATCATATAATGAGCCAATGAATTCTAATAGGTAAAGGAGAGTAACTATCATGTAAGAGGAAGAGACTAAAAGACAAGGTGTGCCACTTGGAAGGAGATTACATGCACTATATGACAACAAATGATGAAAGACTCTATGAAAAGTATGAAAAATTCAGACTGCATTGCAAACATATGACAAATCTAACATGAAAGGGCTAAAAATAGCTACCAAGCGATCGAATTTTGGAGTTAGAGGCAACCATTCAAATTGGGGAAAGAATTGGAGCATGAAGAATAAGACAAGTGTCATGAGAGTTACTAAACTACTAAATGAGTTGGTGGAATCCCATGGAGGGAAACTCGACCTTAGGAGGCCTCATAAAGTTAATAAAATGATTTAATGAGGAATGAAAATAGGTTTTGATCATTTTTTAATTGGCCTTTGTGGAATTTTGGAGAGGCCATTCATACCTCTAATTGGAGCTTAATGAAGTATTTTTAGTTGCAGGTTAAAGTACCATACAGTAAAATTCTCATATGTTCCCCTATTCTCTCTTTCCTTCTTCTCCATTCCCCCACACTCTCATGTTGAGGGTGCACTTGTTGGAGTGGTGTTTGTGCTCTGCTAAGTATATTTGGTGACAAAGATGTGAAATATGATGTATGGATATGTAATCGCATGTTCATATGATTTGTAAGATGAAATATCAGAAATACACATGTATGAAAGGATTGCATTCCCATGCTCTTGAATGACTAGTTTCATGTATTTGGCTTCCATTTTGGAAAGAGCTGCATACATATTTGTATGAAGACATTTCTATGAGTTTGATGATGATGGGAAAGCAATATATGATTCATGGCTCTGTAATCTTATGTCCATATGATCTGTAAGTCGAAATATTAGAAATCCATGTGTGAAAGGATTGCATTCCTATGAGTTCGAATGACTAGTTTTCATGTTCTTGGATTCCAATTCGAAGGAGTTATATATTTGATATGTATTAAGGAATTTCTATGATGTTAAATGTTCTCAAGGAAGAAATTTATAAGTTGTAGATGTTCTCCATTAATCATGTCTTGTTTTGAACTATTTCATGTACTTTTATGAGTTAAAATGAAGCTTGCAATGCCATTTTCCCCTAAGCAATTTTACTGAAAGTTATCATACAAATATTTTACTTTATAACCAGTTTGAAAAAATAATACCTATGATTAATTACAACCCCTAATGTATGATATTCACCCCCATACTCTGTTCTCAAAGGTGGGAGGTTCGTACTGCATTTGGAGAGCCAAAAGTGTCATCTACCCTTGGGGTTTTTAACGTTGATTTCCTGAAGTTTTTGTCCTTCTTTCGCTATGGACAAAAGTAAGCTGCAGAAGCAATTGGAAAGTGTATGAGAATTCATACTATGCATTAATATGTCACAATACCCCTGAAGCTCTTCTATACATAATTTGAAGTCATTTGGGTGCAACTTGGGTTTCACTAGTCTCAAGCTAGAAATTGACCAAAGTTGTGCAAACTTGAGTAACATGTCAAAATGAATTTTTGATTTGACAATTGAGTTTTTGAGGTCTGTTAGTATGTGTTAAATCCCATCGTATCCCTCCATGATAATTTTGGAAAGGTTTGGTGGTGTTTGGAACCAAACCAAAAAGGATTAGCCGCCCACATTTTCCTAGTAAATTTGCATCAAGGAAAATTTTAGGGGTGAAATTTATCCCATGGGCTATTTTTGCATTTTTTTTTTTAAGATTCGTCAATTTGCATTTTTTGAAGCCATATTTCGCCCAATTTTGATGGGTAATTTTTTTTGTCTAAAAATTGCCAGATTATTATATAAACTATATAAAATCCTTAGAAATTGAAATATTTTTAGAAATATATCAGTTGCCATTTAAGAATTCATAAGATTCACTAATATTTATACACTTTTAAATCAGTTTGGATCCTTAAAATTATCCCTGATTTGCATTATTTCTCCTTAACCCCAAACAAGGTTGCAGATTTCTAAAGTCATATACATGTTAGATTTTTATCATTTAAGCAATATGATCTTAGTATCTTATTTGAGAGAATAACATGCACATAAATCAATCACAAGAGACAATAGACACAAATATTTTCCTCGGGGAAACCATAAAGGAGAAAACCACACAACTTCCTCAGAGATAGAATGAGAACCAATGGGAGCAGTAAAAACCCAAAGACAAAAGATGATCTCCAACAGTTGTTATCTCTTTCACTTGAGCGAGCTACTTCTCTCTCACCTATGAGTTATATCTGGGTGAGTGTATGTGACAAATAGAGAGTCTCAGTCTGTATTTATACTAGTTTCCGACTTGAAAATTACTTACCAGGGCCGACATCTCTAGGAGAGTCTAATAACCCTAGTGCCCCTCAACTGTGGGGACTTTTCCCCCCTAATCAACAAGGAGGGTTAAGCTCAACTCAATTGTGGGGAATTTTCCCCCGACTTGCAACAGAGGGTTAACCTCATTGACTTTGCATGAATTTATTATATTAATGACTCTCCTGATAGGAACATCGAGGTACAATGAAATACAAATGATTCTCCTGATAAGAACCTCTGGATACAATATAATTGAATACATTCTAAAGTTACAAATACATTAACACTCCCTCTTAACTAGGAAGGTATTCTCTTGACACAATTCATCAGCACAAGTCTTCTTCTATGGATCATCATTAAAGCTAGATCGTCACTGGATCATCATCAAAGTTGGATCATCAATGGATCATAATCATCACTACTCCGCTATCTCGATCAAATGGTGCTATCTCTCAATTCTACTCGTCACAGGAATTTCTACAGAGCCAACCCTTTTTCATGTTGGTTGTAGGCCCAGCCTCCATGTAGGTCTTCATCTTCTTCAACACTTATATCTGACCATGGGAGGAACACATCCAGGAACCATGTCAGAAAGTCCCAGCACTCACATCTGACCATAGGAGGCCCATCCTGCCACCATGTCAGAATGGCCCAACACTTACATCCAACCATGGGAAGAACACATCCAATAACCATGTCAGAAAGGCTCAGCATTTATATTCGACCATGGGAGGAACACATCCAAGAACCATGTCGGAAAGGCTCAGCACTTATATCTGACCATGGGAGGAACACATCCAGGAACCATGTCAGAAAGGCTTAACACTTATATCTGACCATGGGAGGAACACATCCAAGAACCATGTCAGAAAGGATCAACACTTACATCTGACCATGGGAGGAACACATCCAAGAACCATGTCAGAAAGGCTCAGCACTTATATCTATCCGTGTGGGGAACACATCCTGCATCCATGCTAGAAAGGCTCGACACTTATATCTATCCATGTGGGGAACACATCCTGCATCCATGCTAGAAAGGCTCAGCACTTATATCCGATCATGGAAGGAACTTATCCTACCATGTCAGAAAGGCTCTACACTTATATCTTCCCATGGAAGGAACCAATCCTACCATGTCAGAAATGCTCTGCATTTACATCTGCCCATGGAAGGAACCAATCCTACCATGTCAGAAAGGCTCTCGGAATCATCACTTCCCCTTGGAAGGAACCTCGATCTGGAGAACACCAAGCTTCCCCCTGAAGTAATCAAAATTCACTCTAGCTAATGGCTTGGTAAACACATCAGCTCTCTGCTCGTCTGTCACAACATACTAGAGCTTCACTACTCCTCTCTGCACCATATCCCTGATATAGTGATATTTGATCTTGATATTCTTCGACTTGTCATGGAACACCAGGTTCTTGGACAACTTCACATAGCTATGGTTGTCGCAATATATACAAGTAGCATCCAACTAGAGATCAAATAAATCATATAGTAGCTTCCTCAACCACACTGCCTCACAACTAGCTGAACAAGCTGTGACATATTCTGCTTCAGCTGTTCTCAGTGCCACACAAGATTGCTTCCTGCTAAACCAAGAGATCACACCTGATCCCATACTGAAACAACACCCTAAAGTGCTCTTCCTATCACTAGCACTTCCTGCCCAATCTGAATCCACATAACCTTCCAGGTTAATCTTCTGATTCACCTCATACTTGAGCCCATAATCAATCGTACCCTTCAGGTACCTCAAAATATGCTTTGCGGTAATCAAGTGAACATGTCTTCGATCTGTTAGAAACTGGCTCAATGTGTTCACAGCAAAGCAAATATCTGATCTCGTATTCATCACATACATCAAGGACCCAATCATCTGATGATACATCGTAGCATCAACCAACTCTGATGAAGCATCATTCAATATCTTCAAGTTCGATGCCATAAGTGTGTGCTGAGGCCAGGAAAATCTCAGTTAACAACAGTAGGGATTCTCCCCAATAAACGTTCCCAATTAGATCGTTATTGTTTGGGATGGGGAATTCATCCGATTTACAATCCCGATACCATAGGTCAAGTAACAATTAAAGTATTTTACTAGTTATGGCCCTATCCACCATGCATGTTTTAGTTTTTTAATGTTTTAGGTATGATGTGCAAGTTCCTAACTAAATGCAGATGATAGAGATAACGAGGAGGGTCACAATGTGATGCGCAGGTTCTTACCTCTCATCTTACCTCTCTCGCTTCTAAATCACAAACAGCAAGAAACTAACTAAGACTCACCAACCTATCCCTAGGGATCAAAATTATCATTAATAGTGAGTAATGTATTGTATTGCATGCAAAAAGAAAATCACAGATAGCTGTTAACGTTTCTAAACACATGAATATCAATAGAAAGATAAACAACAAGATAGCTTATTGTCAATTAAAACATTCATTACTCAATGTGGAAATTTCACAAAATAAACAAGAGCACACTCATAACATGAAAGAATTCAATAGGTTAGAATGATCTCACAGTTTATGGAAACAAGCTAAAAAAGAAATAGTTCATATCCAACTAGCCCAAAGCAAACATTTGAAACTCCACAAAACTTTCTCCAACAGAAACATATAACTCTTTATTGTAAAATTAATTAGTTCTTCTTACAATACTTTCTCAAGATAGTCTGAAAAAAAATCCCCCCTTTCAATGTAAAACATCCATGAACTCACCATAAGGAGGAAAAAATTTCTTAACCTTCTATGCGAAAGAAAAAAAAAAACCTAACCTCCAACACACTTGACAGTTCAAAATCAACGAATACTACCCAAGGTGACAAGGCTATGGGTAAACCTACCTGTCAAGAGTGATGCAAGTGACCGGACGAGCTGAAAATCCACGGGTGCAGAGCAAAATGAACCAAGTTTTGACAGCTATGTGTGCATGACTTCTCCGGGCTGCTTCCATGGTGCAAACGACAAATCCAAATGCTAAATGAAAAGTCATATGTCCACACATATATACCCATGACCGGGTGGGAAACTTATCAGCGGAAAAAAATTAAATCAATCGAAAGAAATAGTTGGAGAAACGTCGCAATGGCGGGCACGAAGAGAACTACGGACCCGGTGATATGTTGAGTCAATCAGACATCGGAACCACTAAGTTCTACCCTTGGAACCAAAACTGATCCTCCTCAACAACGTTGGCAATGCACAGTTCCACCATCGTGGGCTTTACTGTTGGAATGGGTATCAGAAATCAGCAACGCTAAGCTCTAAGGAGTCGGTGAAAGAACATGATGCTTTCGAAACATCTTGAAACTAGCCTCCCACAATGCCAAGTGAGATAGACACTATGAATCCGGCTTACTCCGATCAAACAACCTGACAGCGAAATAAAACATTATCAAATATTGGAACCGCTAACCGCTAGAACTTCAACAAATTGAACTCGAGAATAAAAAAGAACTAGCCCTGATGTATCGGCGAGGGAGTCCAAAGGCACTTGGCGGGTTTAACGGTTTGGTTTCCACAGTATCAGAAGGATATTCCACTATGATTCCGATATCAAAAGGATAGTCAACTAATCTTCCGATACAGAAAAGTGAAATAGACCAAGTTTTTTAAAGAAAATTCTGAACTCAGGGCAGCTTTGGCGAAAACAAAATACTCCTAGGCCAGTTTTGATAATAAAAAAATAAAAAGGGGGGGGGGGGGCTAAAATTGAAAATTTTGGGGCAAATTGTGCAACTGCAACAATTGGTGACTACCAAGTGAACACAGAACTCTGAACAATTTCCTTTTTTATCAATAGACAGCTCCAATGATGCCACTTTACTAAATTTCTTCACCTGAATTCCCAAATGCAAGATGTATGCACTTTAATCATTGATTATAGTCCAAATTAAGGAACAGGGGAACCAATACTTCAAAGTCTAGATAACTCTTTTGAGGCCAAGAGTATGAATTTCATTTTACCTCTATCTTTGAGTAGTTTCCAACTTAGACACCACAGGATCGTAACATATGGTAAATAGATATATCCATTTGTTCCTCATTCCCATGCCATTTTGCACTTTTGTTGCTTTTGGAATTTCATCCCCTTTTGAGTCCTCATGTTTGCCTTCTTTCTGAATTTTAATTCAGGCTCCTCTATCCATAGTGTCCTTTTGTGTGAGAGATATATTTAAATCTCATCTCACGGACGGAGAATAACTTTGTCAGTCTTATACGTACTAATATGGTTCAGTACTTTCTTTGATACATATTGCTTTTCGAGGAGATTTTGACTCTTATTTGCCTTTTGGATTTCAATTCATGGCATGGGATTATTTAAATATAATATACTGTTCACCTTGCTTCCTTTCCATGGGTATTTTGTTGTTACCCCCTAGGACAGTTTTTAATGTGAGATGAATGGAGCCTCAAAATAGTATTTTGGACCCTTTTATCCTGAGTTATTTCACAAGGATTAAGTAGGAATTCAATGTGTTCATAACCATTTAGGAAATCTCCTAAACTTGAAGAAATTCTTTCAAATATTATATGAATCAATAGTAATCAATCTTCTATTCAAATAATTTAGTTAACCCATAATTTTGATGAACTCTATGCAAACAAAAGTCGTGTTGTTTTATTAATCATAAGCAAAATAAGAATAACAATGAATCAAACTCTACGTAAATAAAGTGAACAACTAAAAAATACCCTAAAGTAAGCAACAAACCAAATGTTTATTTATGTACAAGAAAACCAAATAAAAAAATGATCAAGAAAAATAAGGCTTGAGAACTAAACCATTTACTGGTAAGTTCTCTTCCCACCCCTGTAAGTCTTGCAACTTGTAAGTCGAGGTGCCTAGCTTTGCTGCAATTTGAAAAGGGCCTACCCATAACTGCTGAAACTTGGTGTGCTTTCCCCTTTCACTGTGCGGGTGATCCCACTTAAGAACCAGATCTCCTACTTCGAACTCTTTGTTCCCAGCTTTGTGCTTGTCAAACCAACGCTTCACTATTTCTTGTTGATGCTTAAACCTTTCTTTGGCTTTGGACCTAGACTCTTCTGACTTCAACAGATTATAGATTCTAATTTGTAGAATTTGATTATCGGTACCCCTAGATTCTTGAGCTATTATGGAAGATGGCAATAGAATATTAGGAGGAAGGACATCTTATTTTCCATAAACAAGAGTGTATGGTGACACACCTAAGGAATTCTTGGTTGTAACTCTATCAGCCCAGAGAGCATTAGGTAACGCTAAATGCCAGCTCCTTTGATTTTCTATTACGGTTTTTTTTAGAATTCTAATCAGATTTTTTTTTGTGGATTATGCCAAACCATTTCCTTGTGGGTAATAATTTCCAGAATATTGCAACTTAATTCCTCTTTCATTAGCAAATGCAGGAAATATAATAGAAGAAAAGTAAGTAGCATTATCAAAAACTAGGGAAATTGGAACCCCAAACCTGGTCATAATGTGATTCTATAAGAAATCCATAACTGCATCTTCGTTTACTTTTCGTAACAAAATAGCCTCGACCCATCTGGTGAAGTAATCAGTTGCTGTCAAAATATACTTATGCTGCAAGGAGGAATTTGGGTTTATTTCTCCAATAATATAGATTCCCCATTGTTCAAATGGTTTTGATATAATTACTAGTTTTAATGGTCCTGCTGCTTTAGCTTGTCTTCCAACACATCTCTGACAAGCATCACATTTTCTAACATGAGCATGAGCATCCTTAAACAGTGTAGGCCAGTAATATCCATCTCTGAGAATCTTATGTGTTGTTGTGTCTCCGGAAAAATGACCTCCAGTTGGCCCATCATGCAATTCTGATACGACTTTCTTTGCATCTTCTTGTTCTAAGCACCTAAGAAAAACTCCATCGTAGTTATTTTTGAACAGTACTCCATCAATGATCTGATATAACGCTGATTTAAGACGTAATGCTCTTCTTTGCTTGGGACTCCAATGCTCTGGAAAATACCCTTCTTGGAGGTAATGGACCAGGTCCCGATACTAGGAGTCTGGAGTGGTAAACAAAGGACATACATCCACCATATGTAGTTCAACTTCATTATCCTAGCTACTCTCTTCATTGTTTTGACCTTCAATCATTAGTTTACATAATCCTTGTCCTTTAACTATGGATATTGGTTTGAACTCAAGATCATATTCTTGTAAAGCAGTCACCCAGTTGCCTCTTCTTTCTCCTAATTCCTTTTGTAAAAAAATAGATCGTACAGTTGGGTGTGGAACTATTACTTTGGTGCGATTCTTAAGTATATATGGCCTGAATTGTTTTACCACTTTAAAAATTGCATAAGCTTGTTTGTCAACTGCTGGATAATTCAATTCATCTCCCTACAGACCAGTGCTCATAAACGATATGGGGTACTCATCTCCCCCATCTTCCTTTTGTGTAAGCATAGCTACTAACGAATCATCGGATGCAAAGTGTACAGAATAAAATCCTTTTCAAAATTTGGTCTTTTGAGTGATGGTGCATGAGCAACAGATGTTTTTATATTGCTGAATGCATTCGTCTCCAAATCAATCCATTTGAATTGCACACTTTTTTTAACCATTTGCTGCAAAGGTTTGACGATCTGAGCAAAGTCTGGTACGAACCTTCACACAAAGTTGATTGTCCCCATAAAATATTGCATACCCTTTTTATTATGGGGTAAAGGGATCTGTTATATGGCTTTAATCCTCTCAGAGTCTATGGAGATCCCTTTCTTAGAAATAACATGACCCAGTAGCTTTCCTTCTGTGACTGCAAACATGCATTTCTTGGGATTTAGTGAAATACCATACTTCTGGCAATGCTCAAAAATTTGTTTCAAATGAAATGCATGCTCCTCTCTCTTTTTCTAAAATATTGTGACATCGTCTAGATAAACCACAACACTACGGCCAATCAGACCGTGGAAAGCTATATCCATGGCCCTCTGGAAAGTATCTCCAGCATTAATAAGTCCAAGGGGCATCCTCCTATACGCAAAAGTTCCCCACTTGGTTCTGAAAGTGGTTTTAAGCCAGTCTTCCTCAGCTACTAATACTTGATTATAACCAGAGAATCCATCTAATAACGAAAATAATTCAGAACCTGAAACCATCTGTAGTATTTGCTCCATGGGTGGGACTGGATAATTATCTTTATCTGATGCACAATTAAGATTTCTGAAATCTACACAAAGCCTAATTTCTCTGGACTTTTTCTGTACTGGTACCAAATTAGAAACCCATTCCGAATGTCTAACTTTAAATATGATTTTAGCATCCAGCAACTTTTTTACCTCACTTTGAATTAAAGGTTCCAGCTTAGGATGCATCTTCCTCAAACGCTGTTGGTAAGGCTTGATTCCACCTTTGATTGGGATAACATGTTGTATGATCTTTGCGTCATAAGTTTTAAGATATTCATAGGTCCAAGCAAACACATCCTTGTACTACTTGAATAAACTGATGAACTTACTCCTTTCGCATGGAGAACAACACTTCCCCAAATTTACACATTTGGGTTTAGCTTCAGTCCCCAAATTTATCAGCTCGAATTGTAAGGACGAGCTATGGGTCTTGACATTTGCTGGCTTCCTGAATTTGTTATCTAAATCAAACATTCGTTCCAAGGTCCTAACTCCTTTAGGAATAAAGTTCATGAATTTTAATTCTGCTTGATGTTCTTCATCGTCTATTATTTCTCCTTTGAAAGTATCGTCATTCATCAAGCACTCCAAAATTTTCTGATCATTATCAAAACCCCATAGATTTGTGATCATATCTGGAACAAAAGGCCTGAAAAGTAATTCAATAGAGCATCTATTATTTGAAGGTACTAATCTTGCAGCTGAGGTATCCAGTAAATCAGTTGCTACATTCTTTAATCTAGGAATGGACACAATATTGAATGTATGAAAATTTATAAGAAAATCCCAAACTTCATTTTAGTAATCTTTCAAATGTGGTGAAATGTAGTGTATTTTGTTCCGAATTTGCTTAACGACGATTTCAAAATCTCTATATACTTTCAAGTTTTTTACTTTCAGTTCTATTGCTTTTTTAAGACCCTGAACTAGTGCTTTGTAATCGGTTGTGTTATTTGTGCATTCGAATTCTAACCTACATGAAAGAAAATGTTTATTTTTTTCTGGATCAATCAGGACACAGCCAGCCCCTGATCCCTCCAATGTTTTATAACCATCAAAATAAAGAGTCCAAAAACTATCTACTTCTACTGAATTTGAATTACAGACTACATCTGAAACTAAACCTACTATGTTATAGTCAATCTCATCAGCCCATGAAAATCGAAGGCGATCAGGTTGGATATCAGGTATACTGCTATCTTCTTCAGCTTGGTAATTTCCCAGTTCCAATTCAATGAAATAGTTTCCCAATACAGATTTTACTGGTTCATTTTTTCCTTCTAACTGAGTGACATTGTATTTCATTTGAGGCTCTCTTAAAACTTTTATCTGATTTGGAATTCCCTTAAAAGGAAACCACAAATGTGACCAATCTAATGCAAAATATCCTTCTAACCTTACTGACCAGTCTCGGCTCAACACCAGTCCATAAGCATCTGGTATGTCTACTACTACAATGTCAATGTACTGACATACTATCTCATCTGTGGATAAGCGAATCAGAACATCCTCCATTTCTCCTATTACCTTTACAGTTGTTCTGTCTAATTGAAGAACTTGCCAAGTGGATGGTTTAGGTTGACCATTGATTTTCTTGCAGACTAAAAGTGGCATAATGTTGACTGATGCTCCTAAGTCCACAAAACAGTTATGCACATTATAGTTGAAAATTTCAAAAGTTAGGAGAAATGCTGGAGTTTTATACTTAGATTTCCCTCCTAAACTTGCCTCACCAATTTCTTCCTCAGGTTGGTTGTCACTGGGAGGCTCCTCGTCTGGTGTCTCAAGTGCTTTTAAAAGCTTCTATTTTTGTTGAGGTAAATTGCACATTTCAAACAATGAGATATTCGCTTTAGCCTTTTTAATGTCTTCCACAATATCATATCCCATATCAGGTTCTTTGATATTCTTCTTGACATTATCAATCTTAACTTTAGTAAGCTTAAGAGGTGTGTTGATTTTCTTTGGATCCTGACTTGAAATGATGAATTCAGGTATTTTAATAGTTGCAGTGTTGTTCTGTACCTTCTTCATGTTTTCTTGAAGTTTCTTAATCTTAGGAAGTATTGACTTATCTTCTTTTAACAAATTCTGACTTCTTGTTGTTACATTAGTTTCTGGTGTTTCCCCCTGTATCAGGAAATCTTCATCTTCCGTATCAAACATAGAGAAACAGTCCCATAAAACTAAGGTATCTTCCTCTTGTTTTTCCGTAGGTTCATGATCCTTTTCTTCCTCCTTACCAATTTCTGTCAGTTTGGAGTCCAATAATTGATTCATTACTAATGTCATAGAATTAATCCATTGTGGGAAATTCTTCTCAGAATGACGCTCCTGATGAAAGGTACAAAAATTATCCATGCCTACATCGGTTAATTCATTGCTGAAGAACTGCGTGGAGGAGGTTTAGGTTGACTGTTGTCTTCCCTTTTTTTATAATAAGGCTTATATGGTTTATGAGCCTCTTTTTCCTTTTCTAAATCTATCACTTTGTTGGATAATTTATGCATCATCTTCACCATCCCTTCGAAATCCTATGATCGCTCATCCTTATGTTTAGTCAGTAATAAAGGTTTCTTGTTTCCAAAAGTATTCTCTTCTGACTACACATGGTAATTTTCTATACCCGCCATCTCAACCTCTACCTTCTCAGCTTCTTCATAGGTTTCTGCTAATGTAGGTCTAACTGATCTCTTGGAAAACATGGCTATATCAGGCCCGAGAGCTGAGGTATAGTATTCAATTAGATCATTTTCAGATCGTTTGTCAGCTATAGTGAAATTGTTTAGGTAAGCAGCAAACCTTTGAGTGAAATTATGCACTATTTCCTTTCTTTCTTTCTTTAGAGCACATAATCCTTTCATTAATGCTGCATGAGTTTTCTGGACTGTGTACATGCTTCTAAACATTCTCTCAAAAGTATTCCAATCTGTAATTGAATTTGTAGGTAGGGAAAAATACCATGAGGCTACTTTTCCTTTCAGGGTGTGGGGAAACAATCTACAGACCACATCTTCATGCTCTCCAGCTCGTAGTCCTTCTACAGCCAAGTAAAAACTCTGTAAATGATCATCTACTAGAATTCCTTCACTTGGTTCAAACTTAGGTAACATTTTTTCAAAATCCTGAGGTAAATCATGCAAGGGAGGTGTCAAATTTAAAGGTGACCTATATTTCCAAGCAGGTTGTGGAGGTGGCTGGTTTGCATTTACATTAGCCATGATTCTGAGTGGATTATGCGGTTGGGACTGAACAGGGGTTTGGAAAGGTGAACAGTAAGGTGAATCTGGATCCAATTGATCTAAAGGTTGGTCAACTTCTTGTAAGGCTGCTTCTACCAGTTCTTCAAGATATTCTACCAACACTGAGTCTTCTAATTAAGGACGATCTTTCTTCTAGTACTCTCTTCTAGGTAGGACAGAGATAATAGGTAATCCTCCAATATTTTTCGCATATGCCTTGGTAATTATTCTTAAATCATCAACCACTTCGTTATCGATGGGATACAGATAGCCCTTATCTTTATCTTTAGGAGTGGGTTTGTGAAGCAAACTATTTTCAGAACTATCACCGGTGGAGTAATTTCAACGAAGCGGGCTTCCTCAGCCATCCATGCACTGGTAGCCCTCCTTCTAGGGCCAAAAACTATTGAGGCCTGGAAAATCGCAGGTAACAATAGTAGAGATTCTCCCCAATAAACGTTACCAATTAGCTCATTATTATTTGGGATGGGGAATCCATCTGGTTTACGGTCCAGATACTGTAGGTCAAGTAACAATTAAAGTATTTTACCGGTTACGGCCCGGTCCATCATGTATGTTTTAGTTTTTTAATGTTTTTGGTATGATGTGAAAGTGCCTAACTAAATGGAGACGATAGAGATAACAAGGAGGGTCACAATGTGATGCGCAAGTTCTTACCTCTCATCTTAACTCTCTCACTTCTAAATCACAAACAACAAGAAACTAACTAAGACTCACTAACCTATCCCTAGGGAGCAAAATTATCATTAATGGTGAGTAATGTATCGTATTGCATGCATAAAGAAAATCACAGATAGCTGTTAGCGTTTCTAAACACATGAATATCAATAGAAAGATAAACAACAAAATAACTTATTGTCAATTAAAACATTCATTACTCAATGTGGAAATTTCACAAAATAAACAGGAGCACATTCATAACATGAAAGAATTCAATAGGTTAGAACGATCTCACAGTTTATGGAAACAAGTTGAAAAAGAAATAGTTCATATCCAACTAGCCCAAAGCAAACATTTGAAACTCCACAGAACTTTCTCCAGCAGAAACATATAACTCTTTATTGTAAAATGAATTAGTTCTTCTTACAATAATTTCTCAAGATAGTCTGGAAAAAAGGCCTCCCTTTCAATGTAAAACATCCACAAACTCACCGTAAGGAGGAAAAAATTTCTTAACCTTCTATGCAGAAGAAAAAAAAAACCTAACCTCCGAAACCTAACCTCCAATGCACTTGATAGTTCAAAATAAACCAATACTACTCAAGGTGACAAGGATATGGGTAAACCTACCTGTCAAGAGTGATGCAAGTGACCGGATGAGCTGAAAATCCACGGGTGTAGAGTAGAACGAACTAGGTTTTGACAGCTATGTGCACACGACTTCTTTGGGTTGCTTCCACGGTGCAAATGACAAATCCAAATGCTAAATGACAAGTCATATTTCCACACATATATACCCATGACTGGGCAGGAAACTTATCGGCAGGAAAAAATTAAATCAATCGAAAGAAACAGCCGAAGAATCACCGCAATGGTGGGCGTGAACAGAACTACAGACTCGGCAATATGTTGAGTCAATCAGACGTTGAAACCCCTAAGTTCTACCCTCGAAACCAAAATTGATCCTCCTCTGCAACATCGGCAATGCACAGTTCTACCATCGTGGGCTTTACTATTGGAATGAGTATCGAAAATCGGCATCGCTAAGCTCGAAGGAGTCGGTGAAAGAACATGATGCTTTCAGAACATCTCGGAACTAGCCTCCCGCAACACCGGGTGAGATAGGCACTATGAATCCAGCTTACTCCGGTCAAACAACCCGACAACAAAATAAAACATTATCGAATATCGTAACCACTAACCACTAGAACTTCGGCAAATTGAACCCGAGAATAAAAAATAACTAGCCCCGATGTATTAGCAAGGGAGTCCAAAGGAACTTGACGGGTTTGACAGTTTGGTTTCTGCAATGTCGGAGGGATAGTCCACTATGCTTCCGATATTGGAAGGATAGTCGACTAATCTTTCGATACAAAAAAGTGAAACAGACCAAGTTTTTTAAAGAAAATTCTGAACTCAGGGCATCTTTCGTGAAAACAAAATACTCCTAGGCTAGTTTTGATAAAAACAAAAAAAAAGGGGGGACCCTAAAATTGAAAATTTTGGGGCAAATTATTGCAGCTGCAACAGTGTGTTCATGGCCTTGCAGTCCATCATCCCGAACCTCTTCAATATCTCTACTGCATACTTCCCTTGTCCCAGGGATATTCCATTCACATTCTGCCACACCTCCATTCCTAGAAAGTAATGCATCATACCCAAGTCCTTCATCTCGAACTCAGAAACAAGTCTCCTTCTTGCATCTTTAATGAGTTCTTCTTTTCTTGTCAGGAACAGGTCATCGACATATAACAGGGGAATCACTGGTCTTCCACCTTCAACCTTGAAGTAAAGGTTGGAATCCTCTTTACTCTCAGTAAATCCTAGAGTCATCAGTAAGCTGTCCATCATGTTGTATCATGTTGAACCTCGGGATATTCTGCAGTTACTCCCTCTGAAGTGAAGCATCATTCTCCATATTCCTTTTGTACCCTATGCATTGAAACATTCTATATTGGAGTGACAAGTAGCTTCCTCTGCTATTAATATTCTATGTATCCATCTAGGGTCACTGGATATCAAGATCTTGAACCTTTTCAAAAGTTCTCCTCGCACCCATCTGTGAGCTTGTCATCCTCTATAGGCTTTCATCTGCAACCGTGTAGCATAGGTTAAGATCTTCATCACTCTAGGTGATCTTCAAGCTCCTCATGTATGTGTTATCCCATGGGTGTCTTCTGAGCTCGTACAAGGCCCTCTTTAATTTGCACATGAGTCTTCCTATCATATGTCTTAACTTCTAGTGGCTACAAATGTCTCTTTGTAGTCTATGCCTTCTTTCCATGAGAAGCCTTGTGCTACGATTATTACCTTGTATCCAACGATGTTTCCATCTACTGCATGTTGGATATTGCAGATCCATATGGAAGATACTACGAACTTCTCTTCAGGTCTAGATATCGCATCCTAAACATCATTCTTCTTGAACTGGTAATCTCCTTCCCTTTCTTATTTGCTACTTCTTCATAGCTTGAAGGTTCTGCATCAATGATGTCACTCAACAGTGTCACATAACTGCACTGTGTTTGAGACCTCTTGAAGTCTTGTCATACTATTCATTTTGGATTATTTCTTTAATTGTCGTCACTTGTTCTTCGAAACAAGTCTCATCCTTCTTTTCTTGTACGTGATTGTACGTGATCTTTCCTACAAGTCAAATGCACTAGTTGTATGGTTAGAAACATTTTGTAAGGCATATTCACAATGAAAATTCTTATGCATAAAGATATAATCATGCAACTATTTTAGCCAATACAACATTCATCCATATCTCACAAAAACTTTCTAGATGCCTTCCACCTCTACCAAGACATCATTAAGATCGTGCACTAATCCAATATGTCAGCAAAGAGGTTTAATTCTAGATAAGTAGCAATGGAGAGTTTTATAGAACCATGAGCTACTTACCCATCACATGCATGTTAGTAGTATACTGTCATTAATGCAAACATTCTATCATGCATAATACATCAACTGAATATAAACAAATTCATAACAAAACAGCATCATGAAATGAAAATTGAATACTTATATTTATTCGTTTCATTGGTAGACTCCTTGATCCTTCAGCTTCATCATATTCCTCATTCATAAAAACATCATTTCTTATCCAAATGCTAAGATGGGTAAGAGGTTCTTCAAGAATTGAGTTCTTCATATTCCTCGTCACTTGAGGGATCTTCTTTGAATTGTGAGAGCTTGATCTTCAATTGATCCCATCTTCTCTTTCTCTTATTATGAGTCAAGCTTCATCTTGTGTGCGCTCTTCCCAGAGTCTTCTGAAGGTAATTACTTCCTTCTGCCACACATTCCTCGAATGAATGAATCCCATGATCTTGGGAGGCCATTCAAGGTGGTTATAACAATATCTTATTCTTCTTGGATTGCTTCGTCATTGCATCGAACACTTCCTTTTGGTGTCTTCAAGGATGACACGTGAGGAATGAGATGATATTTAATATAATCTGTAATGATTCTCTTGGCTCTAGCCTTGGCCTCATCTCCCTCTAGATCCTAGACCTTTCTTACTGAAATACTAATCCAAGTCAATTTATTCAAGGATCACAGAGTTCCTATACTTCTTCGGATTTATAGTCTTCTCTTCAAAATAGATTGGTCAAGGAATCAAACATATATTTAGGTTTCTTTAGGGAAGACACATGTGGTATAAGGTGATCCTCTTGGCCTTGACCAAGTTCTTCTTGTGTAAGGCTTTAGCCTCATCTACCTCTGGAACTGGAACCTCTCCACTTATGTAGGTGTCCAGTTCATTTCCTTCAAGAACTAATTAGATATTATACTTTCATGCTTGGAAGTTGTCAACTTCACTAAGCTTGTCATCAAGCTGGTGTGATTAGTCATTTTGAAATGAGAACCTCAAATGTAAATAGAAAAGGATTAGATCTTACCGATTTGAGGTGTCCATCCTGGTTCTGGAGCTGGATGATCTAGGGTTTGTCAGAGAAACCCTAATTTTAAAAATTTGTAATATTTCATAACACATTGTATATAAAGATGATCCTCTTCAAAATATTTCCAATGTACTCCTTTTTTGGAATCAGTGGAGGGAAACTCCCGGAACAAGAAGCCCTAGCTTTCCAATTTCCTCTGCAGAAATGATTGATATTGTTTTTGCGATATCTACAAAATTACTGCTCCTCTATGTCTGAAATTTTGTACTAATATATCCTTGTCTTTCCTCTTTCCAAAAACATAGGTTTGACTAGAATTGGTTTCACCAATTGGGACTTATGAGATTTTTCCCAAGGTTCCTTATTTCAGGACTGTTCAACATAGTGAACTTTTACGGCCTGCCACCTGTCCCTGTTTCATCATCAAGGTCTGAAAATGTTACCAAATAAATTAAATTCCATTCCCTATCTATAAATCTTGCGAAATTTCATTTGGACCTTCGTAGCCCAATATATAGTAATTCTCCCTAGGTGTCCTGTTTAGGGATGAATCCTGGAAGAGCCTGGAACCCTGATTTGGAGGAATCATATCTCCCTGAATGTAGAGAATACGAGGCTGAAAGTTTTACACATGGTACATAATGATTTTATTTTTGGCCTGTGAAAATTTAGCCCCCTGAGACTTCTTCAATCCTAAGATATATCGAATGTACCAAAACTACCCATTTTAGTATTTTAGGGTTTTTCTGGCCCAGGGTCAAATTAGGGTTTGAATTTCCCAAAGTTTTACTCAATCAAAAACTTATACCTTTGTCTCTAAACTTAGATTTTGATGAGGAGAGAAATCCTATGTTGGGCTCACTCAAAAATTCCTCTTCTGTAAAAAGCCCTAATTTCCCGCAGCAAAAACTGAAAATGCCCGAAATCAAATTCTACTTCGACAGAAAGATGCACCCTTCAATGGAGAGTTAGCCTAGCCTCATTTTTCTGATGGTTTGTGGAGAGATACACAAAAATTAAGAATCCCTAGCTTCTGCAGCTACATAGTGTCTTCTTCTCTAGTCTGCTCTGATACCATGTTAGATTTTTATCATTTAAGCAATATGATCTTAGGATCTTATCTAAGAGAATAACATGCACAGTAATCAATCACAAGAGACAATAGACATGAATATTTTCCTCAAGGAAACCATAAAGGATAAAACCCCGCAGCTTCCTCAGAGATAGAATGAGCACCAATGGCAGTAGTAAAATCCCAAAGACAAAAAATGATCTCCAAAATTTGTTCTCTCTCTCACTTGAGAGAGCTACTTCTCTCTCACCTATGATCTGTAGATGGGTGTGTGTGTGTGACAAATAGAGAGTCTCACTCTCTATTTATACTAGTTTCTGACTTGACAATTACTTATTAGGGACGACATCTTTAGGAGAGTCTAATAACCCTAGTGCCCCTCAACTGTGGGGACTTTTCCCACTTATCAACAAGGAGGGCTAACCTCAACACAATTGTGGGGACTATTTCCCTGACTTACAACAGAGGGTTAACCTCATTGAATTTGCATGAATTTATTATATTAATGACTCTCCCGATAGGAACATCGGGGTACAATGAAATACAAATGATTCTCCCGATAGGAACATCAGGGTACAATATAAGTGAATACATTCTAAAGTTACAAATACATCAACAATACAAAGTGTCCATAAACCACCTTGGTATGTCTTAAGACTCACCATACCATTTCCTTTCAAATTTGAGACCATTTGGAGAAATTTGGAGCCCTCTAGAATCATGACCAGTCAAGCTTGAATTTGCCCAATTTGTAATTTTCTCCAAAATTCCAAAAAAGGGACATTACACTCCCAAGGTATATTCAAGGGCCAGTAAGCCAAATATACTAATAACGTGTGACTCAGCAAGGGTTGAGACCTCCCAAAACCCACGATGGTGAGCAACCTTACATGGCAGTCTTCACCCATTTTGAATTTGTGACCTTGTGAGGTGTTCATACCACCATAGATCCATTTTAACTATAGATTTACCAAAATTAGAGGGATAAAATCCTTGAAGTTATCACTTTGGTTTACACATGAAAGGACTTAAAGATTCGATTTCTCTATACACTTAGTAAAGTTGTACTTAGTAGAGCTAGAATTAAGATGAATCTATGTTGTTTTACTACTTAAGTTGTTTTCTTAGATAACTGGATCAGCAAAACAATGTCGAAGCCGATGATAATATTATTGATTATTGATGCCATGCCATGCCCTGGCAAGCAGTGAACTGTGTGAGCAAGAAATAGGAATATGAGGATGATAAGGAGCACTAGTGCCTTGTAAAGCATTGAGATCGCTCGATCAACGAACTTTGGCTCTCATTTGGTTGGTGGAGATAACATTCATTTCTTCTTCTGCTCTACAGTGTTTGTCTTCATCCATGATGGTCTCCAATGATCCTGACGAAATATCTGCAACAACGTTTTTTTCCACTTAGCATGGGAACATATGAGATCTTTGCAACACTTTTTAGTTGGCACAAAAAAGGTTTACAAGACTAGTTCCAATCACATTCATTGTATGTTGTAGTGCAAGCATATGTGAATAACTCTTGACATTTTCGATGTGGCCCATTCCTGCAAAAACCCAACATAATTTTGGTTGAATTACTTATCTGTAGTGCATGTTAGGATTATGTTATTACAGAAACAAATGCTTAACATGCGTTGTTCTTGAACGTATATCTGTGAGGAGGGTTTACCATTTTTTTCTTCATTTTTTCATTGGTGAATCACCATGATTTCATCGACATAAAACCACGCGCAAAGCCCATTTCTTTGTACGCAAAGAGGATCCTGGAATAAGGCGGTATAATCATTATCTTGGTAGTTTTACTAAAGCTCTTTTTGGTAAGACCACTTATTTCACAGTTATTTAGTTTTTCTAGAATTATAAGTAGAATTGGGAAGAGAACAATTATTTCTTGGTTATTTAGTTTTTCTAGAATTATAAGGAGAATTGGGAAGTGATTGGGAAGAGCACAAACCCTAGAGTTGATTTTAATATATGAAGACTATTAAGTTCTTGTACTGTAGCTACTAAACTCTTGTAGTGTAAATGATATGGTTTCCATATTAGAAAACTAGCAATTTGATCTCATGTTACTCCGGGTAGCTTATAATAAAAATTTTAATGACCTTCCAAACAAAAAAAACATATATAGTATCACATAGATTTGTTAAGGCAATATGCCATTAAGTTACTTATTGATTTGCCTCAATTTTTGTGAGTATATATTAAGTTGCTTATATTCATTTGCCTTGATTTTTGTGTATACACAAAGCATCACATAGATTTAAGGAAATATACCATTAAGTTGCTTATTATTCATTTGCCTTGACTGACTAGGAAAGCATTTAATGAGGTGGCTACCAATGGGTGGGTGATATTTTAGGTAGCAAATAAAGGAAGTACTTTTGCGAAAACTTGTTGACAGGTTCTATATATGGTTATTAAATTGTTAACTAGCATAGATTTATCTTAATAAATTTGGATTTATGAAGTTTTCATAGAGATCTAATTTATTAAGGTGTATATTTTTTTATCTTAAATTTTCTACACCTCAAGAAATTTGATCCCTCTCTTGCTTTATAGACTTGGGTAGTTTTAACTGTTTATTTTATAGGCCTACATCGATTTTTTTTATTACTTTTCATAAATAAATAAAAAATTATGAACCTACATGAATTTTTTAATTACTTTTTTTTTGTAAGGTTATGTTAGGTTACAACATTTTCTCTATACTAGGCTCTAGAGCACCTGGCTCCTCTCAGTGCAACAAGAATCGATTTTGTGGGGGATGAAAATGATGACTCTAGGCATTTTTATAAAACCTCAAACATTCTACATGCATTCAAAATTGGGTGATATTTTGGAAATCCAATGTACATTCTTGTATTGGTATGCTTTTTCCATAGTAGTCTCTGGTTTGCAGAGCTTTCTAGGAAGCATAGTAAGTTAATGGTGCATCATGGTAGAAAATTATTGGGTTTGGTTATATAGAACAAACATCTCTACCAAACGAGTTAAAATCAATCCTTTGGTATGAATATATTTGATTGTGAGTTGAAGGGATTTTATCTATGGTAAAACGTTGGTAGAGAAAGAGGTGCATGTGGTACTTGAACTGCAAACAAGTATCACTTAATTTTTACTTATGTTTAGTGAATAATGAAAGACTAAGGAACATGTATGTGTGAGTATCTCCACGGTCTATAGAGGTGTACATACCCTACCCCCTCTCAATTTGAATCTATGACTTTCTAGTAGGAAACACTTAGAAGAGAGTTGCTAGTAAGTAAGAGTTTTAAAAAAGTATATTTTAATCTAAAAATAAAATTTTCAAATGCAAGTATTCATTATTTTATCATATTTATATATTGCAAATCCATTATATATACACCTGAGAGTTTGCATGAAATTGAGATTTTGGTGTTATAAAGTTGCCTTTAAAAATCTTTTGATAGAAAAGTTGTCTGCATTGGATATAATGTTGAGAACTTGTTTGTTTCTTACATCTTGGCATCGCTTTGTAGCAAATAATCATCACTAGTTTCTATATTAACCTTATAATATTTGAGTCCAAAACATTAAGCCCCGTTCAAGTATCTTAGAACTCTTTTTACAGCAAATCAATGTCCTTCACAAGGTTTTTGCATTAACCTGGAAAGGATATCAATAACAATGGAAACATTTAGTTTGGTATTGGTAAGGTAGATCAGACTCCCCATAAGTACTCGACTGTATCCTCAAATTCATTCCCTTATTTTGATGTGAGATTAAAGTTATATTCCATTGGAGTAGTGAGAAGGTTACACTATATCATGATAAACCTATTCAAAAACTCTGCAATGTACTTTTGTTGGGAGATGAATATGTGCAGAGTCACTTCAATTCTCAAGTAGTAGTAAATATGTCCCAAATTATTTTTCCAATTTTCTATTTATGGATGTAATATAGCTTTCCATTGTTCCAAGTCATCAACAGTTCATCTACATACACAACAAGATATACAACAGATCTTCCAAATTTATTGAAAATTGATGTTGCATCATCAATATTAAAGTTTTTGAAATTCAATTTCAAAACATGATCGATTATGTTTTCATACCATGCACAAGGTGCTTCTTTTGGGCCATACAAAGGCTTGATGAGTTTGCATGCCTTTTGATCTATTCCCTTCACAAAAAAACATTCCCACTAATACATGAAGACATTCTCTTTCAAGTCTCTTTTCAAGAAAGTAGTCTTCGCATCTATTTGATGAAATTTCCACTCATTCTATGCATCCAAATGCAATAGAGCAAGGATGGTAGCCTATTTTTATGTGGGGAATAAAGTATCCTCATCGTCATGTCTTATTTCTATGTGAAACATTTTTCCACAAGCCTTTTCTTATGCTTGTCAAGTGATCCATTTGATTTGTACTTGTTCTTGTAGACCAACTTTCAACCAATTGGTTTGGATTCAAATGGAGGATCCACCAAATTCCATGTCATGTTCTTAATGAAAAAATCATATTCAATATATATGGATACTTTCTATTCATCATCAGAAGCATCTTCTTGAAAGGATGTTGGTTCAAGGTTAGTAGGTAAATTCAATTCACAATCATATGAAACGTCCATATCATAAACCTCACCTTAATTTGAATTATCTGCATCTCATCTATCTTCTTGTCTTATTGAAATTTTAGTACATGCCTTTCCAACTTCATTAGGATGAACACTTTCATGCGTCTTCATGACCCACTTTGGCACTTTCTGTGAGGGTCTAAGTTGCTCAACTATTGGTGCTTGATTTTATTCAAGTTTCGATCTTCCAATCCTCGCAATCACGTCATCCAATTGAACATCTTATTATGTTGAAGTGGCAAGAAATTATTCATAAGGGAAATAAGGTGCTACAAAACAAGATTTCAAATATTGATCCAAGATACAAACACCCCCCATCAAGATGTTGAATCTCATTATCAAATTCATAAACTCACTTTTCATAGGTAAATTTATCTAGAGGATCAACTTGCCTCTCAATAGTCTTGTCATTTTTTTCATTTAAATAAAAACAACATATCTATAAAGTATAATATTTTTATCATCCTCACCATAAATAATATATGCCTAAGCGATGTTTTAGTATCCCAAGAAGATGCACTTTTGATTCCTTTCTCAATCTTGTAGTCTTTGTTCCTTCGGAATTAATGCATAATAAGTGGAACCAAAGAATGTAAGATGTCCCACCGAAGGAATGCGACCATACCACATTTCATATAGAGTCTTCTTGTCAAGAGCATGAGATGGAATTCTATTTTTCAAATAAACTACACATAGAACTACATCACCCCAAGACATCAATTTAACATTCTTAACAAATAACATGGAGTGTACCATATTCAAGAGTGTCATGTTCATTATTTTGGCTACACCATTATGCTAAGGATTATATGGAACATAGGTTTGATTTATAATCTCATTTTGACAAATATAGTTTTTAAAGTGTAACATTTACCATTATCAGTATGAAGAGTTCAATATGGGTTTGATCTTTATTTTCAATCCACATGAATGCGAATATTTGAATGTTTCAAATGATTCAGATTTGTTCTTTAATGAATAAACCCAACACATCCTAGTGCAATTATCAATAAAAGTCATGAGATATTTATTACCATTTTCAGAAGCAAAAAGAACAGGGAGACAAGTTAGAGTGTATAAACTCTAATTTTCTACATGCTCTGAAATTTGACTCATGGAAAGGATGCTTACTATTTTTCCAAGAATACAAGCATAACATTATTTCAACTTCTTTGGAATGGTGAGAAAACTAGAGACACCATTGTTCTTCAATAAATGAAGACTATCATAGTTGATGTTCCCATATCTAACATGCCATAAAAAACTGGAATAAAATGTACCTTCATCATGGTGAGAGAGGAGTTGGAAAATTTATGCATTTACAGATGTGCTTTTTAGCTTCAATAGTTTCTCATCTTCATACCCAATCATCATGACCTGGTTTTTAGAGGATCCCCTCATCTCAACATTTCCATTGAATATGTGGATGGAATTTCCTTGCCATTGAATCTTCACAAGAGACAACAAGTTTCTCTACAATTCTAGAAGATAGAGAATATTATGCAATATAAAGTCAAGGAATCCAAGTAATTTGATCCTAATGTTGCAAATTCCCTTACATTGAACGTAATTTCAAATTACTACAATATCTACATTGTCATTCATTTCTTCAAAGAAATATATTTTAAATGTCACATGGTTGTTGGAATTATTATATATACTGAGAGGGGGGGTGAATCAATATGTAGCACAAATTATATTATTTCTCACTTAACAAATTATACTTTAAATCTTTTATGCCATAAACAGTAAAGGACAGAGTAGCGCACAAAATTTGTAAAAAGTAATGGACGCAGTTGCACATAAAATATTGAAATATATATATATATTACATAAGTGGGAAACACCAATGTCCAATTGAGAGAACCAACTCACTCAGGCATCAACTTAATTGCAAGCATCAACTCGATGTGTAGAAGCACTGCCCTGTAAGGGATTCTATCATCTACGCAAGGAATGACTTGTTGACTTCAGGAACTTAATTGAATGTATATCTATCCCTTTTGTGCAAGATCCAACTCGCAGTGTTCAAGAACCAACTTGTTCAAATATTTGTATCTCCTTTTTGTTTTCTTCAACTTAACTAAATGGGAGCATCCTGATTGTATTTACCATCACCAACTAAAATGAACCACCGACTCCCTGATATATTTACCATCTGCACCTGGAAGGAATCTACAACTCTCTGGTGTATTTACCAATACCAACTGTAAGGAAGCTACAACTCCCTTTCCTTTCCCCTTCATGCCTTTTTGATATGAATATGTATAGCAAGAACTTAGATATGTGATTACCTTATCGTGTATTTACCAATACCAACTGGAAGGAAGCTACAACTCCCTTTCCTTTCCCCTTCATGCCTTTTTGATATGAATATGTATAGCAAGAACTTAGATATGTGATTACCTTATCTATGATTTGAGACACTTTTGTTATGTGACTGTTTTAATCTTTGACGTATCTAATAAGTGTTATAGCCTCTGTAATCAACAACAAAATAGTTTGTGATATGTGACAGAGTCTACTATAACACTTATGTGGTTTGTGATCTTTTGATATCTGTGCTTCTGACTTATCTAATAAGTGTTATAGCCTCTGTAATCAACAACAAAATAGTTTGTGATATGTGACAGAGTCTACTATAACACTTATGTGGTTTGTGATCTTTTGATATCTGTGCTTCTGCACTCAAAAATTCTTTGACACTTCAACTTCAACATTTGTACAATTTGTGTCATTCACTATGTATTGTCTTCGGACATCCTAGTACAAGGTATCCTTCTTATTTGTGCACTACCTAGTGTTCATCTTCAAATATTTTGTGCAATCTGGATCTGCTATATATATCTCTTCTTAGATCAATGAGCCATTGATTCCCCAATAATTAGAAGCTTTCCAAGTCCAAATATATTTTCTATCTCATCTCCAAGGTTATTTCATTACTTCTATCTCTTGTTTATTTATACTATTTCTTGTTCAAGATATGTGTTTAAAAGTTGGGACTCCATTTACTCGANTCCTGGTACAAGGTATCCTTCTTATTTGTGCACTACCTAGTGTTCATCTTCAAATATTTTGTGCAATCTGGATCTGCTATATATATCTCTTCTTAGATCAATGAGCCATTGATTCCCCAATAATTAGAAGCTTTCCAAGTCCAAATATCTTTTCTATCTCATCTCCAAGGTTATTTCATTACTTCTATCTCTTGTTTATTTATACTATTTCTTGTTCAAGATATGTGTTTAAAAGTTGGGACTCCATTTACTCGATGATACCCCAACTTAATTCTTGGTCAATATAACCACCTTATTTCATTTTGCATAGGTGTGCATCCTTTTATAATCTTTGTGGTATTTTGTGCACCTATTCCCATTGACTTGGTGGTATCTATGCACATATGTCCCATGTCTTGGTGGGATTTGTGCACTTACTGAACTTCCCTTTTATAATCTTTGTGGTATTTTGTGCACCTATTCCCATTGACTTGGTGGTATCTATGCACATATGTCCCATGTCTTGGTGGGATTTGTGCACTTACTGAACTTCCACATTTATTCTTTATGTACTTCTTCAAACTGGATTTTTATATAGAAAGTCTTTTCCTAATGGATTCATACACTTTTATATATTTATTCAAACTATCTTCAAGTTATCCATCGCATATGTTTGACATCAATCCCATCTTGTTTGTTTTGTATCAATTGTGTTTGTTTATTTTTGACATCAAACTTGTTGGTATATCCNCAAACTAGCTTCAAGTTATCCATCGCATATGTTTGACATCAATCCCATCTTGTTTGTTTTGTATCAATTGTGTTTGTTTATTTTTGACATCAAACTTGTTGGTATATCCTCTAACGTCAAACTTACATCAAACATGTTGGTTTTTCATTTGATATCGATGAAAACACAAAGTTTCCACAATCCCCCCCCTTTGGAATAGATGTCAACACCAACTAACATTGAGCTTCCCCTGACTATGAGCTCTTCTTATGTGCACAAAATTCTCCCCTTGTGTTCATGCCTTTTGAATATTTGTTCTATTATTTTGCACAGATATTTCCTTCAATTTTCAATTCTTCATTCTTGTTTATTCTTTCCCTTTTTCTGGAAATTTGGGCAATACTGAGAGGGAGGGTGAATCGATATTATTAACTTTTAACAATTAAAACATGACTTTTAAGTTTTTCATTAACACACATGATCAACAAGACAAAAGAAACACAACTTTTATCATGGAATCCCAATAGGAAAAACCAAAAATACTTCATGTTACTAAAAAATTGTATTTAGAAATAGTTTTTTTCTTGCTACTACAAACAAATATGGTACTACACCCTATTTACCAGCAACTATTGGAAGGAGGACAAGGCCGTCTGGTTTATCATATACTACTGAAAGGATGATTCTACACCCTATTTACCAGATAGTAATAGAAGGAG
>LPNX011039747.1:5422-42784 GCA_001517045.1 Pseudotsuga menziesii
CATCTGTCTTCTGGTTGTGCTTGTCTTTGATGGAGTCCAACGAAGCCCAACACTGATCTGATGTGTGCCCAGTCTTTCCGCAATGCTTGCACTTTGATCTTTTTTCTGGAGTTGTTTCTGCCCCCTCTGCCTCTCTTGCTGCAATCTCCCTTGGAAGGGTCTTTGGATTGGTCTTTGCCAGCTAGGGCAGCACCAATACTAGATGCCAACGAGTGCATCTTTTACGACTGTTAGTGTAATTTTCAATAATAAACTTGATATGACAAAGAGAAAAACAATAACCTTGCAGGTCTACAGTCTCTGCCAAGGTGTACAATGCAAGTTTATAACATATATATCAGTCAATACAAAATATATCAAAATATATATCAGTCACTAGAAATAGATGATATTCTTCAGCATAGAACACAGTCTTCAACAGCATACAACTCAGTCTTCAGCATACAACGCAATCTCAATGCAATCTTCACAGCAGTCTTCACAAAGCATTCACAGCTCCACGCAGTATGAGAGCACATATACCACAATCACAGGAAGCAGCATATATCACAGATACTCAACGCATATATCACTTCCTCATGAAATGGCAGCACTCATTTATTAGTTTTTCAGCTGGCAGCTCCATGCAGTCTTCTTCCTTCAACTCGGTCTTCACAACGATGAAAAAACTGGAATCCACACTGTCAACAATAGTGCGCAGTCTTCTTTTCCTTCTTAATATCAATCAGATTTTAAAATGTATTGCAGATGCATTGCCAGATTTTACAAAGCAAAATCAGCATCCAACTTTTAAACTATCAAAGGCCAAAAACTTAGGACAGAAACATTACTGCTCTACAATACATAGAGAGACATGATATGCTAAATGGTAATCATGTGCAAGTTCAAAACACGTTTCCAGCTATAAAAGTTGAAACATATCGGCTTGTGTGCAGATATATATCAGTCACAACATGGAATTAGGGTTTATTCTGAAAAGGTTTTATAGGAATTTTGGAGGTGAATGAAGGCTCGGGTCCTTGAGTATTGTAAATGTGTTACACTCTAATTTCGCCTGGGCTGTGTCCTCTCATCATTTCTTCTAATTACATGGAGTCAATTACACGACAGCACATGTTGTATGTCACTAATCTACCAGATCAAGCAGTAGTGTCGAATCCTGGCAAACCAGCCGTAGCAACCTTGGGATATATTTTTTCTGCGCAGGTCGCAGCTCACAAAATATCAGAGTGAATGGGCAATCACAAGTCGGAAATCACAAGTCGCAGCAATATATCAACGCAGTATATATCAATGCAATCACCAGTATATTATCAATGCAGTAGATTATCAGATGCAGTCTTCAAAATTAATAATTAATATGCAGACATCACCAATCCTACTCTCAACGCATTCAACGCATTCAACGCAATATCAGTCTTCAAAGCCAACGCAATACCATCAAGCAGCAAGCAGCAAATATCAGTCAGCAGTCTCCCCACGTAGGCAGCAGTCTCTCCTCACCACCGCACCAAGCAGTCTCCACGTAGGTCTCCACGCGTTCAGCCTTCAACGCTATCTAGAGGAAGTTTGCAACTTCCAAAGGGATTGAATGTGGTGTGGAACAGTTGATAGTTCAACGTAGGCCCTTCTGCTGGAAGTACAATGCATTCAATATATAAGTCTCCGGCATATGCAGTATATATCACCCAAATAGCAATTCTTATGCTCCAGGTCGCAGCTCCATGATTCTCAGGCTCCAGACAGCATACTTCAACGCATTGTTCAGGCTTCACAACATAGCTTCTTCTCTACAGTCTTTTCTCCACGGCATCACAACTCGGGCTCTTCACGCAGCATACACAACGCGAACTCTTCAGGCTTCACGTAGGTCTCTGTTCAGAGCTCGACAAGGCTTCACGCAGCACATTTGTTACCAGCTTACACCGTATATATACGAGCTTCACGCAGGCAGTCTCCCACTGCACAATATCTCCACGCTCACCGCACCAGCTTACACCATATATATACGAGCTTCACGCAGGCAGTCTCTAGACAGGCAATGGGCTGGCAATGGTCATGAATATGGAGGAGGAGAGGTATTGCCACAATATCGCAGCACAATATCGCAGCACAAAACTGGAGGAAGAGAGAGCCTGATTACAAATTAGGGTTAGGTAACTCGCAGTGATATGAGAGGTCGCAGCTCAGATAACTCTACGTAGGATAATCACCAGAATAATACACATACAAAACGCATCCGGATTAGGGTTTCCTCAGCACACAAACTCAATCATGAAGCAGACAATGCATGCGACTCAACTGGAAGACTGATGGAGCAGTCTGGTAATGGACTGGCAAGCAGAATGCCAGGAATGGGCAGAAATGCAGCAGGAGTTATGGCAGACAGCCCTGCTCTGATACCACTTGTTGGTAATAACTCCTGGTTCAATTTTTATTTCCAATGCAAATGCCTATATTTATACAAAGCACATAGCGGTTGGGTTTCACCTTCCGCTCAGCCTGTTTGGCTTCCTATCTAATCATATTCCTATTTATTATTTATTTACAATAATCCCGAAGGATTATTCTAACACCCACGAACATCTTTATGAAGTCTCAACAACAAATCTTCTATCTACGATATTGTTGTTGGTGACCTTGAAGGTTTTGAATAGTTTATTAAACACTTGTTTCACACAGATCCTAAGGTATGTAATGTATTAATTGCATTTTCACAATATGGCATCAAGAGTTGACTAGTTTCCTATACTTTTAGTGTTAATTAATGCGTAAATTAAGGATATGCAATATTTATGATTTATATTGTCTACATTTCATTTTTTGTGTCAATGTTGCAGATTGTTGGGTGAATTTATATTAGCACCATAAAATAACTTACCATGCATATGTCGAGAGGTATTCTTGATTATGAAAAAAATTGGAATGGAGTATCAAGCTATTGATGCATGTCCTAATGATCATATTATATATTATGGATAAAATGCATCAAAAAAAATGCCCACAATCTGAAATTAGTAGATATCAAGTTGATCAAGTAACAAAAAGGGTACCTTGTAAAGTTATTCATTATATTCCCATAATTCCACATTTCCAACGACTATTCAGGTGCTAAAGTATAACACAATTTATCGATTACCATGCAAAAAACAGAAGTAAAGATGTTAATCTTTGAATTCTTGCAGATGGTTATGCATTGAAGAACATCAAAGAGAAATGACCAATTTTTAAAGATGAACCTCATAATGTTAGACTTTCATTGGCATCTAATGGTTTTAATCCATTTAGAGAGCTTCGTTCTACTTACTCAGTGGCATGTTTTCGTCATAAACAATAACCTTCCTCGGATGTTGGTAAATAGAGAGCACACAATGTTGGCAATGTTTATTCTAGGTATTTTTTTGAAAGTAATTATATTATTTCATTTCTTTGTTTCATTGTTGCGTGAGAACACCTTTTATATATTGGGGCACATAACTAAATAACATTTTATGTTGAATCAATTAGGTAAGTACCAAGTTAAGTATATTAATGTATATATTGAGCCTCTTATCGATGAGTTATTGAAGTTACGGGTTGGCATCACCATGTATGACATCTCTGGACCAATAGGGCAGAAACAATTTAAGTTCCATGGAATACTTGCATGGACAATTCATGATGCTCCAGGGTTAACACATTTTTGTGGTATGTAACTTTCTGTTGCACATGTTTTTAAGGTAAATATCATGCATTTTTTATATATAAATTAATAACCTTTTGATGCTCTAACATTAATACATATATCTTGCAGGTCTTCAAACGAAGAGAAAATGTGCATGTCTAGTCTGTGGTCATAGAATAAAATCTCGTCGTTCAAGAAGTTTAGGAAATGAGGTGTTTGATGAGTAGAGGCACTTCCTCCCGGAGAACCATAGGTATTGAACTATCGAGAAAACAACATTAGAGGAAATTTCAACTCAAAATGGGCCTTTCAACCCTAATTCAAATTCCATGTCATCATGTGTTAGCGAATGAAATTGCTTTAAATTTAAAATACCCTTAGTCTTAAACAAATTTTTAATATAAATTTGGGGATAGGTATCATAAAAAAAACTACATTTTTGTTCGTATTTTAGACATCTCTCTGTGTGTTTTTACTCAAATTTCGATCGAGAGAGCTTGTTGGATGCGGAATTTTATTTCACATCTATCGAGCTCTCCCGATCGAAATTTGAGTAAAAACATAGGGAGATATGTCTAAAATACGAAGAAAAAAAAAATTATTTTCTTCCTCCAAAATTAATAAATATTAATTTTATTATTTTAACTATTATTTTATTATTTTCCTTAGGAGGCCCATTTTGAGTTGAAATTTCCTCTAATGAATTTAATGGTAAAGAAGAGAATGGAAAGAAACCACGAAGAATGAAACCTCACCTATGGAAGTTGAAATATAATATAAATCGTCGAGGTATTCAAATTGTATATGTAGCATATAAATATGTAATATTATGAATTTTATATTTTTATTGAATTTTCTCTACCATGGTTGTCATGAATTATTGTTAATGTGTTTTCGTTTATGTTTAATGAATGTCGTTAAGGCATGAAAGAGATTGCACGAGGAATGAAGAGTTATTCCATACAATTCAGTAGGTTTCCTTACTACGAGCACCTACAAATAACTCATTTGTTCAATACAATGCATATCGGGAAGAACATTACAAAAATGACATGGTGAATCTTAGATGGAAGGACTAGCAAAGATAAAATTGGGAAAAATTGTAGGGACATTGCAAAAGCCAATAACACATTGCTAAGTGTAATTAATTCCAATGCCGGAGATGGGGACCGAAATATTAGTCTTCCACAGTAATTGACAAAGCAACAAAACAATGCTATAAAAGAGGTCATTCTAAAAATAAGGTTTCCGACGGGGTTTTCATCAAACATACAAAATATCTTAAAAAAAAGGTTTTGGTGGTGTTAAGACTCATGAATGGAAAACATTCATTAAGGTATTTATTTACGTATATAATTTCCATTTAGTACATATTTTTAGTAAATGTTGTCTCTTATCTGGAAATAAATAATGATCTGCTTTTTGTTACAATACGTCCTACCTCTATCTCTCCCAGATAGCTTTGATGACAACATAAAACAAGTTATATATGATCTTGGTAAAAACCTGAGGTAAGTAACAATTTATATCCATGAAAAAATTTGTTTATTTTGTTGCATAGCTTATTGACATTGTGTTTTACAGCTAGGAACTTTATTATATATGCCTCAATCTTGTTGATCCATGTGATATTTTTACATCATTTGTAGGTGGATTTCATCTAAAGAAATACATAAAGAGGATATTAGGTATTGGAAGAGAGAAATTCCCAGTCTAATGTGTGAAATGCAAACGTATTTACCTCTAGGATACAAGAACACTATCTCATACACCAAGTTGAGGAAATTGAATTTTGTGGACCTATATACACAAGGTCAATGTGGATGGTGGAAAGACATTTGAAGTCATTGAAGGATTTTGTTAGACAAAGATCATGTCTTGAGGGTTCTTTTGTTCAGGGATATATGATATATCAATCTATGGTGTACATTAGTCAATATCTTCCAAATTTAGCAAAAAATATCAATATGCCTCGCCTTTTCCATGTCAACTCAATCAACAAATTTGAAGGGGAGGTCCTATTGAAGAAAGGTAGAACGAGGAAAGTGAAAGGTAATTAGACCGTGTATATTTAATTTATTATACAATTAATTTCTCAATTTCATATATATATATATATATATATATATATATATCTTGCTCATGTAATTATTAAATTGAGCACATAGATCTGTGGACCAACACATAACTCACAAGATAGATCACACAATTTACTCAGAAATTGAAGAATGAAACAGTGCAAAAATGGCTTGCAACTTTGAATGATTTCATTAATCAAAAGAAATTAGATAATTAATTACAATAAAGTGCAATGGCTAAATAACCTCATGCAATTCGAATCCATGTGTGAAAATTCGAATTGGTTTGACTCTACTTGATTGAATGGTTAACTGACCTTGTCTAAATCATTATCAGAGTTCAAAATCCAAAATCAAGTGTCTAATTTGGTGTTAACTAGGTTAACTGATTGAGGTAGGTGATTAAATGCACCTCACCTGCATGCAGCCATGAAAACCTAGCGCTAACTAAGTAGAACTTAATGTAACATACTAGAACTAAATGTAACCGACTCCTAACTGAGCTTGACTATTCACCAACTGAACTCAACTAATGGAGGTTGGTGTCGACACTCCCAATGGTTCCTAATTTGTAGGGATTGGTCTAGGAGGCTCCTAAACTGATGCATGCAAGTACAATCAGTGGCAGTTGGCCTCAATTAGTGTTCCCCACACTTTAGTAACTAGTATATGTGCCCCAATTAGGCCAAGTGGACCCAATGGTGCTAGTGACTAAAAATAGACTGAAAGGACTGCTGATTTAGACATAATTGACCAAATTGGACAAGGGAGGATTATAATGAATTCTAACTTGGACATTTTGTGGGCCCTATTGACTAAGACCATAGATCACCCATTACAACAAGTAAAGTAACTACTCAATACAAGGAGTTGGGTAAAAAATCACATGGAAAAAAATCCCCCCCTCTAACTAAGCAGATAGAATCAGGATTCAAGTTTGAAAAAATTGAAAATATGTTGCTGCAACCTTCATCTCTGTGATGTAGCGAAGCAACATGCATGATGCTCTATGCACAGGTATCCTAGGGCCTGGCATGTAGACTTCTCCATCTTCTCCCAAAATGATGATGAAAGGAAGGAGGAATGTAACACTTGCCTCTTTCTGGATGAAGAGGTGTATGATCCACTCTATTCTTCTGAAGGAAGTGTAACTTATCAGAGCTTTCCATGTAGCATCTTACAAGGAGTTTGTTGCATCTCTTTGAAGGAGGTAAGATTGCATGACATAGCGCAAGGTTCTTTGTCTTCTGAGTGTTAGATGGATTTCCAGTCATCTTCCTAGCTTCCTGCTTGGGAGTAGGGACTAGATCTAGATCTAAATCACCCTGAATCTCAATCTCATAAACTAATACAATTGGTTCTCCAATACTAGTGGAAACTAAAAAATAAGTAGATGGAATGATTTTACCTTCCCTTTCAAGTGGTAGCTGAGAGTGCACTGGTTCTAAAAAAGGCATGAAGTGTGAGAACTCATATGCCTTGGAGGCATGATTTGCAGCACCCTTCGCTATGCTGTTCCTAGTAGAGATATTATTTATCTCCACTGATTTAGGACCAAATATCACTTACTTTGGAGAGCCAATATAAGTCATCTAGTATATAGATAAGACATTTGCAGCTAAGGAGGGCACACAAAGCACATCTTTGAACTTTCCTTGTTCAATCTTGATAGAATCCTTCCATTTGGAATGAATTTGAATGTGATTACCCATCTGAATACTAGGACCATCAAAAGACTGCAAGGAAGAGATTGATTATCTAGATGCAACCATGTGATTGGAAGCTCCAGAATCAATGAGGAAGGCATGTGTTGTTGAAAAACTAGCATTCAATGCATGGCATGTCTCTTAATGTTCTTCGGTTTCTTCTCTATGGTTAGCCTTCCTTGCACTAGCAAGTACAGTAATGTTATGTTTCTTTAGAAGAAGATCCATCTCATCAATTGTTCTTCTCATACAGGAGCTTTCTGTTTGAAATCCCCTTCCATAGTAAGATCAAAGGGTCTTTCCTTTGCCATTATGCTTGATTCTCTTCAAACCTGAAGGCTCATTTGACTGCTCTTTCTCCATAGGAGACTCATCCTTTTGATTCCCTTTCTCATTCACTACCTTAGGTCCTCCTGCAACTAGTGCTTGATCTCTGGAAGATCGAATGATGCCCATTTGGATCAACTTGTCATGCTCCTGGGTGAGAGATTCAATGAAGGAATTAAGCGTGGGCATCCTCCAATTTGGAGTAGTGATATTCATTGAATGAAAGGTTGATACAAATATTGAGTAGTCTACATCAATTTTTGAGAGAATGGCAAGGATGAGTTGACCATCCTCCTTCTCAAGCTTGCACAACTTCAACTGGAACACTAGATGCTTGAATTTGGTGAAGAATTCATTCAGTGTTTCAAAGTTGGATGGATGAAGAGAAATCAACCCATTCTCTAGCTAATAGATCCTCAGATCATCCTGCTTATCAAACAAGGAAGTAAGCTTATCCCAAACCTCCTTGGGAGTCTTCAATCCTTTGATGTGGAAGAGAAGATCTCAAGAGATTGAGAGGCACAAGAATCCATATGATTCATCAAGCCTATTCTAGTACTTTTATTTGTCAACATAATGAACTAGCTCTGTCTCTGTCTCCATTGTGAATCTGAAGAGTCTTTTGGAGAAAAGCTGCATCTCCATGTCCTCGTTCCACTGGTGGCAGTTGAAAGGAGTGAGAAGCTCCATTGGAGGGGCCATTTAGAATGCAGTGAAGGATACTAAGTTGTTATAGCGAATGCAGTGAAGAAGACTGATAAACTTGTAAATCACACAATCAAACAAAAAAAGTAAGGTCGACAGCCTGCACTTTTGGAATTTCCTTCACACCCAACATAGTTGATCAAGCAAACTTGATAAAAAATTCATTTACTTGGGATATTAAGTGGTAAATTCTACGCTTCTTGTGCAATACTGGAAGGAGCAATTTTGCTCATTTTTTTTGTTTTGATCCAAGTATGAATCTATAGTAGAAGTGCCTTGTCCCGTCGAGGCTTTGAAACCATATTAAATTGAGCACATAGATTTGTGGACTATCACACAACTCACAAGATAGATCACACAATTTACTCAGAAATTGAAGAATGAAACAGTGCAAAAATGGCTTGCAACTGTGAATGCTTTCATTAATCAAAAGTAATTACATAATTAATTACAATGAAGTTCAATGGCTAAATAACCTCATGCAATTCGAATCTATGTGTGGAAATTCGAATTGGTTTGACTCTACTTGACTGAATGGTTGAATGACCTTGTCTAAATCATTATCGGAGTTCATCGGAGTTTAAAATCCAAACTCAAGTGTCTGATTCAATGTTAACTAGTCTAACTTACTGAGGTAGGGGAGTAAATGTGCCTCACCTGCATGCAGCCATGAAAACCTAGTGCTAACTGAGTAGAACTGAATGTAACAGACTAGAAATGAATGTAACCAACTCCTAACTAAGCTTGACTAGTCACCAACTGAACTCAACTAATGGAGGTTGGTGTCGGCACTCCCAATGGATCCGAATTTGTAGGGATTGGTCTAGGAGTCCCCTAAACTAATGCATGCAAGTGCAATCAGTGGCAGTTGGCTGAAAAAAAAGATATGCAAAACAAAAATAAACAAATGAAGTAAGTAAAACAAAAATAAACAAAACAAATAAGAAATAAAGTAAACAAAAAAATAACAAATAACACAGAAATAAACTAAACTAAAAACTAAAAACAAATAAAATAAAATAAATAACAACAAAAAAAACCAAAGTATGGTAACAAAGGTAATGTGTAACGGGGGTAGGGAGGGGTGGTGATATTTTGAGAATTGCGCCACCCTCCCTACCCATTTTACACACCACCTCTACCACCACTCCACCGTCGGCACACCTTGCATCCGTACATCCCTACCTACTCCCCACTACCCTCCCACTCAACCCTTTCCCCTCCACTCCACTCCATGTAACATATTATCTACTAGCATTTGCATCGAGAGGGTAAAAATATTGAGTCTTTTCGCAACTGAAACTTTCTGAATTACCTTGGGGGACTGGAAATTACATTTTAATAATACTTTTGTGGGTACACTGACCCGAATTGCAACTAAGGTTTTACCTCAATACATTCATGACTAAATACATCAATGAAATCCTCGATTGGAGGATCAACATATCTCTCTTCGCCCCCCTCCCGCCCTCCCTCCCTTCTCTCTCTCTCCCTCCCTTGCTCTCTCTCTCTCTCCCCCCCTCTCCTTTCCTTCTCTCCATCTCCCCTCCCCCTTCCTCCTTCCATATATATATATCTCTCTCTCTCCTCTTTGTCCCTCTTTGTCCCTCACTCTCTCCGGCCCACTCTCTCCCCCTCCTAATCACCCTCTCCTACCACTTAGCGCCCGCAGTCTCTCTTTATTTCTCTCTCCTCACATCCTATACATCTCCTTCTCTTTAATTGACCTAATTATCCCTAAACCCTATCCTCTCTCTCCACCCCAATCTCTATCTTTTTCTTTCCCCACCCCAATTTTAATAAATTTGTATTACCAATTAAAATAGTCTACATGGAAATACATATAAATAATATACATATAACCTACCTCTAACTTATTTAGGCTTGACTTTTGACATAGTAGGAAAACTCACATCAGCAAAATTAAATTTTTTTAAAAATTGGACTACCTAAAAATCTAACCCCCAAAATTTTTTTTGCACTTTGTAAAATCTCCTCGCATAAATGAGTTGTCGCACTTGATTTGGGCTCACTAAGAGAGGGTTGAAATTTTGACGATTCATTTAGTGGTGTTCCTCATGAATCAACCATGGCTAAATATTTAAGTTAGTAGTGTTTGATATACATTTGATATCAAACATTTATGGGAATTAGGAAGTTAAATTTTTAATATATACATTCTAAACTTATTTATAAAAAAATCTAATAAATCTTTATTTTTAATAATAATAAAAATACCTTTAAAAAACTTAGAATTATAGTAACAATTACCTAGGTCGCTTCACATAAATCCACTGGCTTTGTATCCAAAGATATTTTATAATTGGATCAACATTAGATTATGTTTTTATTCCTTAAAGCATTTTTCATCAAACTCTTAATCATTCGAGGTTTACAATGAATTTTATAATGTCAATGAATGAATTTTTTACCACAAAATAATGATTTTTACTTATTTTGACAAATTGTTTTGATTGAATCTCTAATTTTTATCATTAAATGTACCAATACTTCTCTTGAATTTAGTCTTTAACTTTAATACCATTTATTAAAATATTAAATTATTTAGTTAATTTATCCAAACAAAAATTTAATTTAATTTTTAAAATAAGAAATACAAGATTAAGATAAATAATATAATGTAGTAATTAAAATCATTAAAATGATTATACTTTGACTTATACGAAATCTCTAAATATTTTTTGAACCATAAAATCAAAACAATAATTAGCACACCATCACTTCACTTAGGCTATTCACGTAGGTTATTCCATCATTTTGTTAGTTACATCAATTCACGTAGAGCTTAGAACACCATGAATACGCTTTCTATGAGGCAATTTGCAGTTTTCTCATCAAATTTGTGTAGTTACATCAACTCACGTAGCTATTCTCAGGGGGGCGATGGGGGTCAAGGGGGATCCACCCCCTTTTTTTTGTAAATCTTCCGATTTTGCACAATCTGGCGCATAAATTCATGACCATTTTCAACTTTCTGGTACCTGTTGGGCACTCTATATGCAAGTTAATTAAATCCAACATACAAAATGTTCAATATAAATTATCAACCAAGGGAAGTATTTTTATTGCAAAGATAATTTAAACTGTCTGTGCTTAAACACTACGTAGTTGATGCTGTTGAAGGAACTATCCTACCTATTTGTTCAGCCCAACTCTTCCCATAATTAACTTGATCTAAATTACCTTCCTAAGAATGCAGAATTGTAATTAGCTTCCTACAACTTTGATTTAGAAATGAAACATTAAGGAAATAAACATCTAGACTTACTTTTGCAAAAAGTTAAATCCTAATTTACCAGGCTATATGAGGATCCATTATAACTATCTCAATTCAACTTAATCTAAGAATTAGAAATGCAGAAATTGAACTCAACAATTATAACTATAAATGGACTGAATTAGCAAAACTCAAGAAAGACATCAATTGAAAGAAACTAGGGATGAGCTTGGTTGTTACATCTATCACACAAGTGCATTAAAGAAATTAACCTACATAGTTGACTGTCACACCACTCTGCTTCAGCTTAGAGGAAATGCAATTCCTGATCATTCAAGGAAACACACAAGGAAGCATTACTGTTGTAGCTATTATAAAAGAATTCATCTACTGTAACATCCACACCACACGACAGAAAAGATAAATACCTAATTAACTCGACAATCTCTGTGGGAAGGAGGGCCCAGCCTTTGAACGGAGACGTTGGAGACTAACACAAGTTAAAACACAGAAATCTGAAGAATCATGCTCCTTGTATGAGATGATGGAATGAAAGTACAGTTTCTGTCACAACTTATACAATACGATTAATTATTTTCCAACCCTCGGCTCTGAATAATCCCTATTATTTATACATCAGTCTTCATAACTTCTATCCACTAATATCAGGCAGCCATGAAGATCTACGATCTTCAGGTTGCCTTATTACAATGCGATGTTACAGCTGTGGACGAAACAGAAGCAATGAATATAGGAATTATGTTCCACGAGCCGATGATGAAGTAACAGAATCCATTTAAGATATACTCTGTCAGTTGTAGCTACCCTTGAATAACAATGTGCTGCTGAGGCTGAGTCTGTTGCAGCCTTGCTTGTTGTAGCTTGCGTGGAATGAGAATCTTTGACTGCATTCCACCTGTAAAGATGGAGTCCATGGGTACAACTGGCAATGGATGTTCATCTCTTTTGGAAACCACTCGGCCTGATACACCTGTATCCTTCACATCTTGAACTATATTCATAAAATCTTAATTTGTTAGCATAATTCAAGAGGCAAAGCCCTGTTTATAAAAATCATAAGTATTAATAAGATAAAACAATAAGTAATCATACCTATAAGGAATCAGGGCTCAAATGAAGGAAGAACATCTATTTGGTGCATAAAATGGAGTAAGATAAGGCAAAAAGGGTATGGTGAGTGTGGTAAAAAAGGGGTCATTTATGGGCCCAACATCTCCCCCCAACTGTCCTGTTGCATGTCTCTATGCAACAACCTCCATTAGTCTGAATCTGAATCTGGCCTTGTACTTTGTTCATGGAGAGAGGAAAATTTATAAGGGAGTTCAGGTGATCCCTGTGCTTCTAGAAATCCATTATAGGAAACCCAATATCTCCAACACTACTTTTCTTTTTCCTTTGTCAAAAAGAAATCTTCCTTGTACGGTTTTGCTGGCCACCAGATAAGAGAAAATTTGAACTTGAGTCCCAGCCAATTGGCTCCACACTTCCTTATATAGTCCACATATCCCTCGACCCTCGAAAGAGCATGCTTAAAGTTCCTGAAACAATAAGGGTCCCTATTCTCCAATGATAAAGGAGTAGCCTTCCATCTATGCTTACTGCCTTCCAAAGCTGATTGTTGCTGCATGGTAATTTGGCTGACACACTTAGAGATGACCCTTTATTGAAGTTCAACTATCTGCTGGGTCTTGATGGAAGATGTAAGCTTTTGTTGCTGCAGAGCAAGGAGAAGGTGAGGAGATTGAGGCTCACTTCGAACCCAAATATTAGTGCTAGCTTCATTATGAGAATAGGTATGGAAAGATCTCTTCCACTGCACATGATTGCTGACAAAGGATGCAAAAGCCCTCATCTGAACATCTCGAAGGTAAGGGGCAGGGTTTGAATGGTGGTCCAAGGGGCAAGCCTATTTCATGTAAGTAAAGTTCACAGAGCAGGTTCTGCTCAACGAAATCACTTTCCATAAAAGTTTCCAGAAAATGGACCGAGGTTTCCATTTCATAGAGTCTCCCCTCCTTCGCTGCTTTCAATTTAAACCAAATAAATTGTTCAAACAAAAACACAAGGTAAGAAGGAGATGGCGCTCTGGTGCTTAACAATTCTTGGGAAAGAGTATACAGTTGGTCCTTCTCCACCTGCATAGATTTGAAATTTTTCAGTTCCTTCAATTCTTTTTGTACCTCTTCCCATCATAATTTCTAGGACATCAATTCTTTTGCCCATTTTTCCCTCAATTCTCTGATAGTATTCTTGTGATCAATGAGGGGTATCATTCCTTCTTGGTACTTTTCCACCTACCTCTTCCATTTCTCCACTTCTATTTTTAACAGTGAGAGCTCTTTGATTAGCCCCTGGATTCTTTCATCTCCTGCATTTTCCTCATCAGCAAAGTCCATATTGACAAAGTTCTATGAAAATTGAGTGCATCCCTTGGCATACGATGTTTCAGCTTGAACATTCTGCACTGGGGGTGTAACAACTTCTTCTTATATCAAGGTTTCAGCAGTCTCTTCCTACATAGGTACTTCTGCAATCATTCCTGGGGATGCTGGTTCTTGTGTAACAACATCTTCTTTTTGAAGCTCCCCTTCAATAACTTCAGCCTATGTGGGTACTTCTGCCATTAATTCTGAGGGTGTTGGTTCTTGTGTGACAGCATCCTTTTCCTACAACTCTCCTTCAACAACCTCAGTATTCAATTGTGAAGACATTGGTTCTTGTGTAACAACTTCTTGAATTTCAATTTCCACATCTTCCTGAGTCCCAGCTACATCTACTTGTATTTCAGCCATGGATTTGACAGGGAGATGCAAGACTACTGGTTCTTGTGCATCAGCATCTTGTCCCCCCATTTCTTCATGCTGCTAGAATTGCTCTTGAGTAACTTCCATATCTCCCAAAAGATGAAAATGTTCCCCAAATACCTCAGTGTCCCCTGATGACTGTGATTGCATCTGTTCATCTTCTCCTAGCTCCACATCAGGGATTATGTCCACCTCATGATCAGTTGTTCTTGGTTGAAATGGAGCTTCAACAAGGATTTTTGAGGATGTTGGTTCTTGTGTAGCAACATCCTGATTGACTTCAATATCTTCCTATTGCTGGGACTCCTCCACTAGCTATGTATCCTGAGATGGTTCTGGGGTCACAGTCAAGAATTCTAAGTTCGGATCAGGAATTACCTCAATCTCTGGTTTACCTACTTCTTTTTTAATGGTAGATTCAATTTTTTTTTATGAAGGTGTTGGTTCTTGTGTGACAACACTTTGATTGGCTTCAATATTCCCTTTATTAGGCTGATCCAGCAATTATGATGGTTGAGGTTGTAATTTCTCAGCTTCTTTCAATTCTATATCAGGGATCAGTCCTACTTCTGGTTCATCTTCTTTCCTTAATTCTACATCAGGTGCTTCTTGTTCTTCTTCAGCTACTGGTGCAAGGATTTTGGGTCTCAAATGCATGCACTATGACTGTGTAACCTGATTAACTAAAAATTTAACCACATGTAGGGTAGAATACTTTCTCCACTTCCTCATCCTTCTTAGTAGGAGACGATCCTTCTAATTGGTCTGTAGCTTCTACCAGTGTGTGCAGCCTTCTTTGTACCTATTTCTTACATGCCTCCTTCCAATTCTCAAATTCTTTCCGAAGAAATTGCACTTCTTCCTTCAGTAGCCCATTTTCATACAAAAGCCCCTCAATTTGAGGTTCTTATGCAGTAGGCTTATGTGGAGCATTGTTTGTCCTAGGTATCAAAATGGGAAATTCGATGTTTGCTTCACTATCTACCCATTTTGATCGTGCCGCTTCAGCTGCTATGACTGATCTAGTTCTCCTTCTCCTCACTAATCAAGATGCTTGTATTTCTTCTCCTGACCTTCTTCTCTTCCTTCGAGGTACAAGGGTTTCCAACCTTGCAGTAGATGTAGAAGGAATATTTCTTGTTTCATATCTCTATTTCTTCTTCAATTAAATTTCCCCTCCACTCAGGAGAGGATTCAATGGTGAGGACCTCGGCGTTCTATTTTGTCATCACAGCTCTCATAGCTTCAGCTTCAACTGTCGCAGCATCCAATGCTTCTCTAGCTTCAGCTTCAGCTGTCGGAGCTCCCAAATTCTTTATCTCCTCCATAGGATTTGCTATTGCTACATCCTCCACCGATTATTCCTCTTCTTCTGATCCTGTCTCAGACCCTCGCCCCCTAACTGAATTGGAGGGACTCTGGTCCTCCTGCTCTTCCTCCAATTGAATACCCAACATAAGTGTAGGTGCCCTTACTTCCTCTCTCATTGGAATCTCAGGAAAAAGTATAAGTCCCTGGGCTATGTGAGGTTGGCTAGTAAATTGTTCCCATGTTTGGTTTCTCTTAAGGCCCTTAAGATTAAATTTTTAATGAGGTCGTGATGGGTAAGGGAAGAATATGGATGCTTAGCTGATCTAACAAATCCCACCATGTGATGTAGGTCTTTAAATAGAAAAAATGGAACATTAAGTATATTTATGTGGCGTAAATGAGACAGCAGTGGAAACACAGAATAATAGATATCCTGGTACCTACCTTCTCAGGTGATATAATTTTTGAGGAAGACGACCACTTGATCCCACGGGAGAGGCAGTGACTATAATTCTATTCCCTGCCCTGATGGACGCAATCGTTCACCTGCCACCAAAAAGTCTTGTACTGCGACGACATTGGGAGTCCTTCTCCCAAACCAAGCTCTTCCTATCTACGGGAGGGCGGTAACCTCCACTACAATTTCCTTGGAAACTTTTATCCGCAAACCCCTGACCTCTGAGTGGGTTTCTATAAGATTTAAAGCAAACTGCATAGCAGTTTCACGATGAAAACCATTGAGACGTTGGAAAAACTTGGTCCAACCCACGGCTTCAAAGATAGCAAAAAATTCAGCATTCTTCCGCAATGCCTGCGTGTTTGGAGGTTCATGTTGGGTCAGGATACCCATGGTATCCTTCTTTCTAAATTCCAGTATCATCTTAGCAAATTGCAGGCTCAGAAAATGGAGATTTCAGCACAGAACATGCACGAATAGCGGAGGTTGGAGTTGGGAAAATTGGAAAGTTAAGACGGTAGTAGGTATAGAATCATTGGTAACATTTTTCCCCAAATTAGGAAAGGGTGGCGGTTGTGAAATAAGCTTGAGTGGCCATTAGACCGTGGGAAATGGGTAGTTAACGAAGTACGTGTGTAACAACATATATAAAAAGGTAGGTATAATTAATTCTGTCAAATCTACTTAATGCTTAATCATGTAAATAACCAGGACCGTACCATAATAATTATGGGATGAACCATGACTCCTCAAAATAATACAACGTGTCAATGCGGCCTTCAAATTTAACATCATTGCGCTCGTGCCCCCATGATCCTTCTCCCGGTGAACCAAAAATTGTCTTGTCGATATTGAAGTTGTGAAGTGAGTCGGAAACAGAAAAATCACAGGTGGCAGAAATTCCAGATGAATTTGAAGGAGTTGCAGCCTGAATGTGCACAAATCTAGAGGAGTTGCAGCCACAATCCATAGGAAAAATCAGCCAAATTAGTAGAGTCACAGCCGCTAAAAAGAATAAAAGTAGGCAAAATTTTAACGGAGTCGTAGCTACGGTAAACGAGAAAATGCCCTATATTTTACGGAGTTGCATCTATAAGAAACAGGAAAATGAAATATCATACAGTGTTGCAACTGCGACAGAACGAAAAAGTAGGCAAGGTTTTACGGTGTTGCAATTACGATGGAATGAAAAAATAGGCAGGGTTTTACGGTGTTGCAGCTGCGAAACAGGAAAAATAGGCAAGGTTTTACGGTGTTGCAGCTGCGACAAGACTGAAAAAAATAGGCAAATTTTGCAAAGTTGCTTCTGCACCGAACTGTTCATCATGCAAAATTTTCTTCTGTAAGGAGCTCTTTTAGAAAACAGAAAATTACAATAGGTGCTCATGGTCGTCAGGCCTGGTCATGACCATTGCTCCTTAATTAAATTCCTGCACATATCCTAAAGAAAAAAAAACAATCAAGTGTAAAGGAAAAACGAAAAAGGAAATAAACATTAATTTTATTTATGTATAAAAAAATTTGTGTGGAAATTGCAGCAACTTTATAAATATTGGCAAGAGCAGAGAAATATTCCTGCCCTTGCTCCAACGGGTATCTCAGATCAGCTACAATCTGTGAAAAGAACGCGTCCCTCGAAATTGGCTTATGATACAGTCGCAGCCTGTGACCATTAGCGAATAATGGTGCACGATTCTCATCAATAGTGACCAGGCGGACTGTACCATTGTCGAATACTCTATCTATCAGATATGGACCTAACCATCTTGTGTGTATCTTACCTTTAAATTCCCTTCTAAATCTTGAATCATATAATAGCACCTAGTCTCCCTCACAGTAGACTCGTTTCTTGATGAACTGATCGTGCCAATTGGATCTATGTTGCTGAATTAATGCTGTCTGATCCACAACATCTATGCATTTTTCCTCAATTTCATTCAATTGATTCAATCTATTCCTCTGGGCTTCAGTTACATCTAATTTTACCTCCATGGTTGTCTTCAAGGTTTTGATTTCAAATTGAATGGGAAAGACAACGCTCTTGCCTTACACCAAGTCATATGGGGAGAAACCTATAGTATTGCGCCATGTAGTGCGATATACCCACAGTGCTTTCAGAAGTCTGTCATCCCAATTTCTACGATGGCTCCTGACTATTTTGGTGAGGATAGCTTCAATAACTTTATTGGTAGTTTCCACCTAGCCATTGGCCTGTGGATGGTAAGGTGAAGTTATCCTATGTTGAATATGGTACTTCTGTGGAAAAGCTTCAAATTTTTGTGACACTAATTGCAGTCCCCCATCTATGATTACTTCCTTGGGTATTCCAAAATGAGTAAATATTTCTCCATACAGGAAATCTATTACAGCCTGGTCATTGGCTTTTGCCAAAGCCACAGCTTTTACCCATTTTGTCATGTAGTCGGTGCAAACTAAATGTAGGCTTTCTGTTTTGAATGAGGATTGATAGGCCCAACAAAATCTAAGGCCCATTGTTGCAACTAATTTCCCCACACCATTTATTGATAAGATTTTGGATGAGTGTGCGGGAAGTGAGGTATTTTCCTTTATGGACAGTTTTTCCGGATATAATTAGATTCAAATCAAGCCCGAGGATCAACATAAGACCGCATTTATTTGTTGTTGGGGTACTTTTGCATATCGGAAGATGCCCTTCCGCCTTAAAAACATCGAAGCCACATTTTAGCAGGCCATGAACTTAATATTTCACCATCTTAAAAAGATTATCGAAGTATATTTGGATGATCTCGCTGCTCACTCTTGTTTGAGAGTGTGTCATCCATATCATTTGAGATTAGTGTTCGAAAGATGCAGTCATTACTAGGTTCGTTTAAATCCTCATAAGTGCATCTTTTGCATGACTGTTTGTCGCTTGCTAGGATTCATCATGTCCAAGGAGGATATAAGAGTCGATCCCTTAAAGGTTGAGCCAATACTTCAATTGTCTCCCCTGCGTAATATTAAACACCTTCAGTGTTTGCAAGGCATGGCGAACTTCTTGCGGAGATTCGTGGTTAATTTTTCCAACTTGACTAAAGGATTTATGCGTCTTTTGAAGAAGGATACCCCTTTTTATTGGGATGAGTGAGCCCATGAGTGCTTTGATGTTCTTAAGTGAGCCTTAGCAATGGCCCCCATGCTTAGTCCACCCGACTATAGCCGTGATTTCTTGATTTATGTGGCTGCGTCCATGGAGACTGTTGGTATGGTTTTGGTTCAGGAGGATGAGGAGCTCCGTGAGCATGTCATATATTATTTGAGCTGAAACCTTCTAGATGTGGAACTTTGCTATTCCCATGTGGAGAAGCTATCCTTGGATACCATTCATGCGGTTTAGCGTTTGAGACATTACATTCTCCTTCACCAGACCTTGTTCATAGCTCATATCAATCCATTTCAGTTCGTCCTCGCTAGAAGGATGATTGGGGGAAAATACAATAAATGGATTTTCATTTTGCAAGAGTTTGATCTCGAGTTTGTTTCGGAAAAATCAAAGAAATCGTTGATCTTTGAGGAGCTTATATTCGATTTCCAAGTTTGGAGGAGGAGGAGGTTTATGAGGATACTTTTGTCGATGAAAATATTTTCCTTATCTCAACTGTGGACCCTTGGTATGGGGATATCATTGTATATTTGCAAACATTGAAGGTTCCTACTCACCTTTCACGGGATGAGCGACGACGATTACATCATGTAGATAAGAACTACCTTATAGTGGATAACACTTTGTACCACCGTGGGGTAGATTCCATTTTGCATCGTTGTTTAACCCATGATGAGGCTAAGGTTGTGTTGAATGATTTCCACGGAGGGGCGTGCAGTGGTCATTTATCTAGGCTTTATACAACCCAAAAAATATTGAGAGCGAGCTATTTTTGGCCATCCATCTTCAAATATTGTGTTAATGCGGTCAAGAAATTCCACCCTTGCCAGGTGTTTGCATGCAATATGCACTCGCGTCCGACCTCGTTACATCCTATTGTCATCGTCGGTCCCTTCACCAAGTGGGGGCTTGATTTTATGGATTGCAACCCAGCTTTGGCTCGGGGGCATCATCACATTATTGTGGCTATCAACTACTTCATGAAATGGGAAGATGTTATGTCCACAGTTAAATCTGACGGTGAGACAACCACGCATTTCGTTTTCAACCAGATTATCACCCGGTTTGGCATTCCGAAAGAGCTTGTCATTGACCATGGCAACCACTTTCAGAATAAAATGATGGCAGAGTTGGATTCCATGTTAGGATATAAGCAAGAGAACTCCTCTTCTTATTAACCTCAGGCGAATGGACAAGTTGAAGCAATGAATAAATCACTTAAGTCTATTCTCCAACGAACCATCACACAAAGCAAGACTAATTGGGATATCATGTTATATCCTGCTTTGTGGGCCTATAGAACTGCGGTTAAGACTGCCACCAGTTTCTCTCCATATCAGCTTGTACATGGGGTGAAGTTAGTTTTGTCGGTTGAATGCGAAATCCCTTCTCTAAAGCTAGCTATAGAGATTTTACCTAACACTTCCGCATTGGAAAAGCGTTTGGTCCACTTAGAGCAGCTTGATGAGCAACAACCAGATGCCTTAGTACCTTTGGTTAACAAGCTTCACGTCAAGGTTCAATATGACAAGTATGTCCATCCAAGGAGGTTTAATGAAGGTGACTTGGTCCTTTTGTGGGATCAAGCTAAGAAGCCCTTGGGGGCAAGGAAATTTAATCCCATGTGGCATGGTCCTTACGTGGTTAAATACGTCTTAGATAAATGCACCTATGAGCTGGTTGATTATGAAGGGACAGCCTTGGCGGAGCCCATAAATGGGATCTATCTCAAAAAATACTATGCGTGATCTTTAGCTAGTGCTGATTTTTGTATATTATTGTACAGTTTTGCATTACATAGTTAGGTTTTCTTGTGGTGATCAAGTTTATTATTGTACAGTTTTGCATTACATAGTTAGGTTTTCTTGTGGTGATCAGGTTTGCTGATTAGCTTTCATTTCTTATGGCAGATGTCGATGGAATCTTTCGTTTACATAGGATCCGCTGATGGTGCTAGCTGCCACACTCAAAGCTCAGCTTCAGCTGCTTGGGTGATTTATACTCCTATGGGTCAAGTATTGTCTTCAAGAGGCGTATGTTTATGGCCCTCTTCAAACAATGTTGCTGAATATACTGCCGTCATTAATTTATTGCGTGATGCCATTTCACATGGTGTTCATTCTCTTGAGGTACATCTTGATTCGCAGTTAGTGGTTTCACAGATTAATGGCTTGTATCGCATTAGGGATCTGACACTATTATGAAGATTCTTACGTGTTAGATTTCTAGAACAACAATTTGAGAATATAACATACATTCATGTTTCAAGAATTTTTAATCAAGTTGCTGACTCATATGCTAACTATGTGTTAGATTGGCATTTGTTTCATAGACCATAAGCATATCACAAACATACATTTTACACACATGTAAATATAAATAAAATCGATTATCATAAAAAATTTCATTAAGATTCAAAAAGTGACGTCATAATACATAAGTGTCATATACAAAATCGGGCCTTCCGAGCCACCGAAATATAATACACAGTCATACAAAAATGAATACACTCATGTCTCTAAGCCTGAGGTGGATGGGGGTTCTGATCATGATAGAGCACTAAGGATCTAGCTAGCCATCGAAATACTCGAACCCATGCTCATGGTACACCAACCACCTGGCATTGCATGGCCTCAGGAAAGTCCTTGACTTGCGCCATAGGTACCCTGTTTGTCAAACGAACAAAGTTTGTGTGGATGCTTTGGAGCATCCACTCCACATCTGCACCCATGATATCATCTCCTCTTCCCCTCCGTTGATGACGAGGGAAACCTTTTGGCCATCATGGTCCTACATCTGCATATACATGATAGATTGTCACTATGTGTCATCACACCAAAAACATGTCTTTTGAGTCAATATATAAAAAAACGCAAAAAAAAAATAATTCAAAACTTAAAAAGTGGGTTTAGGATTCTTTACCTATATCACCATAAGCTGCTCCTGGTGGTAGGGGCATATTCGGGTCTTCGTGGAAGTCTATCCCTGTGTAGGGGTAGTCATCTATGGCGACAATCTATCTCCACCACCATGGAAAGAAGTCTGTTGGGTAGGAGTTAGTCACCCTGCCTCCACCCAGTTTGTGCATGACATTCACCCAGCGTCGCTGGGCTAGATCTAGAGCTCCATGTGGAGCAATGTCTACCCTAGGGCTTAGCCCTGGCACCCACCCAAAGAAAAATGTGCTCAGTATACTGCCAAACCCAAAGTTCTACACCCTTCCCATCTTGCAGTTGCTGACCTGTTGTTTCATGTTTCCAAACAGTGTTGTACTCCAGTCATACACTATAGGTCGCATGCACTCTACCGCATAGAACATCATTGGCTGCGAGGCTTGGTGAGTGAATCCAACCCTACAATCCATCCTAGTACCAAAAGTATGGCCTTTAGCCCCAGAATATGGATAGAATTTGTATGGATTTGAATCCCAACCTTTTCTATTTCTGGAAAGCAGTACAAAGCTATGTACTCATCTATGGTCAGCCCACCTCCTAGCCCACGAGATCGGAGGTTCACCATCTCTCCTCGTCGGGACAAAACAGTGATAAAGTATATGTCCTCAACCTCAATGCCAAGTGACATCCCATCTATCTGAAATGTCTCAGATTCTGGATCCCAATAGTCCACCAATAGCTGGAGTAGTCTTTGTTTGGCCCTTAGGCTGCCAAGACACCAAAACTTGTACAAGACACATGCACGTAATGCTTGTTGGGCCATGAGATCACCTTGCACAGCTTCCTCAACATCACCATGCTCTCTTTCTCTCCACTCTAGCACCATCCTGCATAAAAACCAAATTTTTGATTAATTTTTGCCCTTGAAAACCTTGTTTGTGGCCCTCTATGCTACCGTTCTCAAAACAACCATGTATGTACGTGGCTTTCGGTGCATTTTTTGCGTATGGAGAGCCCTATATGCAGAAAAAAGCTCAATTTCTATGTGGGCCGAAACACACATGTTGGGATGGATCAAAAAATAAAATCGACCATGAAAATTAAAAAAATTTGCATGAAAATGAAAGAGGAGGGCATGAGAATCTACCTGGATTAAACGGGGAGAGATTCTGCTGGACGATGCTCCTGGAATTCGCTTTTGAAGTTTTGAGCTCAAATGCACTATGTTGGGTAAAAATTTCAAATGGAATGAAATTTTTTAATTTTTTCACTATTTATAGAAAAATTTTGAAATTTTTACCCACTTTCTATAGTTTTTGACCGTTTAAACTAATTTGATGTTGTAGGAATCCATTTTGAGTGTGGTTTGACCGTGGATTTGATCCATTCATGCCTACTACAGGTATTATGTCTAAACTGACATATAGGTTAGGTTTCACATCCGTTTTCATTTTGCATAACCTTATGACCGTTTCATTTTAACCTTAGGTATGAACCCATTCCATCTTGTCACAGAACCTTCTTGTTGCTTTTAAGAAGTGACATGTTGTGAATGGTAGAGCTTTACCATAGATGGGTACCCTAGTTAGATCTTGGTTTGCATTTGGTGCCCATGCCGACATTTCTCCTTTATGGTGTGGGATTCCTTTGTATAGTATCGCCATGACTTTGAGAAAGAGCTTCATACTCCTCTTGACCTTTATGCTGGCCTTTTCCCCAGGACTCCCTTGTATATGTCAAGTTGTAATTGCATTATCATGAGTTTTGCTTACCTTATTGAGCCTTATGTCATCTTCCCTGACTTTGATTTTCAGCCATATAGCCCGAGCTTGTCTCATGTCCAGCCAAGAAGTGCCTTTTTATATCTTTTGCAGCTTGATTCCCCATTTTTACCAGGAGGGGACTTTCCCCCGAGTGTCGTTATCCTGCACATGTTTCCTTGCATTGAGCATAGGTATGTTCCACTGCTTGGAACTAGTTTGTTTTCCCCTTGACACTTGTCTCCTCCTAGATTTATAAATATAGAGCACTTTTCTTCTTTTTCAAGCTTTTCAAAATATCTAAAAAATTCCAAAAAAACCAAAAAACCAAAAAGCCGGACAGGGAAAGATGTTATCTTTGGCAGCATTCGAGTCGTGTCGCCTTCGAACAGAGCACTGTATATCAAATCCATTGGTTGGGTTAGTATTTTGACTTTGGGAACTGTACTCATTTGTCTGAGTTTATCTCCATCGACTGGTTAAGCTTCTAGTCCCTATGGAGCCTCTAATGATTCCTCCTGTGTCGCAGAGATGTCCCAGTTTTGTATATCGAGTCTATGCTACCTCCTTTCAGTCACCATTCATCTTTATGCTATTGTTTGAAGGAATTTGAAGCCTGAGTTGGCCATTCCTCAGTTTTATTGACTTTCCATGTCGGCCATTCCCAGTACTATTACTGGTTCGTGCAATTCTTGTTCGAGTCCTTCCACATTATACAGCATTGCTTAGTACCTCATGTTGGTTGATGGGGGATGCCTTAATTCCCTCCTTCCAGCGGATTCCATCCCATCGAATTCAGATCATTTATTCTAGGATAGGAGTCTAGAGTCATTTGAGTGCCTTGAGACTTACAGTCATCAGTGGTAGGTTCTCTCACCATCGACAGTTTTGGGAATACATCAATGTCCCCTGATCAATGGATTCTTCCCAAGTGTTCAACATCAACACATTTATTTGCACTTGTTAGATTGAAATCTAGTACCTTGATTCCCATTTTCATTATCGGTGTGTGATCTCACGTCTGTTAATGGTATACATCAATGACCAGTAATCAGATGATGGACTACTATGTTCAACCTCGACACCTCTATTCACATAGTAGGACATGTACTCGTAGCAGTTTGTGTAGAAGAATTTCCATATTGGTGGCATTTCATATATGCTACCTCCTTGATCGTGCCAGTGTTCATGAGATTTCATCTCTCGTGATTTGATTCCAATGTATGTCAGATATCTTCATCCATTATGGAGATCTTGATCCATTGTATATCTTCAACTTTCATGGAGATATTGATCCTTTGTATATCTTCATCATGGAGATTCCGATCTATTATATATTGTACATGGCATTGACCACACATATCACATTTTGTATATCATGCCTATTCATGGCCATTGTACTCTTATGTATCTGAGACTACTATATGTATTTGCAGTCATATGCAGAGTTTGATTATTGTAATATACTGATTGGATGGATGGTTCTTCCACCTAGTTCTTCATCACTCCACTTCTAGGATGGATTTATAATGTATTTCGGTCATCATGTTACCCCTTTGACCTCACACATTAGGGGGAATCTGTTATAACTGATTTTACCACACATGGTTGATCACACTTTTATGGTCTTCTCTATCCCTCTGTAGACTCTTTGGACCCCATGGACTATTTTTGTACCTTTTATGTTTTCAAGATCATCCCTAAAAACACCCATTATTTGATGTACGTGACTTTTAATCCCTTTCTCATGTATATACATGGATATTACCCTTAAACCTGCGTACATTGGGATGTGTGCAAAAGGCCAAATATTTTTGGAGTTTTCCTTGATGTGGATCTGGGTCACTTGTCTCTTGGCCTTCCATATGCCTCGAGATCGCTCATATTTGACCTTCCATTACCCCATTGAAGCACTATATAAGGATCCCTTTGGATACATTGAAGAAAAATGAATTGAAGAGAAATAAAACTATAGTCCATTATTGTCGTAGCTTGATTGTACTTGAGTCTGCATCCATTTGTCCCTTGGAGCACTTTGTGTTCTTCCCAAGCTTTCCTTTGCTTGTGAGCTTGCTATCGAGAGATGGAAGATTGAGGTGGTGGAGGCCTAGGTGGAGGACTCAGTTTCTCCAGTTCGCAGACGTGCCGACAAAGGTTGTCACTTATGTAATCTATGATTTACTTAATAGAATTATATTTTCCTGTCCAATGATGTGCATTTAAACAAATATTGAATCCATGGATGTGTTTAATTGCTTATGTATCATTGATTATATATGCTATAGTAGGCCTAACACTATATTATATAGCATTCTTTCCTTGTTTTACTGTTGTTGAGAGTAAATTGCCAAAGCAAGCGAGATTGGAAAAAGCTCAATGGGGATCTACTACAACCGTCCAGAATAAGGTATGTTTCGAGGTCCTTTAGTGTTATATGTTGTATTTCTCTTGCATATTGGGAAGGAATTGATTTCTATGGTTTCTCTGTCTATTGTGGTACACCCCAAGCCATAGGAAGTTTTCTCCGTAACACCCATCTGTCAAAAGGTTCCACCACCAACTGTGGTAGAAGAGGCATTTCATCCAATCTGTTAGGTTGGCCCATCCTATGATAGTTGTCACAAGATTGGGCATACTTCTTGGCATCCCTAAAAATTGCTGGCCAATGATGACCAATTCTCAGCACCTTATGACCTGTTCTCTTGTTTGTAAAATGTCCCCCACATGGCTCATCATGACAGGCCTTCAAGATATGGAAGACTTCATCCTCCCTTACACATATCTGGATCTCAAGATCAGGACCTGTGTAGAAAAGGTGACCATCTATCCAGCAATACCTGGCACTTTGTTGAATAATATTCCTTTTCTCTCTTTTTGACAAGTGTGTCGGAAGCTTACCTACAGCCAAGTAGTTAGCAACATCTTCATACCAAGGGGAATGAGCTGAAACTGCAAACAAGTGTTCATCTAGGAAAGGATCCTCAACTGGTAAGCTGTCATCACTGTTAGTAAAACGTGATAAATAATCAGCAACAACATTTTATTTCCCGGGCATGTCAATAATGGTAATATCGAACTCCTGTAATAGTAACATCCATATAGTTATCCTAGCATTTGTAACTAGTTTGTTCATTAGATACTTGATGGCTGAGTGGTCAGTGTGTATAAAGGTGGGACATCCAGTGATGTAGTGTCTGAATTTGTTAATGGAGTAAACAATGGCTAAAAATTCCTTCTCTATAATAGTGTAATTGAGTTCAGCAGGGGCCAAGTTTTTACTGATGTAATAAATTGCATATGGTGCTTGACCATCCTACTGACCTAATACTGTTCCAATGGCAGTGTCAGAGGAATCTGAAGAAATGTGGAAAGGCAAAGCGCAATTGGCCCCCCTTAAGATAGGAGCTGTAGACAACCTCTTCTTAAGTTTAGTGAACGTTGTCTGGCATGCATCATTCCAAATAAACTGTACATCCTTCATCAATAAGGTAAATAAAGGAGAAGCTAGTTTGGAAAAATTCTCTATAAATATTCTATAATAACCAGCATGCCCTAAAAATCTACATACCTCTTTCTGTGTTCCAGGAGTGGGTATGTTTTCAATTACCCTAATTTTGGATGGATCTACTTGGATACCATTAGCAGAGATAAAGTGCCCCAGCACTACACCTTTTCTCATCATCGTATGGCACTTTTCAGTGCTCAAAGATAGTTGGGTTTTCTCATAGCGTGTTAAAACCTTCTCCAAGTTTTTCAGTGCCTCTTCAAAGTCACTGCCATAAGGGGTAAAATCGTCCATGAAAATATTCATACTATCATTAACCATTTCCGTAAAGATGACAATCACAACTCTCTAAAAGGTGGTTCGTGCATTGCATAAACCGAAGGGGAGTACCCTGTATGCAAAGGTACCCCAAGGGCAGGTGAAGGTGGTTTTGTCTTGGTCCTCAGGAGCAATCTAGATTTGATTGTATCCACTAAACCCATCCAAAAATGAGAAGAACTTCTTCCTAGATAGGGTATCAAGTACTTGGTCAATGAAAGGCAGAGGAAAGTGGTATTTATGTGTTTCCTTATTCAACTCTCTATAATACATGTAGACTCTCCATTTAGCATTCTTCTTGGGTACTATCACAAGTGGAGAAACCCACTCACTGTCTGAGATTGGGTATATAAACCCTGCTTCCAAGAGTTTTTGAATTTCCTCCTTCACTATGTCCCTAAGATTGGGGTTCATCCTTCGTTGTGGCTGGCACACAGGCTGGGAGTCACTCTTGATATAAATGTGGTGGGTGCACAGATTAGAAGGGATACCCTTCATGTCTATGTACTCCAAGGTGAATGCCCCCTTATGATTTTTCAAGAGAGTGATTAAGCATTATTGTTCATCAAGAGTAAGATTGGGATTGATATTCAGGGTTCTTCCCAGCTCTCGACTAGAATAATTTTTGAATTTTTTCAACATTGGAATTATGTGTCATTGACTAATGTCTCCTTCATGAGATTTTCTTGCTCTTCTTCACCTAGAGTACTATTCAGGATATGATAAATTTGTTTGTTGACAAAAGTGGGCTCACTGATGAAATTATTAATGGCATCATCCTTTGTTCCATCCTTAAAAGTCAAGGCCTTCCCTATCGTTAACAATGGTTGAACGCCCTCCTCTTCCTCTAGCTCCATCCACAATGGAGTTTCAGCTTCTAAACTAGGTTGAGCTGAAGGATACAGGGTAAGGTTCTTTGTTTCGGTCCCATCTGATATGGTCATAGACCCTAACCAACAGCTGATGCAAGCATCTGTTGTAGCTAACCGGGGTCTTCCCAGGATCAATGGGTGTCCTACTAGCTGTGACTTGGGTTGTAAAACCAAGAAGTCAGCTGGGTATTCCCATGAATGAACTGAGACGACGAGGTCATCCAAGATTCCCTCGGGTTTGATAGTGGACCTATCTGCTAGTTCTAAAATGGTAGGGGTTGGCCTGAGATTGGTGAGCCCAAGATTTTTTGCAGTTTCTATGGTCATGATGTTAATAACTGCACCTAAATATACTAGTACATTTGGTATCTGTGTGTTCCCAATTTTCATAGTGACAGTAGGGTTCCCAAGATCGTCGTATTTGGCCAGGAGGGTTTTTCCCTTTATCAATTCAGATAATTTTCCTATGACATGGGCAGTGGGAGGATCCCTAAGTTTTCTACCTGGTTTTCTTGTACACAGATCCTGAACAGTTCTGTCATAGATAGGCACATCATGAAGGGCCTGCAACAGTGGAATTTCGACATAGAGGTTTTTCAACTCTCCTAAGAGGTTAAATTGAGGTTGCTCCACTGCATTTTGTAGCGTCAGTCTTTTAGGATATGGCGGTTCTCTAATCAGTTGTGTAGGCTTTGTGTCAATAGATTTTTCTTCTTGTGTTTCATTCGGTGTCTCAGTAGGACTTTCATTGTCCTGAATAATGGGGATCTCTGTGTTGGATAAGTATTGTTGGTTCATCCTTTCTTCAGACGTAGAGGATGGAACATCCTCAATGACCAAAGGCTCCACTACCCTCTCTGATCGTAAGTGGATGTCGTTATAGGGAACTGGAGTAATGGATTAAGCGGGCATGTTGGCAGTCTCGAACTGGTGGACTGCTTTATTATTTTGGTTGGGTTTAGGTTGAGCAGGCAGCTATGGTCATATAGGCATATTGGGTGCAACATTGTTCTGGAGTTGCAACTGCGGCTGGTGGTATTGCTAATATGGCTGAGGGTATTGTTGAGGAGGGTATGGTTGATGAGGAAACTGTTGTTGTGGAAACTGTTAAGGAGGTTGGATATGGGGAAACTATTTTCTTGGATGGAAGTTCCTCCACCCAGGAGACTAAGAATTTTGTTGGTTTGGTGGTTGTTTCCAAGAGTTCCATGAGTTGAAATTTTGCATAGGAGGTTGAGAAGGATACTATTGATGGTTGGAATAAGATGAAGGGAATTGTGTATTCATGTGATCATTCATATTATTCCAATTATTCATGTTATTCGAAAATGAAAATGAGTCTGGAGTCATACCTTGGTTTCGAGGCTACCAAGGCCTTTTTTGGGCAATGAAGTAGGATGCTTCCACGACTGGATTTGATGCCTTCAAAACTACCTTCACTTGAGGTAGTGAGGGGAACTCCTTTGTATCATGGTTCAGTTCACAGAGCTGACACACTTCTACTTTGTCGAGTGGGAACTCCTTTAGGGGATGTTTCTTCCTACATTTAGGGAAGAATACACCGAGTGTTAGATCCTCTATTGCTTGTTTCTGATTTTCCCTCAGGACATCTATTTCTGAGGAGATGGAGCTCATCATTTCTGTTTTGAAGTTCTCAAGAAGGTTTCCTATTTCTGCTCAAGTAGCTCCTCAATTAGATGACTTATGTGTTCTGTCGAAGACATCTCATTCTAATTTATCCCGTTTGTTGTTTCTGGAAGATCCTCTAGAATACCTTTTGCACAATTCAACAATCTTTTCAAAGGATTCCTTTGAGACATCCCCCTTTCCTAGCAGGTTCAACATGTTTAGGAAGTCTTCCATAATCCCACAAAGTAATATTATCTTGAGAACATCTAACCCCATATTAATCTATCTAGCTCTCTACACATTGTACAAAATCTTCCAAGCTTTCTTTGTCCCTTTGTACCATCTTGAACAATTCTTCTCTTTTATCTTTGGTGTTGCAGCACTCTTGGTATTTTTCTAGGAACACCTGTTTCATTTGGTCTTAGGTAGTGACAGTTCCATCACCCAAGTTCATGAACCAATGTAGTGCATTATCCTTCAAAGTAGCAAGGAAAATTTTTAACTTTTGATCACTGGAAGTGTAATCATAGCTACGACAAAGAATGTCAAACTCGAAAAGGAATTCATCCGGATCCTCTGTGGCTTTTCCATGAAAACGAGGTAAAACTGATGGTGATATGTTTTTCGTGGGGGACTAGTCCCTTTGGATGTTGAATGGGGAACTAGAGTGTGGAAACTGTCCCCTCAGGCGGGGGATCATATTCATTGTGATGATTTTCCCCCATCACCTCTTCATGATCTTCTGGCTCGCGTCTGTTATTCATATTTTCTTCTGATATCTACTCTCTGTGTTTCCACTGGTCGTCCCGCTTTTGATGGAACTGTGCCCACTCTTCTTTTGTCACCAGTTTCCTGTTAATGTGATCAATCACATCTCAATCAGCTGAACCCACAACACTAACTCTGTCTTCCTCTGTAGGGACACCTAATGGTGTCATAGCTTCTCCTATGTTCTCCATTGTGGAAACTGATGCTTCCACCCTGGGAGTAATTAGGCTTCTTCTGACGGAGGACCCTTATTGGAGAGCTCCGGTAGAGGAATTGGTTTTTGCAACCAGATTGTCAATGAATGTTCTTCTTCCCAAGGATGGATTTCTTCCACGGCCTCAACCACCTGCAATGTTAGTATTCTGGGGAGTTCTGGGGGTTATAGGAATGTCACGTTGTACCCTTCTCGTATTCATGCAACCCAAAACATGTAAACTTAAAAATTGAGGAAAAGTGAATGGATGCAACTACTATGGTGTCTAATAATTATCTTCCCTAGCAATGGCGCCAAAATGTTGGACACTCTATATGCAAGTTAATTAAATCCAACATACAGAATGTTCAATATAAATTTTCAACCTAGGGAAGTCTTTTTATTGCAAATATAATTTAGACCGTTTGTGCTTAAACACTAAGTAGTTGATGTTGTTGAAGGAACTATCCTACCTATCTATTCAGCCCAACTCTTCCCATAATTAACCTAATCTAAATTACCTTCCTAAGAATGCAGAATTGTAATTACGTTCCTACAACTTTGATCTAGAAATGAAACATTAAGGAAATAAACATCTAGACTTACTTTTGCAAAAAGTTAAATCCTAATTTACTAGGCCATATGAGGATCCATTATAACTATTTCAATTCAACTTAATCTAAGAATTAGAAATGCAGAAATTGAACTCAACAAGTATAACTATAAATGGATTGAATTAGCCAAAGTCAAGAAAGACAACAATTGAAAGAAACTGGGGATGAGCTTGGTTGTTACAGCTTTCAAACAAGTGCATAAAAGAAATTAAACTACACAGTCGACTATCACACCACTCTACTGCAGCTTATAGGAAATGAAATTACCAATCATTCAAGGAAACACACAAGGAATCATTACTGTTGCAGCTATTATAAAAGAATGCATCTACTGTAACATCCACACCACACGACAGAAAAAATAAATACCTAATTAACTCAGTAGAAGAATCCTGCTCCTTGTATTAGATGATGGAATGAAAGTATAGTCTCTGTCACAGCTTATACAATAGGATAAATTATTTTCCAACCCTCGGCTCTGAATAATCCCTACTATTTATACATCAATTTTCATAACTTCTACCCACTAATATCAGCCAGCCATGAAGATCTACGATCTTCAGGCTACCCTATTACAATGCCTTGTTACAGCTGTGGGAAAAACAGAAGCAGGGATTATAGGAAGTATGTTGCACGAGTCGATGATGAAGTAAGATAACCCATTTAAGAGATACTATGTCAGTTGCAGCTACCCTTGAATAACTATGCATTGGTAAGTCTGAGTCTGTTGCAGCTTGCGTGGAATGAGGATCTTTGACTACGTTCCACTTATAAAGATGGAGTCCATGGGTATAGCTGGAAATGGATGTTCATCTCTTCTAGAAACCACTCGGCCTGATACACCTGTATCCTTCACATCTTAAACTATCTTCATAAAATCTCAATTTGTTAGCATAATTCAAGATGCAAAGCCCTGTATTAATAAGATAAAACAATAAGTAATCATACCTATAAGGAATAAGGGCTCAAATGAAGGAAGAACATCTGTTTGGTGCATAAAATGGAGTAAGATAAGGCAAAAAGGGTATGGTGAGTGTGGTAAAAAACGGGTCATTTTTGGTCCCAACAGTACCTATAAATCCCACTAAAAAATAGGCTTGATTTCTTAGGCTTAGGAACCACTGTAATAATCGTTCCTCCCTTGACAGATTCCTTCTATGACCGGAAACACTTTTTGCACTGAACCTGCCATTTCCACACTTTTCCTTCCACCCTTTTGACCTCGGATCTCGGGAGTCGGAAACTCAAAGGCTCGACGAAGTGAATTGTCAGTATTCCACCTTTCGCCTTTCGCTTTTTTCCTTCTACACTTCTACTTTCCACCTTCCAAATTCGGGAGTCGGAAACTCAAAGGCTTGACGAAGTGAATTGGCAGTCTTTCGTCTTCCGCCTTTGAAACTCGGAAGTCAGAAACTCGAAGGCTCGATGAAGTGAATTGTTAGTCTTCTGCCTTCCGCCTTCCGTACTTCTGCCTTCCTCCTTCGAAACTCGGAAGTCAAAAAATCAAAGGCTCAATGAAGTGAATTGTCAGTCTTTTGCCTTCCTTCTTCCACACTTTCACCATCCGCCTTCGAAACTCGAAACTCGAAAACTCAAAGGCTCGACAAAGTAAATTTTCAGTCTTCCGCCTTCTTCACTTCCTCCTTCTGCCTTCCGCACTTCCGCCTTCTGCCTTCCACTTTCTACCTTCGAACTCAGAAGTCAGAAACATATCGATCGAAGCAGTTCCTCAACTGTGGTTCCACCTTCTGCCTTCGGAACTCGGAAGTCGAAAAACTATCAAACGACAGAAACTCTATCCATGGTTCTGTCTTCCGCATTCTTCCTTTTCGGCCTTCAATGTGGAACTCAGGAATCAGAAAACTTAACTTTTGACCTTAGCCTTTTCAGCACTCTGGACTTCTGCTTTCCGACCTCGAACTCTGAAAATCGGAAGTTACTTTGCCTTAGAATTTTTCTGTACTTAGAAAATTTTGAAAATTTTATTTTTATTCCTTCTTTGTCGGCTCAACTTAGCCTTTCACATTGACACGGTCACTGTAAAATTTGTCATCTACACTCATCCATCTCAACCGACATGTATCAGCACCACTCGGCCAGTTAAGCCGACATAACAACTTCAAAAACACTTATATATATATATATATTGAAATGTTTCTTTGTCTTTCTCATTTTTCCTCTGCTAACCAGAGGGTAATCTTTCCTCTATCAACTGCTCAATATTTTCCTGGCAACTGCGATGGGATGGTTTTGGCGCTCGCTCAGATTTATATATTCTTTCAGGCTACCGTTGACTGTTAAGGATAATATCTGCATTAGGAGAGTGACATAGGAAGTCATGGTCATTTCAATTTATAATGGAAACAACAAACAATGTTAGATAATGGATCGCAGTCACTAAAAGAGGCTCCCAGCCTTCCATTGCAAACACTTATCAACTGAACATAAAATGAAAACTCCTATCACTTGAATGTACCATTTGCATTGAACTAACAGAAATGAGTTTCCCAGAACATGGAATAGATGAAGGTACACTCATAGCTGGTGCGACCTGCGCAGCCGATTATTCTATATGCATTCGGCCATTTTGTATGCCAGTTATTATGTATGCAGCCAATTATTCTGTATGTAATGGAGAATGTCATGTCTCACTTCTTGAACACGGACGGACCCTCAAGCAAGCAGCAGAAGGATGCACAGGATGGAGGCAGGCATCGAAACTGATAAGAAAACACATGTCCATTCACCATTAGCCAAAGCTGACAAGACAAGTGTCGAAATGCTATTTGACAAGGAGACGATGAGTCTTCTAAGACTGCTTTCCATTGTGAAACGACTTTGGCGTAAATATGTTAAGTGGAGTGGAGTGGAGGAGGAGGGGTTGAGTGGGAGGGTAGTGGCTAGTAGGTAGGGATACATGGGGAGGTAAGGTAGATGTTTTTTTTATTATTATTTTTTTTAAGTTTGTTTTTTATTTATTATTATTTTTTTGTGTTACTTTGTTTTCTTAAAATATGTGTTTTAACAAAAATATTTTACACTTTTTTTTATGAAGTTTAAAAACATAATTATTTTACATAATAAGTTTTACATAAGTTTATGAGAAACATAGTTAAATTACTAGCTTTAATTTTGTCATTTTTTCAATGTAAAAAAATTAGAATTGGTTATAATTTTTTCATAATTTCTTTTATTTATTTATTTAATTTTTAAAAAAATTTGGGTTAAAATTATATTTGGTTTGCTAAAATTATATGAATCATTTGTTCTTTTAGGGTTTAATATATGATTTCATTACAAATCACATCATAATTTCTTTGATTTTCTATGGTTGAAGTAGGGAAATTATTTATGAAATAATTTTATTGGCTTAATATGCAAGTTTCAAAAAAGTTGTAATTTATCTCTTGAAGAATGTTTTTTTTCCCAATTTAGGGGTTGATTTCAAAGTTTTGTAAACAATAGTATGGGATGTTTAGGCCATGGCTCTATTTTTTACCCCGAAAAAAAAAACATGTATAATGGTATAAACACTTTTCTATTTGGGGGGTGTTTTGGGTGTTTTTAAATGCAAAAATCATCATTTTATGGCTAGAGTTCTCTATTTAGTATAAATTTCTCGTTTCATAGTAATGCTTAGGCCACAATTATGCATTTTCAAAAAGCACAGGAAGGTAATTCCAACCCCTTAATACACCTACACCAATTATTAATATACATGTATATGCATTAGAAGGCCATTTCCTTCAACCCTCATTATACAATGATGGTAATAGTAGCACGCATAGACATCAATGCAATGAGAAATACTATGCAACATTAATACAATATATACTTATGTACAATTAAATAATTAAACAACCACCAATCATACCATTGCCACTCAAGGAAGCACCTTACAACATTATATAATACATCATCGACAAAAAAAAATAGTATAGCATCATAAACAATACATAGTACAACATCATAGATAATACCGCAAGAATAGGGTTGTGCCCTTTTCTTGTTAACATCAACAGTGTTATATAATATACCATGATAAGGAAGTCATAGGATCACATAGCATCAATAATGCATTACACACAATGCATCTGAACCAATGCCTAATGTATTTCAACTAATGCCTTTTAGAAAACATAATAAGCATATGAATGCAACTCAAGTGAGCCTCTTAGGACACCCAACATCTCTTCAACAAAACATCAATATCAACATTTAACAGATTATACATGCATATCGATCACATCCAATAGAAGATGATGATAAGCAAATATAATCCAAGGTCAAAACTAAGAGGAGGCTAGTCCCTTCACTATCGTACATAAATAACATTTATATTTTCAAGGGAAAACAACCAAGCAATATACACACACAATATAGACAGACATAAAGGCCACAAAGAGACGTCCCTCAATCAGTCAACAAATGTCTATTTTGAAAAGAAGGACAACGTATTCCATCTTTGCTACCAACCAAAAAACAATTAGCAATTATTTAATAACAAAAAAGGGAAATGCCTTCTCATAAACCTTGGCCTTCTTTTGGATTTCACTCCAAAAAAAAAAAAAAATTAATTATCTGAGATAAGAGGAATTCTCTTAAGCATTGGAATCAACATCGCGAGACAATGCCCTTATAATGCAAACACACAATATCACAATTGATACAAAGGGTGGCGCCCTCCAAGATGGATCACTCTCTCAACCCTTCATAAACAAAGCAAACAATATAGTATGTAAATATATATAAATATCTCAAGGATAAGGGAGGTGCACCCTTGAAGAGGGATCACCCTCTCCTCCATTTGCAAAGAGTAAAATAATGATATGGATATAATACAATGTGTATCCAAGGCTGGGCCCTTTAAGTGATATTCCCTCTCCAATCATTTGCAAGTAAAATACACAATATACATTCGGTAATCAAGTACTTAGTAAAAGGGATAATGTCATGTCCCCATGCCTCCAACCGGCGAAGAGGACGTGACACAAGGTTTATCCACCCGGGCTAAGAGCCCCATGAACATGTACAGGCATAAAATTGCTGAAACAGAATGCTGAAAGAGAATGCATGGAAGTATAACGTGCACAAATGCAATTGTTTATCATACACAGCTATAATTATTTATCTTGCACAGTGGAATCAACATGCATTCACTCAAGCATTCATTCGACATGTTCAACATAATCATTAACAAGAAAATAGGATTATAGAAGTAAAATAGACAAGATTACTTATCTTATAAGAACTTGTTTCGCAGCCAGCTACGCCACTGCAACGTTCCACCCAACCATAGGCCAGCGTGCTCCTTAATCTCTCAGCAATGCTGCCACCCCCGAGCTGGGCATGATTCTCCAAGGAATAAGGGAAC
>LPNX011039747.1:46705-56733 GCA_001517045.1 Pseudotsuga menziesii
CAGCACAAGTTCAATTGTGAAATCAATGTCCCGCTTTGGAGGAAGCCCTGGAATCTCATCAGGAAACACATCTCTGAATTCTTGTAACACCTGATAGTCCTCCAACCTTGGAGTTTCTTCTCCTGGTTCCTCCAAAATCTGAGCTGCATACAACTGGCAACCCTTCCTACAGAACTTCTTTACATACATAGCTAAAACCTGCCGTACTGAAATCACCTTTGGAATACCCTTCACAACTACTAGGTTCCCTCCTTCATTCATGCATTCAAAAGTCTTATTGTAACAATCAAGCTTCACCCTGTGAGCTTCTAGCCAATCCATTCCAATGAGAACATCATAGGAACCAAGCGGTAGAACATTCAGATCTACATAAGTGACCAATCCATTCATGACCAATGGACATTTCTCTACCAATTCACTGACCTTTCTCTTAGTTCCAATGGCTAGCTGAACTAACCAAGACTTCCTATGATTTACTTTCTTAAAAGCACAAATCTCCACTACTCTAGGAGTAATGTAACTATGCGTAGAACGAGGGTCAATTAAAATAGAAACAGATTCCTCGACAATCTTACCTGCTACTTCAACCACAGCTGACTGGTGATCTTCCTAGCGGTCTTCCAGTGCTGCATAAATCCTAGGAACTGCCTTTGCTACTCGACCCACTGTTTCTGCTTCTTGAATGTTATAAGCTGGTCTTGCACTCTCATTCTCGAGTGGGCAATTTTTGCGCATGTGGGGTCCTCCACATTTCCAACATTGAAGTGGCCCTCTCTTCTGTTGTGGATCCTTAGGCTTTTCTCCTGTCATTCCAACTGGCTTGCTCACAGCTTGGGATGGCTGCTTTTGCTGATTCCTGAAGCTAGAAGGTTTGAAACCTTTCTTTATTTGGTCAAACTTCTCGTTCTTCTTGTCCTTCCATGCCTTATGGTAATCTGGCTTGCCTTTTCTTTGCTCATAGAAATACTTAGCCTTCCTTATTGCTTCTTCAAGAGTTCTAGGTTCATAAAACTCAATTCTCTCCTTGTAAGACTGCGGTAATCCACTCAGAAAACACTGGACCTTCACTTTTTCATCTCTGATGTATCGGACATACCTCAACAACTCCAAAAACTTATTTGCATATTCTTCCATGGTCTGTTGTCCCAATCTCAACTCATGGAACTCCTTAATCTTGTCATCATAATACCTGTTAGAGAGGTATTTCTGCTTAAAATACTTCTTGAACTGTTTCCACTTCAGTCTCCTTTCGCTGATCCTCTTTACTTGCTTGAAGTGTTCCCACCAAATGGATGCTCTTCCATTCAGATTGAATATGGCAACTCTTGCCTTCATGTTTCCTGAAAAGTCATGCACTTGAAAGTACTTCTTTATCCCAAGAAGCCAAGCTTCAGCCTCTTGTCCAGTCTTTACCTCACCATCAAACGTAGGAGGTTTTGCTTTCTTAAATTCATCTCGAGAGCGATCCCTATGGTGTCTCTTTCTTTTTCTTTTATGAGAAGAAGAGCTTGAATCCCCACTGGATTCTTCAGAATCAGATGATCCACTAGAAGTCCTTCTCCTTCTCCGAGTACTGCTCTTACTACCTTCTGGCCCTGCTATACCTCGTCTAGAGTCTATCTTTCTATGTAAGTCTGTCAAACTCTGCAACATAGTAGCATTCAACTGATGCTACTCTTCCTGGGCTTTGATTAAGCTTCTCATAGTAGCTGCAACATCTGACGGTGTCTCTTGGAATCTCCTTCCATTAGACTCTATGCCATCATTTCTATTACGGACATTTTCTCCCATGGCACCTTGTGCTTGCTCATGAGAATCCTGAGCATCATACCCATCATGGGTTCTCATAGTTGAACCACCTCTGGCTTATCAACTGCACTACCTAGAATACTTCCCTTGAAAGTGACTATGATTCTGCAAACGTGTTAATAACACAAATGTTAGATGCATAACATAAAAATCAGAATCACTTACCTTACCTTCTCTTGGAATAACCATAAAATAACAATTTGCCCAAACACAAAATTCTCTTCATCAAAGAACGTCTGTCTTAGGGGGACGACAGGGGTCAAGGGGGCTTGCCCCCCTTGTGGCTTCACCACTGCAGAGCGGGTCGAGGGCGGCGCCCTCGTTTTTTTTTTTTTTTTGTAAATTATTGGTTTTCACGCAATCTGGCGCATTAGACTGCTGCCACTCTCTCCATTTTCGGCCCCGAAAATCCACTGGAAAATAGCCAAAGTCTGTGGAAAATCCCACTTGAAAATCTTGAAATTTTTCCTGCACAGAATCGGCTCTCTTTCAGCCATCCATCCGGTGTTTCAGCGGTCAAAACCACTAATTCCTCCGCTGTACATCGGCTATCAGCTCCATTAATCCTTCGAAACATTAGTCCATCAGTAGCTGCAATGGCGGAACACGATCTGCTTTCTCCTTTCGATCAGCGGCACAGCCTGATCGACGTCGGCAGTCTTTCTCATCGGAAGACTTAATGCTTTCCGCTTCCGCAACGGCGGCGCACAAACCACTTTCTCTTCCGATTGGTGAACTAACTTTTGACTGGCATCGGCGTCGACAGTCTTTCTCATCGGAAGACTTAGTGCTTTCACTTCCGCAACAGCGGCACATGAACCACTTTCTCTTCCGATTGGTGAACTGACTTTTGACTGGCATCGGCGTTGGTAGTCTTTCTCGTCGGAAGACTTAGCGCTTTGGCTTCCGCAACGCGACACTCCAAACAATAACTTCTTCCGATTGGCGGCTGTTTTCTATACTTAGAAAAATCTTAAATTTTCTTGTAGCTCTGGCTATCTTTCCCATCGGTCGGCTAGTGCCTTTGGCTTCCGCAATGGTGGAAGACCAAACCACTATTTCTTCCGATTGACGCCAAATCACTTAGAACATTTTTCCACTTTTCTTTCCAACTGCTCTGTCGGGCATGCTTCCGCTACGTCGGAAGTCCTTCCACTTAGCTCTTCCGCAACGGTGGGAGTCTTTCCTGCTAGTGGCCCGACTGTTCAACACTTAGACCATTTTCTTTGAAGTTTTACAGTCATTCAAATTATGACTTCTACTGGGAAAAAGGAAATACAACCTCTGTCAGTTGCTCATTCTTGGCCCACAGAGGCCCATGCTGCAACATGAGCTCTGATACCACACTGTCACATCCCCATGCCTCCAACCGGCGAAGAGGACGTGACACAAGGTTTATAAACCCGGGCTAAGAGCCCCATGAACATGTACAGGCATAAAATTGCTGAAACAGAATGCTGAAAGAGAATGCATGGCAGTATAACGTGCACAAATGCAATTGTTTATCATACACAACTATAATTATTTATCTTGCACAGCGAAATCAACATGCATTCACTCAAGCATTCATTCGACATGTTCAACATAATCATTAACAAGAAAATAGGATTGCAGAAGTAAAATAGAAAAGATTACTTATCTTATAAAAACTTGTTCCGCAACCAGCTACACCGCTGCAACATTCCACCCAACCATAGGCCAGCGTGCTCCTTAATCTCTCAGCAACGCTGCCACCCCTGAGCTGGGCATGATTCTCCAAGGAATAAGGGAACAAGCAGGCTTACACATAGCCAAGAATACACAAAACATAGCCAAGCCAACACAATTGGGTTTATCAGGCCATCAAGGAGTTGGGAAAAGCTCAATGCTAAGCTGGTGATCTCATTACAGAGCCAAGAACACCTACACTAGAACTATCCTGACCTCTAAGACGCCCAAAACACACCCACCACAAGGAATCAGTCCCTTCTCTGCTACACAGTCCCTCAGGCCCTGCATTCCCTTCCAGTGCTATTCAGGGGTGATGGAGAAGAAGGCCAGTCCTCTAGCTCTGTCTGTGTGGTTTCCAGCCACCAGGATTATCAAGCAAAACTAAGCCCGCGTCCCTGCTCCTCTCACAATCCGAAGACCAGCCATTGCACTCAGGCAATTAATTTAGCTATCACAGCTTAAACATGGAAAAACGGCTCCCAAGCGATTATACAGTCCCACTGAACGTATTAGTGCACCATTAATTTACAACATGGGGGTGGGGGCGGGGGGGACAACTGTTCTGAAATGTAATCAGCATACATTACCAACATACACGGGGAAAACAACAGATCGTTTTTCACAATCGAGGCCGCTGAGGAAAAATGTATGTAGACCACACTTGGGGACGAATTTACAGTATCCCGACCGGTACATGAACAATCACAGTGCAGAACCCACAAATCAGCCCCTGAGCAAAGGACGGAGCCACACCATTCTCAAATTTGTAGAGGAGAAACTACGTGGTTAAAACCAGGTAATCCTGTGCATGAGAGACTAATGAACGAGCAATGGTTCAGGCGCGAAAATGAACAGCCCACAGAGAGGATGCGGAAGTGGATGTGCGTGAGCCTTCAGCACAGTCATGGAGAGTGAAATCCCTGCGTGTGGATGAGCAACGTGAGGAAGGAACAGACTATGGAGGTGAACAGCAAAATCGTGAGGTCTGCGTAGTGGAGAGTGCGTGAAAGTTTTTCTTGCCATTGTGAAGTCAACCGTGGTGGAGTGTGCATGTGGGTGAGGACTGACAGTCCTTCCACCCCACTCCCAAAGATCATAACTGCCTCAACCACCAACAACCTTTCTTAACGAAGGTGGTTGGAATAAAACAAGGGAAGAAGACACATGGGTATTTTCCCTCATTGGCCAAGGTTTGACAAATTCCCCCACATCCTTATCCTTGTGAAAATCATGGCCCTTTCTCATTTTAGTTGCCGCGATCGTAGCTAGTTGGGTTCATTTAATTAATTATGATGCATATTTACATGATGACCAACATAATATATGCCTCATGCCCCGATATACCATCGGTGACAAATTCAAATCCAAAACATAACATAACCAATCAATGGTGGGGCCTTGGCCTTTAGCTCCACACCATGATCATTTACAATGTATGCATCATGTACATTTAATGCAACGGGGTCAAAACCGGGACATTACAGATAAGATCGTTTATTTTTTCTTCAACTCTTTAACATATCATTATTACTATCTCTAATACAAATAGTCTGTAGCCCCATATATGTATCACACAAATCCACATACAACATTAGTAACTTTTAATGATGACTAGCAACAACATAGATACTAGTCCTTAATATATAGAGACTTTGATCTCTTATCCCAGTTATCAACATTAACTCTTAACTATCATCAATACATATACATCACTATTACAGAAGCCAAGCCTCTTTATGAGCACATAGAAATATCACGTCCTTGATAACCCAACCATGCATAGGAATATCAACACTATTCATCTGTCAATCATGTCTTTACACAAGAATGATGACCATCAAGTAATAGCATTATTACATCATTAAGGACTAGATTGTATTACATCGTATCCTTATATAAAATGGGCAAGCCACATAAGCATTATCCATAATATAGAGTTATATAAACTATGCAATTCTTCCATTTTACCTTCCTATGCATCATCATATACACACATGATGAACATTCCTTCAAAGTCCTATCATAACTTGAATGCATTTAAAATGATGTCAACTCCACATGCTGGAGACACCTATTCACGTTATAATAAGATAGATACAAAGTGTATGCATATAACAACATAACCACATAATCATAACCATTTAAACATATGGATACCCATAATCTAGATATGTAACAACATAATCGTCCATAAGTTCCAAAAACATAATTAAGTGTTGAGCGTACATATTTTCCATCACAATTCATTTTCCTTATGAGGAGGTTATCATATCCCTCCTTACTCTATGGATATCATAATAATGAATCTCTTAGTGTTGAACACAATAAAATCCACAAAGGGATGCCACGTAAACAATCAACACGGGTCTACCTTCAAAAGAATGACAACGCCTTCTCATAAACCCTCGCATTCTTTTCGCTGCCACACAAACATTTAAATACATATTAATTATTGAAGATAAGAGGCATTCTCTTTAGAGTTGCAATCAACAAAGAGGGACGACTCCATTATGCAAACAAGTAATATCACACTTGATACAAAGAGTGGCTCCCTCAAAGAGGGATCGTCCTCTCAATCCTTTGCAAACAAAGGAAATAATAAAATATGTAATATAAATAAAATATCAAGGAGAAGGGAGCTGTACCTTCTAAGAGGGATCATTCTTTTTCTATTTTCAAATAGTATAATAATAATATGAATATAATTTTATTGGCCTGTTGTGACAAGGATCAAAGGGTAGGCGACACTTGGGATAGAGGCTCACCCCAGTGAGTTTCGAGATATCTCATCCCCTGCTAAGTCACAAGTTACCGGTATATCTGGCATGCATGATATTGGATATACTCTTGGGAGGTTGTTGTTCCCATGGTTAAAAAATATATATGTATGAATATAATACAATGTGTATCAAAGGTTGTGCCCTTTCCAGCCATTTTCAAGCAAATTACTCAATATGCATTCGGTGATCAAGTAGTTAGAGGAGTGCGCCATCTCCATGAGATCCACCAATATGTATATTTCCAATTAACACAAACAATTAGAAAACATAAATAAATCGATACAATTGAATGTATGGGGTTGTGTCCTCCCAAGAGGATCACCCTCTCCAACAACTATGCACATCAATGAATATAACTATATAAATATATAAATTCAAGGATGGAAGAGAATGCACATTTCTGTAACATAATACACACCACAATACATATAAAATATATCCCATTCATAGATTGAAGGGAGAATTCCCTTCTCCAATGGGATACACACAATGTTCAATGAATATATATAATTTATATCCCATTCAAAGCTAGGAATGGGTGTGCCCTTCTATAACGTCCCCGACCCTCTGACCGGCGAAGAGGATGCTACTAACACCAAACACACGGGCAAATAGCCCCATGAACATGAACAGGCATATAATGCTGAATAAAAATCTTAAACATACTACATACTAAGATGAATAATCCTTCATATACATAGCGGAAGCAAACATACATTCAATCAAGCATGCCACATGTTCATCATATTCATCAATCAATAAACATAAATGCAGATACAAAATAGTCAAGAATACTCATTTGATAAGATCTCATCCCGCAACCAGCTATGTCGCTGCAACGTTCCTCCCAACCACAGGCCAACATGCTCATAAATCTCTCAGCAACGCTGCCACCCCCGAGCTGGGCATGATTCCTCAAGGAATAAAGGTCAAAGCAGGCTTACACATAGCCAAGGTACCCAAATTAGCCAAGCCCACACAGTAGGGTTTATCAGGCTGTTAAGGAGCTAGGAAAGACTAAATGCTAAGCTGGTGACCTCAAACGCCAGTTTTCTCAAGCATACCCAGCCTCTAATCCTACTCTCAATAGTCCAAAGACCAACCACTGCATACCGCAGCAAAGTAAACAGTTCACCGCTCTGTGAAGAAGATGAAGACAACATGGTGCCAATCCCAAACCAAAAGGTGAAACACAGCTTTAGTCCACAAGACAACTCAGAGTTGTTCTTGGCCCTAGCGTGGCCAAAACAACTCAGCAGCAACCCCAACCCAGGGTAAATCAACAGCCCCAAATTCACAATGAAATGGTGGCAACAATCCACAGTCTGCAATGGACAAGAACCGAACTCCTAGCATGGACAAGGGAAAACTCAGACGCACAACAAAACCCCAAAAGGAGTTTTGCACATGCAACAACCCAACCAGGGATAGGTCAACAGCCAAATCCCATAAGGAAACACCAGGGATAATACATAGTCTGCAGATGGGGAAGACAACGGCCCCTGTCTCAACAATAAAACCCGGAAGAAGCACAACCCAAAAAATGGAAGAAGGAAACAGACTCTCAACAGCATCCACAACTCATGGGAAGAACAACATCAACCCAAATCGCGGATTAAACCAACAACAAGCCATGATTGTGGATGAAAGCCGTGGCGATTTCACATACACAGCAGAAATCGGGCCCTTGAGGCTGATCTTCTAGTTCACCGTATGCACACAATCTCCAAGAGAACTCCCCAATCGATGCGTGAAGATAACGATGGAACAAAAGAACATGACGCAGTCTAACAATGGTGGAGAAAGACACAAACCTCCTGCGTGAACCTGAGGATGAACACAACCTTAGATTAACAACCCCGAGAGAGAAGGAAAGACCAATTCGTAGGCCAACAATCCATGAGGCAGAACCCCAAATCAATGAATCATGGTCTTTTTAACTCAGCTCAGCATGAGGGAAAAATGAACAGACTCCCGATCCACATAGTGGGCAGACCATCTGCTACTTAGAAGGCACGTCGTGGAGAGTGGTTGCAGGTGTGAGCGTGGTGGTGGTGACACATGGCTAACTCCCAATGGCCCCCACAGTTTAGGCAACCCCCCCTTATCCTTTGGAATCATGCCCTTTTCATTTAACGTTGCATAGTCGTAGCTGGCTGTGGGTTTAATTAAATTGATGTGTGTTTTTACATGATTCTAAAGCTATAATGTGTCGGATAGCACGATATACCATCGGCAACGATCTCCATTGCCGAAACATAACACAACCTAATCGGTGGTGGGGATTTTTCCTTGAGCTCCACACCACGATTAATTACAATATATACATCATCTACCTTTTAATGCATCCGGGGTCAAAACTGGGGTATTACAATCCCCTCCCCCTTGGAATAACACTGTCCTCGGTGTTCCAATACATTTACAATTTGCACATCAAAATTTCAAAATTTTGCAAACCTGTCCCATGTTCAATTATCTACTTTGAATGTTCATGACCAAGCCCCTTGGCTTCCCAGAACTTCTCTTGTTGGTTCTCGGCTCTTGGCTTATCCCGAAGCCTAGGAATTTTGTGGCTACTGCCCTCTTCATGTTCCCTCGTGGGACAGTACCGGCGTAAATGATGTCCTCCGCATTCCCAACATTTCACTGGCTACTTCATCTTTACTTGCTTAATTTCCTTTGAGTCTTCATGCCTGGACCATTTCTCAATGGATCGCTTGGACGAATTTCCTATCATTGATCCACCTTCCTTTCCTATGCCGATTGCTCCCAGAAGGCTTTTCACCTCCCTTTGCAAACCAATGGTATCTTGCAAAATCTGGTGGTTCATTTCATTTTGTCTTTTTTGTATCTTGAGCATCTCTCCAAGATTCTCTTGGGTCCTGGCAATCGTTTGAAGGAGACTTCCAGCCAAGTCCAACAACTTTTGGTCTGCTACCATGATCAATGTGCACCACTGGATTTCACCTTTCTCACCTATGAAATGCATCATTGAAATTATGTTAGACCAAGCATAATATAGGCATTAATATTAGTTGTTTAATTGCCTAATTGGCATGACAGTCCAAGCCTCATCAATGAGACTTTCATATTTTTTATGCCTTCCTAACTTGCACATGAGCTCATTCATGTCCATTCGTGGGCAAGGAATTAACCATTCTAGCATTCACAATTTACTTTAAACAAATACACACATTTTATTTTCAGTCATACATGTATTCAACAATCTTTTGTTTTCACAATGCATAAACATATATATATATATATATATATATATATATATATATATGTATGTATATATATGTAATCAAAAGGCAAGAGAGAGCAGCAAGTGTTTTTCCCCTCTTTGTTTTGTTCCATCCTGGAATTCCACACCATCGCTGTGGCTTTTCATGCTCTCAGCCTCTTTCACCTCATCGTGAATGCTGGACCAATCCCTCTTGGTCATGACACTTAGTGTCTCCGGTCTATTTCAGACCTCTCAACCATGGAGTCTCCCCACATGGTTTGTCTCGGCTGCTAGGACCTTCACAGTCTTACTAGCACCTTTTTCATTACCGCTCATTCCGAGCTCTTCAGGACAGTCACATGTCCACATGCACCCCCAGGATGCTCTCATAGTCCTTGCTCCCAACGATACCTATATTCAAACATTGAATAGATTCACATGTTTAGTTTATTCTCATCGGTTTTATCTCTAGAACAAGAGCTTAAAACATCATAACCAAA
>LPNX011039747.1:57240-73670 GCA_001517045.1 Pseudotsuga menziesii
TTTCCATATCACCCAAGAGACCATACTGTAAACTACATTTGCTTATTTTGACAACACAAGCAATATAAGCATATCCGTTAGCATTATTGCTTTAAAACTGTAACCATAATTCACACCATTCACTATCAAGTATTGAGACACCAGGAGTGGGTCCACTTCCTAGGGTGTAATCAATATTGAAAATCCTTTCATGATCCGACATCGGAAAAGTGTGCACCCTTGTCCGGTGTGTATCATGTACGTCCTATTCATACTCAAGCAATCGGTTCTATGGAAATAAATCAAAACATGCTCTGCATATGGAATTTTAACAATCTAATATGCATATTCTTAGCTGGGGTCACATAAGACTTATCCATTTGCCGAGGCAGTATTCCTTCGTTAAGGAGGAATGGAGGATCCCTTCTCTGAGTTGATAGTCCCTCAGTTTGCCATCCCAATTCCATCTTACATTTCATATCCACACATGTCTTACTGACATAATCTATACCATCTCACTCATGTTGCTTACCAAACATGTAGTGCAGATGAGACATTTCCAAAATGTCCAATGGAGTTTCCCTCGAAACCCATTTCAAGATAAGGGAAAACCTTTCCCATGAAGTTTGGCTCTTGCAGGACATCACACATGATCTTCCTGCAATGTGTACCCCTGGCACATTCATCAAATAACCAAACAGTCAATCATCATCTGATAATACAATCCAAATTGATTCTCCATAACCAAGCAAATGGCATTAGTAATTAAATTCAATAGCAATTGCAACTCTGTTTACTACAGAAATTGATTTGCTTGGCAATGAGGTGATCCTCATTTGTGGGTCTCTTGTAAGCAACATCACTATGCCCATTATAATTTCATGCTTACTAACATAATATGAATACCCAATTATAATGCGTCTTCCTGACACAATCTTATGCAAGCCAATAGTGATTAGTAGTTGTTAGCAATTTCTTAAATCCGAAAATCACAAAATTAAATTTACCACTCATTATGCATACAAACTATCATCACAGCCATGAGACTCTTCTCATTAGGTTTGGCCCTTTCATGTGGTAGATTCCAGCCTTTGTCATGGTCTTACCCATTTTTCCATATCCCAAACAATCTACCTGAAACCTGAACTTCAATCAGCCAAACATTTGGTGAGTCTTGATGCCTATAACTTTTTTCCATTGCTGCAACAATCACTGAAGCATTTTCAGAATTTATAAAATTCAAACATTTTCAGCTGTTAATCACATCAACATTACCAACACTCATTTACTTCACGCAATCAGTATCATACTTTAAATTATAGGGTGCAGTCACATCATTCAGGTAATTTAAATGAAATGTTTAGATACTCCTTACTTCACAAGCATATCATTCGTACCACCTTGCTCTTTCATAGAGCATTTCCGGCAGCCAATTGATCATGACTACCCTCTTCATGCACTTACTATCCTGCATTCATAACAGCCTTTGAAATGGTTCCTGAATTGTCATCAATTCATCATTTCAGCCATTAGTTATTGATAATATCACATACACTTATCTCAATGCATTCATGCAATGCATCACAACATTTGCACCTATACTTATGCAACCAGTTACTCACACCCTTCACATGCATCCATTCAATGCATAACTGCAAGATTCATAAAATATTTTAATGCATATCCATTCAATGTTGCCTTGCATTGATTCAAGAATACTATGCATTCAACATACCATGCATGGCCTAACCATGACTACTTCATATAGGATGCATTACTATAATCAAGATCATCAGTACTTACCTTCCTTGGGCTACTAAGCTCAATCAACATATACAAGCATGACACATTTCTATATGAATGTAGTATAACATTCAAATATCCACATGGTATGAGGTCTCTTACGTTTACCACTCCATGGAATTTGTCATAATCAAACCTCCTTACCTTTATGGGTCCTACTTACACCCTTGGCATGACCAATTTGGTTGGTCTTTTGCAGGAGATTGCAGAATTTGCTCACCAACTTTTGGTTATGGACTTGTTGCCTTATCCCTTTCTCCAGAGGGTTGTTGGTCACCTTTTTCAGCATCAGCAACATATTCAACCAGGTCCATATTGTCATTGGTTTTTCCACTAATTCCAACACCAATGCAATAACTATCATTAGTGGTTCATTATAAATGTATAATCCTCAATATCCGATGTATGCAAAGCATATCCTCATACATTTCATGTATAAAATATATGAAATGTAGTTATAATCAGCAAGATAGAGTTTAAGGAAACTTACCTTTTCAAGTCCAACATCCTTATGGAACTCCTCTTCCACACAACAGCTGGTTTGACTTCATGGTCTTGCTACCTCTAGGCATGCAATTTCCCAGATTTGTCCATTTGACAGCAGCATATTTCTCTTTCAAGCCATCATTAGCACTTTGCTGCTCCACACTCATATTTTGGTGATTCTCCCTTGTTCCCTGCTGGATAAGCTTTCCAACGCCTATCCACATGCTTCATTCTAACCTCGGGTGTGAAAACCACACCACTTCTAAAATGATGACATTCATCAAATTTAGGCAAAACACTCAACTATGTTTTTGTCTAAATTGTTAATTTCAGCCACCTGGAATTTTCTTTCCTTTCAGCCTTGAAACTACTGAAAAATTCCATGAAAATTCATTGAAACACTTAGCTGGAATCCACTGAAAATTTCACTGGAAAACCCAATTTTCTTTCTCCCTATCGGGTCACTTCCCAACTAAGTTTTCGACGTTTCAGATCCTTAGTGGACTAGTCTTCCGATCTGCATCGGCGATGTCCAGGATTGTCTGTCGGGTCCTTTCTTTACTGACCTTCTGGCGTTTCAGCAACAACCAACTAATCTTCTGCGCTGCTCATTGGCAGTTTGCTTATCTATCCTTCTCTAGCGTATCGAACCTGTAGTGGTCTAAACTTCCGAATTTCATCGATGGATTGTTCTTCTACTTCCTTTCGCCGTAATTATCTAACCTTCCGAGTTGAATCGGTGGTCAGATCCACTAAGTTTCTCTGCGGCATTGACGACCAAGGCACTATCCATCGGGTGGATAGCTCCTTAGGCATCCGCAACGGCGGCCATCAAATTCACTGTAGCTCCTACAGACCGTAACTCTGTCGGATGTTGGAACGACTTCCGATCTGCGGTCGAAAACACTAACGACTGCGGCGTCGGGCGGTTAGTCTTCTAGGTAGCCGGAACGACGGACTCCCAACCTACTAACTTCTTCGATGTCTTTCATCGGTGATCCGATCCCTTAACCTTCTCCGCCGTATCGGCGATTTAACCCTCAAACACATCGGCATCAGCAGTCAGAGCGTTTGTCCGTCGAAAGCTTAATGCTCTAGACTTCCGCAACGGCGGTGCGCGAATCATCAACTTCTTTCGACGTCTATCAATACTACTATCATTTTCCGATGGCCGATGATTTTGTTCCTTAGAAACTTTTTGAATTTTCTTCGTCCACGAACGAATCATCTGAGCATCGGCAATGCGATCATCTAACCATCGCCGATGGCCGATGATTCTAGGACTTAGAAAAAATTTTGAAATTTTTCTTCTCTCCCTTCCTTTCCGAACTTCATCGGCTCAACTATCTTCTATTCATTGGCAAAATAGTTCAATCAGCAGCTGCAACGGCGGCTCGTCATCTTCGATTCTTTTCCGATCGGCGGCCCAATCCGTTAATATGTTTCGATCGGTGGCTGAAGCATAACTTGATTGGCATCGGCAATTAGAATGTCTTCTCGTCGGAAGGATAGTGCTCTAGGCTTCCGCAACGGCGGGCGCACAAACCACTAACTCCTTCCGATGGCCGACGGTTTCGGGCCTTAGAAAAATTTTTAAACTTTCTCCACGGTGTCAGCGGTCGCAGGATCTATCCGTCAGAAGGATAGTGTTCTAGTTATCCGCAACGACGATACAGTTCATCTAATTCCTTCCACTATTCATCGACAACGTCATCAGCTAACATGCTTCGATGGCCGACGAAGTCGACACTTAGAAAAATGATCAGAAATTCTGCGCCATCAGCGGTTGAAGGCTTTACCCGTCAGAGGCATAATGGTCTAACCATCCGCAACGGCGGTGCTCAATCGGCCAAGCATCGGTGATCCATCTGTCTAAGTTTGCCGATGTGCTGAAGGCGAAACACTTAGAAGATTTTCTGAATTTCCTTCTTTGTCTCCCGCCGCTTCGGTCATCAGATCAACTATCCATCGGGTGGCCTTCCCACTAACTGCTCCACTGCATTGGAAGAACTTGTCACTAAGTTTTCCGATGGGCCGATGATCCTGGCACTTAGAAAAATTTCTGAATTTTCCTGCCACAATTTTCTGATTGTTGTTGGGCAAAAGGAAACCTACCTCTGCTATCTAACCTTTCATGGCCCATTCAGGCCCATGCTGCAACCTTTAGCTCTGATACCATACTGTAACGTCCCCAACTGTCTGACCGACGAAGAAGACGCTACTAACACCAAACACACAGGAAAATAGCCCCATGAACATGAACAGGCATGTAATGCTGAATAAAAAGCTTAAACATACTACATACTAAGATGCATAATCCTTCATATACATAGCGGAAGCAAACATATATTCAATCAAGCATGCCACATGTTCATCATATTCATCAATCAATAAACATAAATGCAGATACAAAATAGTCAAGAATACTCATCTGATAAGATCTCATCCCGCAACCAACTACGTCGCTGCAACGTTCCTCCCAACCATAGGTCAGCGTGCTCATCAATCTCTCAGCAACGTTGCCACCCCTGAGCTGGGCATGATTCCTCAAGGAATAAGGGTCAAAGCAGGCTTAAACATAGCCAAGGTACTCAAATCAACCAAGCCCACACAGTAGGGTTTATCAGGCCGTCAAGGAGCTAGGAAAGGCTAAATGATAAGCCGATGACCTCAAACAATAGTTTTCTCAAGCATACCCAGCCTCTAATCCTAATCTCAAAAGTCCGAAGATCAACCACTGCATACCGCAGCAAAGCAAACAGTTCACCACTCTGTGAAGAAGATGAAGACAACAGGGTGACAATCCCAAACCAAAAGGTGAAACACAGCTCTAGTCCACAAGACAACTCAGAGTTGTTCTTGGCCCTAGTGTGGCCAAAACAACTCAGCAGCAACCCCAACCCAAGGTAAATCAACGGCCCCAACTTCACATTGAAACGGTGGCAACAATCCACAGTCCGCAATGGACAAGAACCGAACTCCCAGCATGGACAGGGGAAAACTCAAACGCACAGCAAAACCCCAAAAGGAGGTTTGCACACGCAGCAACCCAACCAGGGATAGGTCAACATCCCAATCCCATAAGGAAACACTAGGAATAATACATAGTCTGCAGATGGGGAAGACAACGGCCCCTGTCTCAACAATAAAACCCGGAAAAAGCACAGCCCGAAAAATGGAAGAAGGAAACTGACTCTCAGCAGCATCCACAACTCATGGGAAGAACAACATCAACCCAAATCGCGGATTAAACCAATAGCAAGCTAGGATCGTGGATGAAAGCTGCGGAGATTTCATATACACAGTAGAAATCGAGCCCTTGAGGCCGCTCTTCCAGCTCGTCATATGCACACAATCTCCAAGAGAACTCCCCGACTGATGCATAAGGATAACGATGGAAAAACGGAACATGACGCAGTCTAACAATGGTGGAGAAAGACACAAACCTCCTGCATGAACCTAAGGATGAACACAACCCCGAGAGAGAAGGAAAGACCAATCCACAGGCCAACAATCCGTGAGGCAGAGGAGAGTGAACCCCAAATCAATGAATCGTGGTCTTTTTAACTCAGCTTGGCGTGAGGGAAAAATGAACAGACTCCCGATCCACATAGTGGGCAGACCATCCGCTACTCAGAAGGCACGTCGTGGAGAGTGGGTGCAGGTGTGAGTGTGGTGGTGGTGACACATGGCTAACTCCCAATGGCCCTTGCGGTTTAGGCAACCCCCCCTTATCCTTTAGAATCATGCCCTTTTCATTTAACGTTGCACCGTCGTAGCTGGTTGTGGGTTTAATTAAATTGATGTGTGTTTTTACATGATGCCAAAGCTATAATGTTCCGGATAGCACGATATACCATCAGCAACGATCCCCATTGCTAAAACATAACACAACCTAATCAGTGGTGGGGCTTTTTCCTTGAGCTCCACACCACGATTAATTACAATATATACATCATGTACCTTTTAATGCATTCGGGGTCAAAACCAGGGTATTACACCTTCTCCAAGGGACACACACTACAATACATATAACATAACTCATTCAATGATGTAAGGATGCGCCCTTCACCATATTCGGGCCATTAATAACAAAGATAATAACAAAATCACGTATAAATACTTATAATAAAATGTATGGGGTTGCGTACTCCCACAGCTATGCTCTCCATCCCTTTGCAAGAAATCATTACAATATATATTGAAGATGGAAAGGGTTTCCCTCCCTACCATTGCAATTATAAATAATAACACTAGATAGAGGTGTGCCCATCAATAGGGTCGACCTTTCCACTTCTGCAAGCATTACTAATTAGAAATAAAGAAATAATGGATGATTTCAAATGGAGAGGAGAGGATCCTCCAAAAGGGATTACCCTCTTTCCACAAGCAATGTAATCAACAAAAGCCTCAACTATCAACAACATTTACCTACTCTATTATCCGTAGGGTCGTGCTCTTATACATCGAATGTAGAACTAAACACAAAGATGTAGAGAGCTACATCCCTAAGGGTAACACCCTCTCCCCTTTACCATAGAAACATAAAGCAATGGAAAGATGAGAAGGGTAACACCCTCTCCCCTCTACCATAGAAACATAGAGCAATGGAAACATGCAACTAGAGGAACATACCGTCAGAGGATTTGGAGAGTGCGATTTCACATAATAGTAAACATTCATTTATCTGACAGCAAGCCCAAATGGGAGTGCCTCCTCCTCTTTATATAACAATTGAATGAATTTATTGATAAAAGTAGATTTAATAATTAAAGTAGAGTGCCTCTTCACTTCTACTGAAACGCTTACACAAATAAAAACAAAATAATAATTATTTATAACAATAGTAAATTCATTGAAATACAAAAAAACATGCTACATGCATTAACTAAAATAAAGAGGAACATCAAACCATTATTTGGACATGTGGCACATTTCCCCAAATAGACAAAGAGTTCCAATCAATGTCACCACTCCCATCCAAGAGGCATAAGCAGGCCAACACCAACATACCCTCAATAGGAACCCAAAAGGCCATAGAGAGCATAAATGCCAACTAATAATTATATCATCTTAATATTAATAATAGTAATACTATGTGAGAACATTGTGTTAAATCACTATTCATAATATATTATTCTTTTCTTTGAAATAAGCATATATAGTCATTATTTTAAAAATGGCTTGTTATTTACTTTATCAATAATTTAGCACATTATTTTCTTATTATCAATATAAGGAATAAACTATCTTCTAACATAACAATAATGTAAATTATTAATTCATTCTTACTATAGACCGCAAGTACATTAAGCACTCATTAGATATGCCTATAATACTAATTACTAGGCTTTTATTGATAATTACTAATACTAATAATCTAGGATACTAATACTAGAAATCATAGGGTAATCCTATACTAATATTATTGGTATAGTAGTAAGCTTATACCATAGCTTGTAGGCTCATTAGGATACTAACTCGCCACAGTCATGCTTACGAATTAATCTATATGTTTTTCCTCTAAGGGTTATTAGAAAAATAGGTCATAGTAGTACTACTAACACTAGTAACAACTCACTAGCCCCACTAGTGAGTAACATGTCAAGTAGGCTTAGACTCTACTCAGGGTCTCACAAGGCTTCACTAGCCCCTTTCCCTTTCCTAGTGGTCATTGTCCCCCCTTTGTTGCCATGGTCTTGCACATCCAACCCTATTTCTTTGCTTTCATTTTCATCATTGACATTTTATATCACATCACCATGCAGTCACTAACGCATGGTTTGATATCACATGACAATGCTAGCAATGCTATAATGTTCAATGGTGGAGCCTTGACTTTGAGGTCCTCACCAAGAACCTTTACATTGATATACTTTTTACACTTAACCAAAATCATAGGGATGAGGGAGAGGGATATTACACTAGTGAACACCAATATGCCACAAGTTAAGTGACACCACCCACCTTCTTCTAGTTGCGCTAAGAGGCACTCCACAGCCCAGTATGGGGGAGATCTTGTAACGTGATGTAATGTTACTAACATTTGTAACATGTCGGCAAAAAATAATAGTGATAATGAATATCATGGGAGAGATATTGTAACATGATGTAACGTTTGTAACATGTCGGCAACAAATAATTGTGATAGTGAATATTATGGGAGAGATCTTGTAACGTGATGTAATGTTTGTAACATGTCGGCAAAAAATAATAGTGATAGTGAATATTATGGGAGAAATTTTGTAACACAAAATAAAAAATAATATCACTTTCGTTTATTAATAAAAAATAAATTTTCTAATAGGCCAAAATAAATGTCGGCCACAAAAAATCTAATATGGGGGAGATGTGGTAATCTAATATGGGGGAGATGTGGTAATCTAATATGGGGGAGATGTTGTAATCTTCCTACCTAACAAAACAATTAAAAAATAAAAAAATAATTATCCGTAAAAAAAAATATGTGGGTCAAGAAAAAAACACAAAATTGAATTATCCGCAAAAAAATGTTGACCTTGCACATGGTTTTTAAACCATGTGCAAGGCCTCCTAAACAACCCATGGATTTATTGTACATGGTTTAGGAGGGCCTTGAAAATGGTTTTAAGACCATGTGCAAGGCCTCCTAAACAACCCCTGGTTGTAGGAGGGCCTTACATATGGTTTTAAAACCATGTGTGGAGAAATGATGCAATGTTCATTCCTAACGAAATAAAAAATAATAAAAAATATTATATGTCGACCATAAATAATATTAAATATTAATAATAAAAATATTATATGTGGACCTTAAATAAAAATATGTGTCTTTTGGTTTGAATCAAATCAATGGATACCTAAGAAGAGGTTTGCACCTCGAGAGATTTGATCCATCTCGGTGCTTGATAGAGCCTAGGATTTGGATCTACGCTGGTTAAACAAGTTCTCTTCCACGAACTTGATGCATCAATAACGAGCTAACCATTCATCAATCACCAGTTTTTTTTTAATATTTTTTTGTGTTTACTTCAAATTTTTAATTACTACTATAAAATCAATATAGACAATACACTTGTCTCATTCTCCTACAATCTAGGAAAAACATAAATACTAATCCACTCCAAATTTTAAAATATTTAAAATATAATCACCTATAAGTATAATTAACATCATTTTTTTAATAATAAAATAAATATATTTTTAGTTAACATACTAGACTTAAACTTCTACTTCTATGTGATAATATGTAGATGCAAAACTAATACTCTAAATAAGCGCATTTAGAGTGTGCTCTTATGATGCTCTCATCCATAAAAACATGTTTATGAAGTAAAAGCTACATAGTAAAGAGGGATCCTTTGCAATTTGAATTATTCTTACATGCTTTTTATGATATATTTTATTATGAAAAATACTTTTTATGATATATTTTATTATGAAAATTTTATCTTTATATTGATATAATAAAGGTTATACTTACATGTTCATACTTTTTATGATATATTTTATTATGAAAAATTTATCTTTATAGGTAATATCTTTAAATTTAATAAAGTTTTTCAAATTATTAATCCAAACAATTCTGTCTACTTACTTTCAGTTTAATAGAAAACTTGGTTAAAGTATTAATATGTACATTAACACAATCTTAACACAATTTTACAAACTACATCATTAAGTTTTGGCGTTAAATGTTATATATATTGTGGGAGATTAGTAGAAGATGACTTAAAAATATATATATAATCATTTATTTATTATGTTATTAATTTGTTTTCTTAATTTAAAAAAAAATCAATTTTTTAATCAATAAAAATAATTTTAAATACTATTTATAAATAAATATTAAGTATTCACTTCATATATATATAATAAATTTATATAAATATTTTATTATAATCTTTATTTAAAATTATATAAATATTTTATTATAACGTTTTTATAATAATAATTACTAATTTAATAGCTTATTGATGATGATGATGGTTAACGTCCACTGAGACCAAACTTTGGTATATCAAACTTAAAGAAACAAATTAATTAGTTTGTTTTAAAATTGTATTCCTATACTCAAAGAGCTTGGTGAGAAGCGCCTCGAGCTCATTATAAAGACTAGGAAGGTCGGTATTGCAACACAGACTATGAAACTGAGATATAATGTGGGTGTATGCAAGGCACTCCAAGAGGAAGTGATTCTCATCTTCAATGTTCCTATTCTTACAGAGACGACAGGTCCTTTCCACCCATGGTGTTTTAGGAACTGTCCAATGACCTGTTTCACTATTGCATACACCTAATCACATCGACCTTATCCTCACTCAAAAGCTTTGTAACACCCTGGTTTTGACCCCATGGTATTGAATTGCATATGATGTAAATAGCTTTAATAAATCGTGGTGTATAGCTCAAGGAAAAGGCCCTAGCATGGATTTAGTATTTTATGTTTCGTCAATTAAAACCGATGCCGATGGTTTATGTGATAGCCAGGCACAATATGTTTGAGGCATCATGTAAAATGCAAATTAATAAAAATACGACAACTAGCTATGCGCCGCAACGTTAAAGAGATGGGGGCATGATTTCACAAGGAATAGGGAGGGGGAAATGATGAAACCCTTGAGCCAATGGGGAAAAGCCAAATGTCTAAGGGAAACCCCATAAAATGGTCAACTTCCCTTTTTGTCATTTATGCACAGTCATCTAAGTGGGTGAAGGAAGTTATTGCCTTGGGATGAGAAGAGTATGTAGGTCAAATTCGAATTGGAGAAGCCATAAGTATTCGGGAAACATGTTTTTGAATTGTGGGGCAATTAAATGCTTGGGAAGGCATGCCCAAGCCACTAGGCACCCATGTATTTCATTTTCTTTAACCATTCTCACACACGTGGTCTCTCTCACGCAGTAGGAAGGGGGTTGAGCTCTCCCCTTCATGATTTTGTGGTTTTCCCATGTTTCTCCATGGTTGGGGAAGTTGTTTTTGGAATGTTGAGTGCATATGCAGGAGAGGTTCATGTTTTAGTGTTGGCTGGAGGTCGTTTTTGTCTCCCTCACGATTTGGGTCGTTTTCTTGATTTTCCCATGCTCATAATTTGTTTTCTGTGTTGTTAGGCGAATGGGAAGGAATGGGCCATGATTTTGGGGTTCGAGGTGGTCGTTTTTCCTCTCTAAGCAAGTTGGGAGCTTCCCTCACGTTTTTCTGCATTTCCCTCACTTTCTCCAAGCTAGGAAACCCATTTTGTTGTTGTTGTGTGAATGGCCTAAACGATCCATGGGTCTGAGGAGGTTGTTTTTGCTCCCGTGGTGCCATAGACGTTTTCCTGGATTCAGATCTATAGTCTGAGGGTTTGTATAGGTCGTTTTGCCTCTGTAGAGCCATTAAATGTTTTGATGGAATCGTATTGTTCACTCGGGGTGTTTTTCCCTAATTTCCTTTTCTGTTTTTGGGTTCCCAAGACATTTGGCCCTTACCTAGCAATGGTATTTTGTTGTTGGGTGCATCCTTGTGATGGCTTGGCAAAGTAAGTCCAAGGAACCACATTTTAATTGGATGAATTTTTGTTTGATTTATGGTTTGGCTTGGCTAAGTAAGTCCAAGGACCCATCCATGTTATTGGCTTGTTCCCTTAACAGTCTGTGAAACCCAACGGTGTGTTGGCTTGATTGTGAACGTATAGTTTTGGCTATGTGTTTGCCTATTGTTGCCTAGTGCCTTGTGGAATCATTCCCAACTCGAGGGTGGCAGTGTTGTTGAGAGATTGATGAGCACACTGGCCTATGGTTGGGTGGAATGTTGCAGCAACGTAGCTAGTTGCGGGCCAACTTCTTTTCAAGATAAGTATTCCTTTGTATTTTATTTCTGCAAATGTATTTATGTTAATGAATTATGATGGACATGATGAATGCTTTGAAAGAATCTATTTTTCTTTCATGTAGATTTCATTAGGCATCTGCATATGTTTCTAATTCAATGCATTTTTATTATATGTTCATGGGCTATTTTTCTCATTTGACAACAACACCCCAGTCGTGTCCTCTCCATCATCGGTATGAGGGGTAGGGACGTGACAGTGTGGTATCAGATCTCATATTGCAGCATTGGGCCTCAATGGGCCATGAAGAATTAGCCTTTGTGTTGAGGAGGAAGGAGATGCAGACAGAAAAATTCTAATTTGTTTCTAAGTGTTGGAGTATTCTCATGTGTCTGCTGCAATAGCTGAACAGGAGCCGACAGTGTCGGCTGAGTTGGCTATAGGCAACCGACAAGGATCGCAGTGGCAGTGTCAGGAAGGTTAGATGAAATGCATTGATAGCGTCAATGACTACGTTGCCAAAAAGAAGCCGATGACATAACATTTTACCCTCTTCTACAATGTATCATATTTAACAAAAAGTGAAAATATTCCTAGAATATATTGTATTTTGGGCATAACGTTTTTATCGTAACTCAGAATTGGGATATCTTTGAACCATTGGAAAGGTATTGAAATTATCTACAACTTTGATGTTTTGATTTGTTTCTAATTCCTTACCGTTTGTCCAAGGAGGGCGTTTTAGTAACAACGCATCTTTTGAAAGATGCTTTAAAAAAAACATCTTTCAAAAGATGCTTTAAAAAATCTTTCAAAAGATGCTTCGTTACTAAAGCTCCCGCCTTGGACAAACGATAAGGAAATAAAAACAACTCAAAACATAAAAGTTGTAGAAAATTTCAAGACCTTTCCAATGGTTCAAAGAGCACCCAATTTCGAGTTATGAGTGAAACGTTATGCCCAAAATACTAAATATTACAAGAATCTTTTCACTTTTTGTTAAATAGGATACATTGTAGAAGAGGGGAAAATGTTATTTGGAGCTGAAGCGATGGTGTCGGTGAGGTGAGTTGGGAAAATTCGAGCCAATTCAGTAGCTGTGTTGTCTGGTTTTCGCTGACATAACTGACAGAGTTTCCTGAATTTCATCAACGGCAAAGAAAGTCATTGTATATCAACGGAAAAGGAAGAAGAAGAAAATGAAGAAGAAAATTTTACAAAAAAAAAATTAGTATGGGAAAATTAGCAGAATTTGGAAAATTTTGTCGATGCATCGGCTAAGCAGATCAAAAGAAACTTGGAAAATTTTTCGATGCAGCGGAAGGATTTGTTGGAAGAAACCTTGGAAGTTTTCCGACGTAGCAGAAATCTCGATCGGATGGAAGTCAGAATTTTTTTCGCAACGATGGAGGGCTTGGCCGAGAGAAAGTTGAAAAGTTTTATGCTGCAGTGGAAGGCCTGATCGCGAGAAACTTGGAAAGTTTTTCGACATGGTGGAAAGACCGATCAGAAGGAAGTTTGAAATTTTTTCAATGCAGCAGAAAGAGCAATAAGATGAAAGTCAGAAAGTTTTCTGATGCAGCGGATGGTTCAATCGGAAGGAATCGGGCGAAGTTGCCGATACGTGTTGGGAAAACTTGGAAAATTTTGCCGATATGTTGGAGGAAAAAGGGTGAATTCATCGATTGGGTAGAATAGCTAAATTTCCCAGAGGAGGCGAGCTCCCTTGACCCCCGTCGTCCCCCTAAGACAGTCGGTTGAAGATTATAAGAAGATAAAGGGAGAAAAAGATATGTACAAGGACATTTCTATAAAACAAAACATCATTTTGTTATAAATGAAGGAACACCATAAACATGGTATTGAAGCACCTTTAGATGGTGTATCTATGCAAGATGTGAAGCATAGGATGGATGCTTTGAGCAAAGACAGAATTGGACCATTGACAAGGGAATATGCTCACTGTTGTGAAGCAGAACATAACATCATCTTAGAAAAAATGGCACAAAAGAAGGACCAGCTGAACGACTCATGAAATCTTGGGAGAGTTCAGACCAGCAGAAGAATGTGCAGATAAGAAATTCAATGTTTTTAACATTGATTAATTGTGTATATCTGCAGGAATAGCATGTGTTGAACCTTGTAAGGTTTCCCCATAGGTAAATGAAGAAGCAGGGGAAGACACTTGCATATTTTGATAATAGGGTTGCTGAGCAAATTGTTTCTGTTTGATTGACCCTGGATATACTCACAACTATATCACCCCTGGACTTGTGAGATGTGCACTTTAAAGAAGTCAAAGCATAGAAGGTCATGGCTAGTTTGACTAACCACTGGAACTAAGAAGAAAGTCAGTGAGGTAGTAAGGGAATGTCCATTGGTCATGGATGGGTTAATCACTTGTGTAGATATGAATATGCTGCCACTTGAGTCCTATGATATACTCATTGGAATGGATTGCTTGGAAGCACATAGATAAAAGCTTGATTGTTACAACAATACTTTTGAGTGCTTGGATGAGAAAGGCAACCTAAAGGTTGTGAAAGGAATTCCAAAAAGTGATCTCTGGAAGGAAGTCTTCAACAATACAACTGAAGAAGTTCTGTAGGAAATGTTGTAGAGTGTATGCAGATCATGTTTTGGAGGTAGTAGAGAATGATACTCCTAGGTTGGCAGGATTTCATATGATACAGGAATTCAGGAATGTTCTTCTTGATTAAATTCCATGGTTTCCTCCAAAGAGGGATGTTGATCTCACGATTGAACTTGTGCCAGGTAAATCACCAGTGTCCAAGACACCCTACAGGGTGAGTACACCAGAAATGATAGAGCTGAAGATGCACCTGCAAGAGTTGTGGGAAAAGAACTATATCAGGCCAAGTGTGTCCCCTTGGGGAGCACCAATTTGGTTTGAGAAGGAGAAAGATGATATAATATGGTTGTGTATTGATCATTGATAGCTGAGCAAAGTCACTGTGAAGAACAAGTATCTTTTTCCTAGGATCAATGACCTCTTTGATCAAGTGAGAGGATCAAAGGTATTTTCCAAGCTTGACTTAGGGTCTGGTGACCATTAGGTAAGAGCCAAGGATGAAAATGTTCATAAGACAACCTTCAGAGCAAGGTATGGATCTTATGATGTTGTAGTGGTATCATTTGGTTTCACAAATGCACCAACTACATCTATGTCCATCGTAAATAATGTTTTCGATAAGTTTCTAGACATGTTAGTTCTTGTTCTCCTTGATGGAATTCTTATTTATTCTAAGAATAAGGAAGAACATGTGGAACATTTGAGGCCAACTTTGAAATTGCTCAGGAAGCATAAGTGGTATGCAAGTATGAGCAAATGTGGCTTCTATGAGGATAGAATTCATTATTTGGGTCACATTACATCAGATAAAGGAATATCTGTAGACCCTGAAAAGATCGAGGCCATGATGAGTTGGCCTGCTCCAAGAAAGTTAACAGATGTAATATATTTTGTGGGACTTCCAGGACATTGTAGGAAGTTCACTGAAGGATATTCTGTAGGTAAGTGGACCCTACGTATAGGTTGGGGAGGTCTTCATGTGAACTTGTGGTTCCATGATGAAATGGCCCTTGTGTGTATGGGCATACGTATGAGGACTTCTTAGGGACTCAGATAGAATGAACTGAGCAGAGCAATATGGTTATGCCTGAATGAAACCCAGGGTAGGAAGCTACCATGTGCCATGAGAAGGATCTCATGACTGAGAATAGATTTTGAAAATTCAGATTGCAAGTTTTTCTGTTGATTAAGGGAGACTATGATTTCCTGTGATGGTTTTGAATCATGCTAAACATGGATATGCTTGTCTTGCATTGCTTGATGACGGAAGTTTCCTATTGACTAACTATGACTGTTTGGCTGATTTAAAATTGTGTCAAGATGACATGTTGCACGTGAATGTCCAGGTTTTGGGCAGCATGTGTAAGTAGGGGATGAGTGCTCCCACTTGCAAGAAGCCAAATAGTATGAGGAAGACCTCATGGTTGCAAAAATATGATTTTCTATAGGAAGCAAAATTGTGAACTTGGATTTTTATTTGAATATCAATGTTATGAATCGTTTGATATTTGGAAAATCATGTATGCATGAAATAGATTTGAAAATATATGATTGAAATTTTATGATGACATCTCATGTGAATTGCATGCTTGTATGTAACGCAGGTGAGATGATGGAAGTACGCCCCTAGATAGCATAGCTTCTTGGACGGATGTGTTTGGAATACATAACTCCTCGGAAGTATGTGTTAAATTTGAGCATATAGATCTGTAGACAAACACACAACTCACAAAGAAGATCTCACAATTTACTCAGCCATTGAAGAATGAAACAGTGCA
>LPNX011039747.1:73878-88966 GCA_001517045.1 Pseudotsuga menziesii
AATGACCAAATTTGGACAAGGGAGGATTAATAATCCTAACAGTATGTACTCGGTGTACATGGTTCCTCGAGAAGGATGTACTAGGTGTACATAACTTCTCGGAGGAATGTGTTTGGAATAGGTTTGGAAACCTATGGTTGAATTTTTCTTTATGATGGCATGTCATATAAACTGCATGCTTGTATGTAACGCAAATGAGATGATGAAAATATGTACTAGACGTACATGGCTCCTCAGAAGGATGTACATGGATACATAGCTTCTTGAAGGGATGTATTTGGAATAGGTTGGAAACCTATGATTTAATTTTTCTTTATGATGACATCTCATATAAACTGCATGTTTGTATGTAACGCAAGTGAGATGATGAAAATATGTACTAGACGTACATGGCTCCTTGGAAGGATGTACGAGGTGTACATAGCTTCTCGGAGAGATGTCTTTGGAATAGGTTTGAAATTTTATAATGGCATCTGATGTAAACAGCATGTCTGTATATAACGCAGGTGAGACGATGAAAACATGTACAAGGAGTACATGTCTCCTCTGGAAGGATGTACTTGGGTACATAGCTTCTCCCCCTACCAACTAGGCACCGGTATGCATCACTGGGGACGCCCAAGGTGTAATACATCTGGTTAGAATCATTTCGGCACACATTCACGTCGTAAGGGGATTGTCACAAGAGTGGGGGCTTTGCGAACAGAATGACCCCTAGGTATTATGATGTCTGGAAAGTAAGCGTTTAAGAAATGGTAAGCACTTGGAGGAGGTGCTGGGCCCTTAAGCTAGAGCTGTCATTAAGCACCCAAGAAGGTGTTAGGCTCTGAAGCGGGGTTGACCAGATCTTGGTTGAGAGATTCTATACATATAAGTATTGGATTACTTGGAAAATCCTGGTTGATTTTCTGTAATTACACATGTGCATAATGATTTAGCTAAGATTTTTGAAAATCTTGTTAAGAAATCAATCTTGAAGAAATGAATCTGGCATGTGAATTAATCTGTTATGGTTCATGGAAAGGAAGCGCCTGAGCATTGGTAAGCAATTTGAAATGGTGTCAGGCCCATAAGATAGAGCTGCCATTGAGCACTCAAGGAGGTGTTAGGCTCTGAAGCGGGGCTGACAAGATCTCGGTTGAGAGATGTTATGTAGATAAGTATTTGGTTTACTTATCAAACTTTTATTGTTGTTATTTTTCTATAAATACACATGAGTATATGATGCCGCCATGATTTTGAAAATCTTGTTATAGATTGCATCCTATATGAATCAATCTGACATCTAAATTGGATTCATTGTGGTGTTCAAAAAGGAAGCACCTCAGCTTGGTAAGCACCTAGAGGAGGTGCAGGCTCTTGAATAGAACTGACATTGAAGCACCCAAAGAGGTGTTGGGCTCAAGAATAGAGCTGCCAGACCTCGGTTGAGAGGTATTTTTAGGTGATCTGAGGCTTACATAAATTTGGCTACCCTTTAATGCACACCCAAGTGTGGGGTGGGGCAGGGTGAGTGCCATGGTTTCATAAAGCCAAGTCGGATACCTGTGGAACCAAAATAAGCTACTTATGCATATGAGTATTTGGTTCACTTGGCAACTTTTGTTGATTTTATGTCAGTATACATGTGCATGTGATTCATCTACGATTTTGGAAAATCTTGTAAATATTGACATGGGAATTAGCTCATTGCTTGGGGCTTAAGAATACGTATTGCAAGTTGCCAAAGACACTGGAAATGTTCCAAGCTGAGAAGAAGGGTTCTCCAAGACCAGAAAAACATCTCGTGGTGTGTGATGATGCATGCAAGCAAGGACTTGGACGAGTTCCAGGTCGTACCATTGGACAGATAAATATGCAAAGGAAGCATTGCGGTCCGGAAGAGGCTACGTGGGAGCTGGAGGATGCCATGCGATTGGCACACCCAGCTTTGGTTCAATTTTGTAGAGCACTGAGGGCGATGCTAGTGTAGCAATTGTTAATTTTTTTGTAAAGCACTAAGGACAGTGCTATTGAAGGGGGGGGGGAATGTAACACCCCGGTTTTGACCCCATGGTATTGAATTGCATATGATGTAAATAGTATTAATAAATCGTAGTGTGGAGCTCAAGGAAAAGGCCCCACCATGGATTTAGTATTTTATGTTTTGGAAATTAAAAAATATGCTGATGGTTTATGTGCTAGCTAGGCACAATATGTTTGAGACATCATGTAAAATGAAAATTAATAAAAATACCACAACTAGCTATGCGCCGCAACGTTAAAGAGATGGGAGCATGATTTCACAAGGAATAGGGAGGGGGAAATAATCAAACCCTTGAGCCAATGGGGAAAATCCAAATGTCTAAGGGAAAACCCATGAAATGGTCAACTACCATTTTTGTATTTTATGCTCAGTCATCTAAGTGGGTGAAGGAAGTCATTTCCTTGGGATGAGAAGGGTATGTAGGTCAAATTCGAATTGGAGAAGCCACCAGTCTTTAGGAAACGTGTTTTTGACTTGTGGGGCAAGTAAATGCTTGGGAAGGCATGCCCAAGCCATTAGGAACCCATGTATTTCATTTTCCTTAACCATTCTCACACACGTGATCTCTCTCATGCAGCAGGAAGGGGGCTAAGCTATCCCCTTCACGATTTTGCAGTTTTCCCATGTTTCTCCATAGTTGGGGAAGTTTTTTTTGGATTGTTGAGTGCATATGCAAAAGAGGTTCATGTTTTAGTGTTGGCTGGGGGCCATTTTTGTCTCCCTCACGATTTGGGTCATTTTATTCATTTTCTCGTGCTCAGAATTTGTTTTCTGTGTTGCTGGGGGAATGGGCCATGATTTTGGGGTTTGAGGTGGTTGTTTTGCCTCTGTGAGCAAGCTGGGAGCTTCCCTCACGTTTTTCTGCATTTTCCTCACTTTCTCCAAGCTGGGAAACCCATTTTGTTGTTGTTGTGTGAATGGCTTGAGGAGATTCACAATCCGTGGGTCTGGGGAGGTTGTTTTTTCTCCCGTGGTGCCATAGATGTTTTCCTGGATTCAGATCTACAGTCTGAGGGTTTGTAGAGGTTGTTTTTCCTCAGTAGATCTATTCAACGTTTTGATGGAATCGTATTGTTCACTCAGGGTGTTTTCCCCCAATTATCTTTTTTGTTTTTGGGTTCCAAGGATGTTTGGCCCTTACCCAACAATGGTATTTTGTTGTTGGGTGCATCCTTGTGATGGCTTGGCAAAGTAAGTTCAAGGAACCATATGTTAATTGGATGACTCTGTGTTTGAATTATGGTTTGGCTTGGCTGAGTAAGTCCAAGGATCCCTCCATTTCATTGGCTTGTTCCCTTAATAGTCTGTGAAACCCAACGGTGTGTTGGTTTGACTGTGAACCTATGGTTTTGGCTATGTGTGAACCTATTGTTCCCTAGTGCCTTGTGGAATCATGCCCAACTTGGGGGTGGAAGTGATGCTGAGAGATTGATGAGCACATTGGCCTATGGTTGGGTGGAATGTTGCAATGACGTAGCTAGTTGCGGGCCAACTTCTTTTCAAGATAAGTATTCCTTTATATTTTATTTCCGCAATTGTATTTATGTTAATGAATTGTGATCGACATGATGAATACTTTGAATGAATGTATTTTGCTTACGCTATTGATTTCATTAAGCATCTGTGTATGTTTCTAATTCAATGCATTTTTATTATATGTTCATGGACTATTTTTCCTGTTTGACAGCAGCAGGCCAGTTGCGTCCTCTCCATCATCGGTATAACGGGTGAAGACGTGATAAGCTTAAAATTTTTAAAATGTAAATATATATTGAAAACCAAAATACATTATAAAACTATTTAATAAAAAACTAATTTTATAAGAATTGAATTTGCATCGACTATAAATACTATTGTTGTTTAAGTTACTATTACTACTATTGTTTAAGTTACTATTACATTACGTATGAAAAAATTCAAATATATTAAAATGAAAACTTATAATAAAAATGAAATGATTATTTTGAATATTGATAGAATTTAATATTAAAAATTATAAACTTTAATTTGTTAAAATATTAAATTACCTTCCTCAAAGTGTATCCACGAAAATTGTGGTTGAAGTTTGTATAAGGGTTTAATTGGTTTATGAGATTTGATCCCGATAATAAGATTATTATATTAAAATAAGTTTTATTTGAAAGGTTGAATTTTTTTTTGTTAAAAATTAAATAAGTTTTATTTAAAAGGTTGAATTCTTTGTTAAAAATTAAATATTTTTTCCAAATGTATTATAATTTTTATATTAAAATAATTTTATTTAAAAGATTTGATTTTTTTTAAATTAAATAAATCTTTTAAACTATATTCAAATATTAGATATGGATTTATAAATATTTTATATGTAAAGAAAAAATTATATTATATTTTTAGTGTTTGCTTTATGTCAAAGTTAATTATATTTTATTTTATGAGTCAATATAATTTTTTAATTATTTTTTATTTTTAATAACTTATAAAGTAATATAATAATCATTAATTGTTTTAAAATATTCTTAAAAAATTTGTAGTAAATAATCCAATTAATTTACATAGAATTTCATGTCAAGTAGATCTATTTTTATAATACATTTAATCTATTTGAAATAGATGCAATTTTGATAACTTATAAGTTTATATAAAAATAAATAAATACTTTTTTTTTAACTTTTTATTTTTGTAAAAGTACAATAATTTTAAATTTCAAAAGATAATAGACATTGTTTTTTTTTAAATGATTTTGAAAGGTTTAAAGAGACAATCCAATTAATTTATATGGAATAATTTCCATTGAGTCTATTTTTATGGTACCTTTGATCTATTCAATCTATTTGAAATAGATCCAATTTGGATAACTTATAAATTTATATAATTTTTTTTTTTAATTTTTCAACAATTTTAAATTTCAAAAAATAATAGTCATTTATTTTTTTTAAAATGTTTTTGAATGGTTTGTAATAGACTATCCATTTGAATTACATGGAATTTCATATTCATTCACCCTATTTTTGTACCTTTAATCTATTTGAAATAGATCAAATTTTAATAACTTATGATTTTTTATTTTTTTATTTATAACAATTTTGAATTTCAAAAGATAATAATTATCTTCTTTTTTTTAAATGTTTTTGAAATATTTATAATAAATAATCTAATTGATTTACATGAAATTTCATCTCTATTAAATCTATTTTTATAATACCTTTAATCTATTTGAAATAGATAGAAAATGACTAAGACATTTTTAAAGGAAGGTAAAGAACTTCATGGTTGAAAAAAATAATTTAGAAATTGAACCTATTCATTGCCAAAAACTTAAGCTTAAACGACTCATGGCACATACTCTCAATGTTTAATTGTAAAAATAAAATGGTAGATATTAATGTAAAAATAAAATGAAAATAAAATGAAGGGGCATCCTCTAACAAATAAATATTATGCAATAAATAATCAAGCAAGATCTCATCTCATCTAATTTCCCAATCATGGATCATTTGAATACGTTCTATGCTTTGATATAAACTACTTATCTTTTTATTTTCTAAATTTATATCATAAATTTTATGTCAATAGCAATAATGTTCTCTTTGTAAACTTCTCGTCTATTTCATCCTATAATTAGCCATCAAAGAACCTCCTCCTCCTTCATCGTCTACCTTTATTTACGACCTACCATTAATAATATATTATTGATTTCTTCTTAATGATAGAAGACGGCGAAAAATACACTACATGCTATAGAGCATTAAATGCGATGGCGGTCGCACTGTGCGTCGTCGAATCTTTTCCAAAGTAAGATCCAACGGCACATAGTGCGACCGCCGTCGCATTTAATGCTCTATAGCATGTAATATATTTTTCGCCATAGAAGACGAATGATGAACTTAAATGTCAATCCATGCATTAGGTATCTTTCGCATACCAAGGAGCGGTGTGCACTAACCGACCGTCGTGGTTGTGTTTTCTATCAAAGAGATGTCTTTCTAAACGATGCAACCTCCATTCCATTTGTTATCGCATAGATGTCTTTAGAGTCGATGCAGCTACCCTTAACTTTTCTAAGGAACACATATATTTCAAATATATACCATTAACCAACCATTGATGTGCACCTTCCTAGGAAGAGTTACTATGGTTTGTGGTAGCGACTATAAGAAATTATGGATGCTACTTGACACCATGGTTTGTTGTAGGGACTGTGATCCAATTAGCACACTAAAAAGATCATAACCGTATTTACAATATTCAGCTAGGGTTCATCTTTCCTAAATCTAAACTTGCAATCTTTAACTAGGGTTCATCATATCCCGACTTGCATTGTTTCAACGTGGTTTTTTTAATAAACATCTCCATGAAATATAATGTTAGGCATATTATAACTTTAAACAGAGGCGTATTATTACTTTGTACATTAACAATGGATGGTGAAAGTAAAATTTGTTATTTTGTGGGTGTGTAATAACTAAAAGTTGAAGGAAATGGATGGGAAACCTATGCACAACTCCCAAGAATGTACACATCCCTAGAAAGGAGACCGAGGAGTGTGCTTCTCCTAAGAAGTGACAAGCTCCAAAGAATGACAAAGTCAACAAAAGGCATGCACATGCAACCATGAGAGAAGGCACATTGTACAAGAAGTCTACACATTCAACCAAGATGAAGTTGGTTCGTGATTTAATGAAGCAACTGTTAGAAAGCTAGTGGTAGTTAGATCTAATTCACGTTATCAAACCCCATTTCTTATTGTAGAAACTACTCTATAATTATGCCTTCATTTCTCAATAATAAGATGGATGAATTGTTGTTGGATGTATTATATTCCTTTGTTGTGCTTGTTTTGTTTTTTCTATCTTGTTTTTGAAGATATGCTTAGTAGATCGATTGGTATCAGAGCCTTAGATCTAGATGATTCCATTGTGAAACATCAGCTCCAATTTTTTGTTGTTGTGATTGTAGGTGGTTCCACCTCCTCCCTCTGGTGTTAATGATCCCAACATTACTATGTGCCTTTGTATTCGAGGCTAGGCACCCTCTCCACCAGTTCACTATGGTTCCCTTTATCCAGTCTTATTTGTGTAACTTTTTTGATCTTCCAATATCTTGCTAATCTATTCCTTGAGTATTTGATTTGGTGCCACTATGCCTCCCTGATAAGAACACTCCTCAATAGATTCTCACTCTAGGCCTACTTCATTAGTGAAATATTTGGCACAAGCTTTACATCAGTTGACTTGTTTATAGCCGCAACAAGCTCCTCCTTCCCCTTTGCATTTGGGCACTCGCTATTAGATACCCAAGTATAATGTGCATATGAATGGGGATCTATTAGATTCCTGGACCAGGAGTTTGTCCACATGCTTCTGCACCCGTCCAAATCTTGATGAGGAAACCAAGCTTCATATTGCTAGTTTGTAGTGGGAGGGTGTGGCACAACAATGGTGGGATTCACAGTTAGTTGCTTCTACATTGGTGGTCAAGCTTGGTATTGATGCTGCTAAGTCCTCCCATGATCGCCCTATTCACACTTGGGCTCCTCTTTTCCAAGCATTGCAGGATCGTTTTTACCCTCCTGGCTATCTTTAGAAGTTGTTGGCTCGTTGGCTTCATCTCTGACATCAGACAGGCCACTCAATACAAGCTTATATTCATGTCTTTTGCAACCTTCGCATTCAGCTTAACATTCGTGATCCCGAACAAGTACTTGTGGTTAAGTTTAATTATGGTCTCTTTTTTATCTATCATCAAGAAGTCGATCTCTTTAACTCTGTAATGCCCTATTCAAGGATAGGAAAAGTAATTGAATGAAATCATTATGTAGAAATAAAAATGACAACTCAATACTAAGGTATAATGGTTGTGTCTCTATGTAAAATAGCATTACATGATTCTTGTATGAGGATCTAATGTTAAGGATAGATATAGCCCCAATACTCCGACTTGGGAGGACACATTGGGAATACGTATACAATATCCATACTTATTCTAGAACTTTGGGACGGTGTTTCTTAAAGTGGGAGTGTATGTAGCACCCTGTTTTTATTTCGACTCTTGAGATTATGATAACTATCCTTTGATGGCATTCAATGACGAATGACCCAGTTATATGTGGTTTGAGCACTGAAAATTAATTGTTTAGGAAAAATAACTAAGAGGATAATAGCCTGATGTATTGTCAAATGATAAGTAATTGTGATAATGAAAATGATGTCAACATTGGTAAAAATATATCAATACAATTAGATTATGATGAATGAAGAGTCATGTGATGTTATCGACAACGATTGATTGATGTGCAAATGAAACATGATGTTTATAGTAAATGAATGTTGACAAAAGTTATGTGATATCTAGCATGTGCTCTAATAGTCTGTTGAGTGTGACAGGAAAGGTAGGTACATGAGACCCAAGAAGGCGTTGTTATACAAGGACTCTAGCTGAGTTGAAAACTATGGTAGGTGACATCCACCTAATTTTATAAGTTATGTTTGAAATATTGGTTATAATATTTGATGCATGTGAGGTATGATGTGCATGGACACTGGATGAGTCGGGATCCTTCGGTAGTTAATGTCGATTTGAGGTTCATACTATGTTTGAAATATTTGTTATAAGATTTGATACACATGAGGTATGATGTGCATGAACTCTGGATGAGTCGATAACCTTCGACAGTTAATGTCAATTTGATGTTCATATTCTATTTGAAATATTGTTTATAATATTTAGTGCACATGGTGTTTTATGTGTAAATGATGAGATTGTGATTTCCAATCGATCCACATCAGGTAACGGGGCTGAAAAAATACTCTTGTAAGTCTAGCAATTGGATGATGCGATGAGCTTTGAATATAGTGAGGAAAACTCAAGTTCATCAGATGCACGTGCTGTGAGGGTAGGGCATGAGTCGGTCACTCACGAAGATTGTACTGTGGGCCGGTGCGCAATAAGGATTCGACCTTATTCCCCAGGAACCACTTGGCCCTCCAGAGGATAGGCGAACTGAGGTAACATTGGCTCAGCCATCATACCAACACCCCCCATGTGGGAATTATCGAAAGGGCACACGAGAAGCATAGCACCTTGATAATCTGGTCGCGATGAGAATGCGATGGTAATTCACATCAAATTTGAATAAGGGGGGTTAATAAAATATTTAGAAAGAATTTAGTAAGTTAAATTAAAATAATAATATAAATAAATAAATAAATAAAATAAAACAAAATATATATAATGAAATGAAATGAAATAAAGATAAATTGAGAAAAGAGTTAAAATAGTAAATTAAGGAACTTGAACTAAAGTAAAATCCTAACTAATAGAAAAAGAACTAGAGAACTTATGATAACTAAAAAGTGGGTGGGTAAATAGAATAAATTAATTAAGTAAAATGGAGAGTTAACTGAAAGTGGTGCATGGGAAGCATGAGAGTTAATGAAAAGGTTAATAAAAGAAAAAAGAGAGCAAGAGCTCAAGTGGATTTTTTAGACGTGTCATATTTTGAGCACGTATAAGGTTTTGTGGCTCTAAGGAGACTATGGAAGGGTGTGGTTCAGTACGACGTGAGTGAGGTTTGGAACCTCCTAGCAGCATCCTGGCGTCGTACTTCCTTTACTAGCCAAGTGTTGTTAGCCCCGTTGATCTCAGGGGTCCCGAAAAAGGAGAGTACTCGTCAGGGTATGGTAGGGAGGAAATCGATGGATCCATCATGATTAGAAATCTGGAAACTACAAATGCACAGAGTTCAACAATGAAACAACCTTCTACTTCATCCTCAACCGTCAAGGACTAGCGATGAACAAGTATTTTAAATTATTCAAAATTGTTATTTGGTGCGCATGAAAATGGAAGTAGCTTAATTCAATATATGTATATGGATCGGTTTAAGATTTGTTAATGTACGTATATTCTGACATGTTTTTTAATTGTTTTTAGAAAAAATAAATTTAAAAGAGGATGTTCTTAACTTAGTTTTTTTTTTGGGGGTCAGATCTCGATTTTATTGTATGCGTGCACATTAGTATTTATGTCGGACCCCTTAGAGGGTCATTACACATGGTATCAAAGCGAGTTTCAAAATATGGGGCCTAAGGGTTGACACTACACAAGCTGATGCGCAGATTGTAATTCATTGATCTATCGCCTCTCTTAAATAATAGAATGAATAGGAAATCGGGTCTACCCTATGCATCTTCTGATTAGAATTTAGTATGAATATGCAGCTTAAGTTTAAATGCAAAGTTGATTACATGCTCAAAAAAGTGCTTTCTATGCTTATATACATTGTATGTTTGTCTCAAAATTGATAATTCAACATAATGGTGTCGGTTGGACTTCTAAGAACCGTATTAACCCTGCACAAAAGGTTAGGTTAGATTTAGAGTCTAAAGCATGAAGAACTATTTAAATACATTGTAAACCCTAATCTTTACTATGACCAATTTGAATTCTTCTAGGTATCCTTTTTTTTTTCTCCGAGAACACATGTTTTAAACTAGGTTTTGGACTAGTAAAAAACCCTAGTAACCTTTGTAATTATCTTCGAAACTGTAATGGTTCAGGATATGAATTTCATATTGGAGATATTTCGACCTGTTTTAGAAGTGGGTTTGTAACCTATATCTATGAATCCTTGTAGAAAAAAAGGTGTAGTGAAAATTCCAAGATGACTCGTTTTGCAGAAGCCAGCCCCGAGGAAAGAGCTTTGATACCAAATGTTATGCAACCAAGTCCCAAAAATAACATAAAAAGAGCAGAAAATAGATAAGAAGAGATTAATACATGCCTTAATAATGAATAATATAGGTAAATAACAATCCTCTTCAATGGAGGAACCTCCTTACACAATGTAGTATGTACCCAAGACAAGACAAGATACTATGATGACTAAATGAAAATATCTCCTTCATATATATAGGAGAACAAGGTGTACAATAACAACTAATAGACCCACCAAAAGACCCAAGTGACCCAAGCCGACATGAATAATATGTAATACACCACAACACAGGGGATAATGCGCCACCCTATGGGGGGGATGTGCCCAACATTTAGGGCTTAACATGCTCCTCCCCTTCAGACAAGCATTGTCCTCAATGCTTGGGTAGTTGTGGATGCATCTGTATGAAGGCATCATCTTCCCATGTCGAATATGCAACTAGTAAGTTCTTCCACTTAATGAATTACTCAATAATAGATTGATTCCATAGTTGTTTGGGCCTTATTTCAATGATTTGTTCAAGTTCCCATATGATTTTTCCTTCTTCAAAAATCCTTTGACTTTGATGTTGATATACCTATTGTTTCATCCTATTTTTGGACATCTTCATTATTTGGAGGTTGCTTGTTGGTGCTCTATGCGATCTACCATATCTTCAACTATAGATTTTCCTTCTTCAAACCTTGATTGGAAGATTGTTTTATGGTCGACTTGGTCTGAGATAAATTTAAAATTTCAGTCCTTTGGGTTTGAAACTTCTTATGTGTCCTCTTTCCAATGTTGTGGGTCTAACCTAATTTGTATGTGCCAAAACGTTATTGCAAATCTCCCAAAGCTTCTTATTTTTTGCCTATCCATAAGATTGAACTTGTACGGTATGCCACATGTCCAATATTTCATTTATGTAGCTTAAAATTCTACCACAGATACCCTAGTTCATATTCTTTCAGATGCAACTGGTCACACTCAATTTGGATCTTGGATGCCTCATATATGATATTTTTTCCTAGAACACTTGTTTCAAACCCCAAATGGAAGACTATTTTAGGGTTGACTTGTAACTGAGATAAAATTTGACTTTCGAATCCTATGGGTATGAAACTTCAGCCTGCAGTACTCTAATGTGTCTTCTTTCCAATTCTGCAAGTCTGACCCAATTTGGATGTTCCAAAAAAAAGTTATTGCAAATCTCCCAAAACTTCTTATTTTTGTCCTATCCATAAGAGAGAACTTGTAGGGTATGTCGCGTGTCCATATTTTGTTTCTTCCTCTAAACACCATAACATAGATACCCTGGTTTGTCTTCTTTCATATGCAACTGGTTTCACTCAATTTGGATCTCAGATTCCTTAGATATGATGTTTTTCCCTAGAACACGTGTTTTAGACTAGGTTTTGGACTAGTCAAAAACCTTAGATTCCTCTGCAATTATCTCCGAAACTGTAATGGATTAGGATCTGAATTTCATACTAGAGATAGTTTGGCCTGTTTTAGAAGTGGGGTTGTAACCTATATCTCTGAATCCTTTTATAAAAAAATTTGTAGCGAAAATTGCAATATGACTCGCTTTGCAGAAGCCAATCTCGAGGAAAGAGCTCTAATACCAAATGTTATGCAACCAAGTCCCAGAAATAGCATAAAAAGAGCAGAAATAGATAAGAAGAGAGTAGTCCATGCCTTAATAATGAATAATATAGATAAATAACAATCCTCTTCAAGGGAGGAAACTCCTTACACAATGTAGTGTTTACCCAAGACAAGATAAGATACTATGACGACTAAATGAAAATATCTCCTTCATAAATAAAGGAGACCAAGGTGTACAATAACAACTAATAGACTCACTAATAGACCCAAGCCGACATGAATAATATGTAATACACCACAACATAGGGGGTAATGTGTCACCCTAGAGAGGGAAATGTGCCCGACATTTACGACTTAACAACATTGCTCTAGACCCTGGGGTTTCACCATCACAAATTGGAAGGGATATTAACACAACCAGCATGATCGTCATGATATCACATGAGGACAATTGGGAATCCATTCACCCACTTACGACATAGGTACTCCTATCTTTGCACCCAATCTAGTATGCATAGATGTTATGGGATTGAAGCTATCCCACTACCATCTACCCTCCATCACATCACAATCCACTGTATTACTAAGTATAACATGTGACAAGGGGGAGGATCTAAGCTTAAGAGAAGAGGCCATAAGGGCATCATTAACCACTGTCTAAACTTCAAAAATATGGTCAAGGATTAATGATGGAGGTAAGGCTATAGGATCGCATGATTCACATCAAAATCGAACTAGTTTTTAGGCTTAATACTATTCGTAGTATGGCACATATACCATCGACATAGATGATGATGAACTTGTTTTTTAAAGGGTAAGTCTTTTGGTGGATCGAGAGGTGGGCGCCGAGCCCGAACTTACTTACTTACTTACTTGACAACTCTAACAGTGATTCCACTTTATTCACTAAGAATCACCACAAGGAATTGACAAGAAAGGTTGAGTGAATGTATTGCAAACTCCACTCTAGTTGTGATTTTTTTTTTAAAAGGGTTTGCCTATATATGTTTTTTAATGATTGCATAAAAACAAAATAATAAACAAAACCTTATTTTTTTTAACCATGAGAATAATAACCTCTCAAAGAGTATATCCACAAGTTAGATATACCAATAACTTGTGATTTAGCAGAGACAGAGACATCTCGGTAGGATCGCCTGCCCTTCAAACCTTATCACAATAAACGCTATTTATATTGGAAAGAAAATTATACTCCATAAAAATTGAATTATTTATATTCTATTCATTTAAAAACTCAGTTTTGATTTTCAAAGTTTATTGATATTTAAAAGAAATACAGATTTTGTTATATTGAAAGATAGAAAATTATATATTTTATTTATTTGCTTAAGGAATTTATATTTACTTAGTTATATATATATATATTAAGAGAAACGTAGATTTTACCTACATGGAAAGGATGAAAAATACAAATTTTTATATCTTATTCATATAAAAGGAGATGTGATCTATAGAAATTATAAAGTTTATTTATATTGGAAATAATAGAAGATTTTATATTTTTCTTTTGAGAAAAAGAGTTCATATTCATATAGTTTATTTATATTAAAAAAATGTAAATTTTTATCCATATTAAGGATGGAAATTACATAATTTATTCACGAAAATGAAGTGGTGATTTTATAAAGTTATTTCTATTGAAAAAGAATTTTGAAAGGATTAAAAATTAGTTATTAAACCTGCCACAGCAGGTATATTGCAATCCGTTGCCCTTTGACCTTGTATTAGTTGCATTTTGACCAAAAATTTAAAATCTGTTTTGTAAAGTTTAGCTTTGGAGTTTGTCAAAAAATATTTTAAATTTTAATAAAAATATTTGCCTTTGCTATTTTGTCAACTTCTAATTGGCCAATAAGGAATGATGTCAGCCTTGGAGTTTGGTATTTGGTTTTCACTTGACACATGGCAACTATGACATCAGCATTTATTATATTTTATTATTATGTTATTTATAACTCAAAGACTGAATTTGAACGTTCAGAACGTTCAGATTTCCACGTGCCCACCTTCCAGCGAATCATTCCGTCAAAGAACTTTGAGAACTTTGGGTTTCTCAGACTTGGACGAAATTCTCAGGGCCGCACAATGCACGATAGTATCCGGCCTGAGTAATAGCTTGTTCGATTCCTACATTCTTTCAGAATGGAGCCTCTTTATCTACCCTCTGAAAATCATCATCAAGACCTGCGGAACTACGCAGCTCCTGAAATCAATCCCTCCTCTGCTGCATCACGCAAGCAAGCTCTCGTTAACAGTACGCCGATGCAGATACAGTCGTGGAACTTTCCTGTTCCCTGCAGTGCAGCCTTTTCCTCACCGGAACTTCAACGAAGAAGTGAAATTCCTGGATCACCACTTCGCCCATCTCGGCACCAAAGCATACCTTATGGGAACCGAGTCTCAGAAAATTAATTGGCATGTATACTCAGCTGTTGCGGAGGAAGAGGATTCGAACCCTTCACCTACAGCTTACACGCTAGAAGTATGCATGACGGAGCTAGACAGAGACCTTGCGGCGCACTTCTAAAAGAGGCCCGGCAACGAGACGGCAAATGAAATGACACTGTCTCCCGGGATCAATACTCTGTTGCCCAATTTCCAGATTTTCGATTTCGCCTTCGAACCTTGCGGCTACTCCATGAACAGCATTGAATCCAGTGGGTATTCCACTATACATGTTACACCCGAGGAGGGCTACAGTTATGCTAGCTTCGAAGTAATGGGCTACGACCCTCGAACTCTAGACCTGCAAGACCTTT
>LPNX011039761.1:3434-23256 GCA_001517045.1 Pseudotsuga menziesii
CTTTTGTCACACTTCCAACTTTGCAGTGCAGTTCCAATAAGCGAGAAGGGGGAAATATCTTAAGGTCTGACAACTCTTTTAAGAAATAAAATTGAAAGTTTGGCATCGACCATCAAGGTTATGTGGCTCATCTTGGAGGTACTTTGTTGACACAGAGTATACTGTATAGTTTAGAGAGCAGATGTTGGACCATTTATCTGTCTATTGTATATTTCTCCTTGCATAGTGCCACTTTTTTTTGTAGAAGGACTATATCTTCTTTTGCGGAACATTGCCAGAATATCTTTTGCAATCTTATTCACTGCTAAAACATTGAATAATCTCAGACTAGACCCGCAAGTCACTTAGTGGATGCAAAATGAAAACACTATATGTTTGGTTATATAATGCCTCCGCTTTTGTTGTTGGTTTTGATGACAACCATGTGCTCGTGCCACTATAGAAAATTTTGTAATTTAGCTTGGAAAGGAAAGAAAGGACATGGAGAGCAACAACGACATATCAAAACATAATAGATTTATATTAATTCTGTTAGAGCCTGTCACAGACTTACAGTTTTCAGACAGTAGCTATAGCAGCTATTATCTTCTATTTTTGCTTCTCAGATTCTGCTGTCCATCCTGCTAGCTGCCAGGTATTGAACCACTATTTCTCTTTGGTATTGAGCCTCTCTATATCCTTTGTTCCCTGCTAATCTGTCATAATTGATTCTCTGATTATGGCAACAGATATAATTTAACTACTCAACATTTCTCTCTTTATCATTGTAAATGAGATTGTTTCTGTTCATCCATTCTTACCACAAAGCAAAACTAGGGATTAGGGGCAATATGGATTTGATTAAAGTCTTTCTTTTCACGACTCTAGGGTAGCTCTTGTACCAGCCAGCAAGGATTTGGCCAAATCTAATGTTTATCTTCTATAAATCTTCAATGTAATACTTCATATTGAGATCTCTTACTATATATTCTTCCTATATATATATATTTTTTAAAACCTATACAGAGCGTCTCTATAGCGACGGCATGCCGTGGAACTTTGCATTTTTTTTTAAAACTTATACAGGGTGTGGATATAGCGACGACCAAGCGTGGATACAGCGACGGGCAAGCGTGGATACCGTCGCGTGGATACAGCGACGGCGTGCCGTGGAACTTTTCCAAGTCTGACTGTCGCAAGTATAGCATCTCCGTCGCTATACCTGGGTTTTGCCGTCTCTATAGCAACGTCTTCTTGTCGCTATAGCGACGGCTTAGACATCTAAATAAATATAGAACATTGTCGTTGTATCCACGGCAAATTAAGGGTCGTCGCTATTGCGACGAAAAAGTTGCCACGGCAAAAAAAACACTTAGACGTGGCAATATCCACGCTTATCCGTGGATATTGCCACGTTTTTGCCGTGGCAAAATTGATCACTTGTACTAGTGGTAGCCTATAAGGCTGGCCAATAAAGCCATATATTCTTAACATTGTGTAACCTCTGTACAGGAACCAGTCCCCCACCCGATCTTCGGGTGACGACTGCATTAGGCATCTCACCTCGTCCAGGACACGGGGCAGGTCCTCATCAAATAACATTCTGTACATTTCGGACATGATTGAATTGGTAAATTCGACCATGTTGATTTGCTTGGGCAAATCAGAAGAACATAGAGCACTTAAGAATTTCAATTCAGTAACATTAGAGCATAATAGCATGTTAAGCAAGTATGTTTGAAACCTAAAGAACTGGACCTTGGGAAATCCAGTCAACTGAAGGTGGATCCCTTTGGCAAGGTACTCATCTAAATTAAGCACGGGGACTGACTGGGACTCAGGGCTTAAAGAATTTATTTTTAACAAGAAACCAAGGATAACATCACCTATATGACAATCGTCATCTAGACCTAACACTTGACAGACCAAAGACATTACCAATTGCACTTCAGTCCTAAAAATGTGCAAGGGGTAAGGCAAGAAAAGACCTTCAAGGGACTGACCTTCCTTTAGGATACTTGACAAGAATTGACAACGACTTTCACTTTCGCAATTTTTGAAAAACTCAGCAAGGACAGATTCATTTACAGACTCACGATTTACAAGGTAATTTTCGGGAAGACTAAGGTTTTCTCTGACGACCGAAGCATCAATTTTACACAGTATTTTCGACGCGGACCGACTCACAATAATCCTCTGAGAGGGAGAATAGTTCACCGCACACCACTTGGAAAATTCCGGGAAGTGGAGGGTTTGCTCGAGGGCGAAATGGTACAAAAAAGACTTGCATACATTCAGAACGTCATTCCCCTGTGAGTAATGAGACCACAACTTCTCTTTACTGCTGGACACGCTCCCTGTGGATAGGAAGGGGTCGCAGACACCCCTGTGTCTGTCTACTAAAAATTCCTCTCTGTCATCCGCGACCCGACCAGACACACGAATCTCTCCCCCTTGGTCCATTGCTTAATTTACAATGATAATTGGACGAAAGAGTTACAGGGTTTAAGTCCTACCTGGCTTACTGTGGAGGCGTGTGTTCGGAACGTGCCTGGCTCTGACAAATGGAAGCTCCCAAATCGTCAGGTCCTTTTCGCCGGGTCCCGAGCAAATAAAATAATCATTGGAGAGGTCGACCCTGCCTTTATAGGACCACACAATTCGCCACGTAGACAACATTTATTTTCCGCAACCACCACTTATTCTTAACTGCCGTGCACTTCTGTTTTTTGGCTTCATTTAAGACCCTAGATCTGATTTCTCTTTAATTTCTGGCCTTTGGATCGTGTGCCACGTACCCCGTTCTGCCAAGCGCCTTGGTGATAAACGACGTGCCAGTCTCCATCCCGGAATGATCTCTCACCGTCGATGATATCGCCTTTTATCATGAGTCGTTGGATCGGGTGACACGTACCAAATTCCGTTGGGCTCCGTCGCTTTAACCGTCGTGCAGCTTTGATCCCCGGAATTATTCTCAGCCATTGATGTGATACGCCTTTAACTTTCCACCGTCGGATCATATGCCACGTACCAAATTCCGTTGGGTGCTTCGGAATTATCCACCGCGCTAGTTCACTCTCCGGAAATCATAATAGCCGTTGATCTGGTTCACTTTGATTTTCAACCGTCAGATTGATCACCAGGTAACTCATTCCGCTGGGCGCTTTAGGTTTATCGGTCGTGCAGGTTCTGGTCCCGGAATCAATCTCAACCGTGGATGTGATCTGACTTCACCTCTCCGCCATTGGATTGAGTAGCATGTACCCGATTCCGTCGGATTGTGTTGTTTTAACCCGGATGTAACTTCACGAAGCGGATTGGATATAGACCGTGGATCTGCACGAAACGACTTGATGACCGCTGATCTGTGCGCCCAATAAATGCCCGGTCAAACCTTTATCTTTCTTGCATCTCTGGGGAGCGGAGAGAATATCAGCCATCGATTTTATTCCTTCTCCCATCGCGGCTTAGGATCTTTGGTGACTTAATCGCTTTTTGCCTATAGTCCCATTTTTACTATATATCTTTTAACCAAAGTATCCAATCAACCATTATTTCCCTTCTCCACCATGATCTTTCACCCCCTTGATAAATAATGGTGTTAACAGAGTCGATGACGACTTGCCAGACGCACATCTATTTCGCATAGAAGCAGTCCCTGAAGAACTAGAAGAAATAGCTCAGTTCCTAGAGACAGGTCAGGCACCAGAAGGTTTGAACACCAAGAAAAAATAAATCTTAGCTATGAAGGTTGCACCCTACAGCCTCATTAATGGATTCCTATACAAAATGGGGTTAGACGACATTCTCAAAAGGTGTGTACTCGACCATGAGAGAGAAAAAATTATGCATGAAGCACACCATGGACCTACCGGAGGACATTTCCAAGCAGACACAACTGCAAAGAAGATCCAACAATCAGGATTATGGTGGCCGACAATCCATAAAGATTGCAAAAACTTCGTTAGTCGATGTGACAGATGTCAGCAACTTGGTCAACCTCTGCCGAGCACATAAATGCCCTTGATATCTGTAAACCCTAGCCTCACATTCAAAATTTGGGCTATAGACTTCATAGGACCTTTCCCTATCCCTGCCAAATGATCAGGTGCAAGATATATTATCACGGTAGTGGAATATGTCACTAAATGGGCAGAAGCTGAACCCGTCGATACATGTTCAAGTGAGGTAGCTGCTAAGTTTATCTACGAAAACATTATCACTAGATTTGGATGCCCACTCACATTGATTAGCGACCAAGGGTCACATTTTATCAACAAAACCATAAAAAATTTGACCGACCAATTTCACATCGACCACCGACGAAGCACCGCATATCACCCTCAGTCGAACGGCGCGATTGAAGCTTTCAACAAAACATTGACAAAAGGGTTAACCAAAATATGCAGTACCGACAAGGACGACTGGGATGAGAAAATCCCTACGGTCCTCTGGGCATACATGACAACATATAAACGGTCGACCGACCAAACCCCCTTCCGACTAGTCTATGGGAAAGAAGCAGTCGTCCCCCTACATTTCCGATAGCAGACACCTATTATTGCACAACTATTACATGTTGATGTCGAACAGGCTAGAAAGGACCAACTATTTCAACTCAGTAAGCTCGAAGAACATAGACTCATGGCTATCCAGCACCAGGAAATTCACAAACAACAACAGAAAGCATGGCACGACCGTAACATCAAAAACAAAAACCTGTCGGTCGGCAACCTTGCTTTACTCTATAACAGTCGAGTCAAAGGAAAACCCAAGAAACTTCACACAGCATGGATGGGTCCTTACGTTGTCGAAGAGATACACTCTAATGGCGCAGTTCGACTAAAAACATTACAGGGCCTAGTATTTCGGAAACTCGTTAATGGAGCCCGACTTAAACGTTACAGAAACTGATCATCCTAAAAAAAAAATCGCATAACGACCGTAACCGGCGCCCAAAACCCATAAAAAGCACAAAAAATTTCAAAACAAAACAATGCACTCAACACAACAAACTATGATAGCCACTCACTACTTCAACCATCGACATCATCATCATCAACCATCTTCATCGACCAATCCAGCCGACCATTTTCACCACCGACACCGACCATCGACCTCGACTATCCCATCACGCATTGATGGCCTCGAGCGCCGAAACAAATCCTCCATTAAGTCGCACGCAAGTATTGCATCTGGACTGTCCAATCCGCCATTAATACACCCATTCCGCCACACAAACACACCCACGCCTATAAATAATGGACCGTCGAAGGTTCATTCACCAAAACCCCTACACATAGAGCACTTGCATCCTCTGTCGACCAAAACCCACGAACACCGCAACAGCCCCGACCAAACAGACAATATGGCACCCAAGCAGACCAGAGCAGCAACCAAAGCAAAAGAGCTACAGGTTGAGGATACACCACTGCTCCGTCGGCTGAAAAACATCAAGAATGCCAAGGTACAGGAGGGTCAATGGCAGAAACTCTGGACTGAGATCCAAGAGTGGGCATTCGTTGACAAGAAAATGACCCAAGCGGCCGAGAAAATCCGAAAGACCACCCTCTATCAGTATCCCAATGCACCCCTGATGGCTAGCTTTGGTGGCACAAAAGAAGCTGCGGTCAAATTCATTATCAGCCAGTACCACAACGGCCGATTCTACTTCGACAGACCGATCGACATCACCGAGGATGTTATCTCAAGACTCACTGGTCTGTCCAACCAAGGCAACCCTGTACCCATTGGGATTAAAGAATGGTTAGTCGAAGAGCTTACGGGCTCGTCGACCGGGAAGAATTCCAAATGGTTGATGATCGGACAGATCACCACTCGAACGACACAGATTGTGGCTAAAATCATTGCAATCACCCTTACCTTGGCTGGTCGAGGCAGCGACCTCAAACTGGAGATGCTGGAGGCCGTCGACACGATTGCAACCGACGGTCGGCTCTACCGATGGGGAGACTATGTTGCCGACATGGTCAAAACCATCTGCGAACGCTGCCAAGAGACGGGAGGTATAATCAAGTTCCCTTCTCTTATTCTCTGGATTTTCATGTATTACATATGCCCAGAAGGAAGCCCTGTATTCCGGGAGCCGACCAGATTCGAAATGAACAGGTTTAAACCCTTTTCCCTGAAAGGAACCCCACATGAGCTTGGACGAGGGAAAGTCTTTCTCGAAAACTAGTTTCAACAGTTAAAGGTTCGCACAACTAGATGGCGGGTGCCTCAAAACATCCGATGCAATCTACCGACGAATTCCCACATCCAGCTGGAGATCGACCATACGACAGTCTGGTACATGCAGGGCGAGGACCCCAAAGCTAACCATCTTGACTATTACCCATCTGTCGAACAAATCTTCAGGGAATTGTCGCGACAGGAAAAGACTAAAATACCAGTCCCAGACGCCGCCAAACAGATCGACTTTTCCATACAGGAGCCCCTCACCGACCAGGAAAAGGAGGAAGATTACGAACTCAATCTATATATAAGCACATTTGTGTCAAAGGACACCCCGGTCGAGACCACTAGCCGGGTTCACGTCACTATCAAACCCCCGACTGCAAAGGTAGTCGACCCTCCGCCGACAGAGCAACAGCAACCACAAGCACAACCACTACAACAACCCACTCCACCGGCTCCAACAATTGTCGACCCAATTCGGCTGCCAACAGATGAAGTACAGACAGACGACCCTGAGTATGCTTTATCTCAAAGCATCATTAAGAACTTGGCCAAGGAGATAGCTGCCGCGCGAAAAAGACTCAGAGCTCAAAAAGTACAGCAAGGCAAGGGTAAGCGCAAGCTTATCCTTGCTGAGTCGTCCGACGATGAGGAGGAACTCCTAGCTACGACCGTCGACATTGTCGAGGATGCCAACGCAAACAAAATCCCAGTTGAAACCCAGTTTCAACGGTTTCTGGCAGCCGGAGCCCCTGAAGGTCGACCGAAAAAAGCAAAAATCACGTCGACACCCGAAGACATAGTCGACCTTGTGTCAACCCCACCACCCCCATCACCAACCAAAATAATCAAGGAGCAAGCACCAGCACAACAGTCGGGCAACCCCAGCGACGTATATCAAAGAGCAATCCCGGAGGCAGTCAGAGCCAAGGTCGACAAAGATGCCGAGCTTAAAGCATTCTTCGAGACGTTGCCTGCACTGTTTCAGTCAGCACAGAAAATATGAACAACAGCCCCTCTCTATGCAAGCAAGAATCCCTATGCACACATTACGACGGCATTCACCCGAGACCGACAAGGCGACGTAATTGGAGCATCACAGTCTATCACAGAGCCAATCAACACCAACGCCAAGGATGACCTACCCACTACACCTTCGGAAGCAGGTATCTCTTCCGACCAAAGTTCACAACACACTCCATCCAACCCTTCGACCCCTGTCCATACCCCCACTCCATCACCAACACCACCATCATCACAACCCCCATCACCACCACCACCACCGTCAAAATCCCTACCACCAGAATTACAGCCAAACCCGTCACAACCACCGTCATATTCACAACCGGAAGTGGTCATACCACCTCCTCAAACAGAAAAACCCCCGACCTCCATACCACCTCCTCAAACAGAAAAACCCCCGACTTCTATACCACCTAACCAACAAGAAAAACCCTCGACTTCCAATCCACCAACCATGGACCCAACCTCCACTACTGCAGGTACCCAGGAGAAAGAGACGGACAGACAAAAGCAGAAGAAAGAGCATCATACAAAGACATCCAGCCTGCAGATCAGCCTAAAATATGCAAGTTCGTTGACCGACACAGAGGTCGGCCAGCTACTCAAAACCTTGGCCAAAGAATCAAAGAAAAAGACGGTCAGAAGAAGTAAGGAGCTCATAGATAGAGATGCAGAATAGGTCGAGTTTCTTGGCAAATGCAGGGATCTTGCTCAAACTGTCGTTCCAGGACCTGTTGAAGTCGGCACAGATCGACCTCTTGAAAGGGCATACCAGCGTTTCGAGAGCATAGTGTCGACCATACAGGCTCATCTCCAAGAGACTAAGGCAGAACAGAAGGAGGAGATAGCCCGACTACTCCTGGCCCAGCACACTGCATTTTCGGAGGCATACAAAGTTCTACAAGATCATATGGAAGAATCCATTGTCACCGAGGAAGTCTTAAGAGACTGGCCGACGCACTATGGGCAGGTCTACCACCAGACACGGCAGGGCATCCAAGCTTTGGAAGGTCGGAAGTCGACAGAAGCAGCACTGAGGCAAACAATTGAAGAGCAGATTGTGATGGAGACAAACAAACTGCAGAAGTTGGAAAGGGAAGCACATCAATGGGTTCAACAGGCCCTTCCCAACTTAGAGAAAGTCAACACCATTTGCCCACAGATGAAACGACTCCTCAATGCTGCAGAAGAGCAAAACCAGTTTTTGGGTCCCAACATGGAGAATATCGCAGAAATGCCCAGGTCCGAAAAGATGTCGATCCTTTCAAGTCTCACTACCTTAACAATCGATATCCAGAAGGCATTGCAGAGTTGGACCGACTTTCAGCATCACCTTGCCATCACAGCGCCAGCTATTGTCGAAATCTGCGTCCAAAAGAGACCGACCGTCCGTCTGCACAGTCCACAACAGTAACCAGTTTTGAAGGGTCTGTCACAAACATCAATTTTGTACCTCCCTGTTCTTCGGGACGAAGAAACGTTTTGTTCGTGGGGGAGATGTAGAAGGAGCAAGTCGACTTGAACGAAGGCCGACTTAGTCGATCAACCGACTAAGTCGATCGGCCGACTTAGTCGATCGGCCGACTAAACTAAAAGATTAGTCGACTTAACTAACAGTCGTGTCGGTTCACCGAACCGACAGGTAGTTATTTTGTAACTGTTTGTAAATTGTATATATTATCCTGTTGAGCCAAGCAAGAGCTTAGTTCAGTTCTCTGCCTTGTATGAACTCATTACATTAATATAATCCATTTTCCTATCTGTTCTTGTCTCTTGTATCTGATTTATAATTATATATGTTTTAGTATGTATTATTGGTAACTTTATGTGACCTGTGAGATTACAACACCACCTTTCCTATTGTTCATCTCTATGGTCCCGAAGTTCATCATACTTCATCTTATTATTCCTCCCATGCAAAAATTGTCATCATTATTGAACTTTCCCTATGACCACCATATTTCCTTTTGCTCATCCCATACTCCTTAACTTCATCATAATTCCTTTCTCTCTTCCTCCCATGGGCATAATGGACTTGGGGATCTTACAGTCATCACTAAAGCTCTGTTGAACTCAGGGATTCAAAGCTCTCCCGGATGTGGTTGATAGTGCACTTATATCTGTTGAGGCATTACTGGCTCCATTAAAGGACTCTCCCTCAGCATTAACACCTAATATTATCCCTCGCGTCAGTTGTAATGATACACATCTCCCAGTGCATGGCTCTTATCTCCATCGGCGGTTGCAATGATGGTCTTGTCCTGTCACAGGTATGGGATGACACATGAAACATTCACTCTCCAGGTGTATATGACAAGCATCAGACTTCGCATCTCGTTATTTCAAGTTTATTTGCTTCTTTGTTCACTCCTCCGTGGAATCTCAGCTTTTCACACAGAGGGTCAGGTACAATCTGGTTTGTTTGCTCTCGCTATGACACCATGTCGCGCAGGATTCAAGCGACTCTGCATAGGGGTATCGCCTACAAAGGATGCCTTGGGTGAGCTGATCCTTGTCGTCGGTTCATTTCTGGTTATGGTGTATATGTACCTCTTAGAATCCACAGGACGATGGATGACTAGGAGGTTGAAGCAGTTTCCCACCACCGTTCTACGCCGCCTCTCCTCCAACGGCAATCACACTACTAGCGGATGAAGAACGTCTTGGCTTACTTTTAATGGAAAGGGACAGAGCTCCCCCCTTGTCTGCCTCTAGATCATCTAATAATTCATTAGATAAGAAATCATTAACGCCTTCCCCAGACTCCAAAAGGTAGGAAGTAATGCAATCACCAGGTAACAAGTCGACTCCGGCCTTAGAAGATGTTGCTCGCATACAAGAAACTAGGATGATGAGCATAGGAGACTGTTCTCAGGAATGCAACTTGATGTCGTTGAAGTGGGAACTCCATACAGCGAAGGAACCGCTGCTAGATTCACCACTTGCACCCTCAGCTGATGATGAGGATGAATACAAAACTCGCATTGTTGTTGCAGAGCCTTGTAGCACATCGTAAATACAGGGTTTTCGTGTTCTCAGTATTTTATGTTCATAGCACTTGTCTAGTTTTGGTCTAGCCAGTTGGTTTATGTCTTAAACAGTTTCAGTGTTTTTGGCCAAGCCTGGTTTCCCTCTTTGAGGGCAGGCTCTTTTTTCAGCTCAAGATAGTCTCTCTATTATGGTGTCACTGCTTTGGAACTCAAGACTATCTAGACATGGTTCCTTTGCATTTACTATATGTTTTTGTATATTAATATAGTTCTTTGCTACTTACAAAAAAGAAAAGATGATTCATAGTTCAAATCAATGATTGATTACGCTCATCTTGAATTAAGATATTGGAGTTTTAGTATGATTTGTTAAGATAAAAGGGTGAGTATGAAGTATGAATGAGGCGAGCAATGCACCATTTAATGTTGCAGCAATGGTTCATATCCCCGCAGCATCATCCAGTGGAAGTTTATTTAAAGCCCATGATAGGTTATAACATTAAATACCTATACATCTTGGACCCCAAGAGGCATTTAATTATTTTCCATTAGGTGCCACCCCAAGTGCAAATTCATGACAAAACTGAAATAATTTGTCATGAGAGGTATGTTTATTAGTTCCTATAAAAAATAACATTGATTAATTTTCAAAACTAACATTGATTAATTTGAGATTTTTTGTAAGATAGTTCAAAGTTTAAATCTTGACAAGTTACATGATAAATGATTATCACTCTCGTTTTTTTAGTGATATGGTCTAACTTTATAAGTTTCCTCTCATATTTTGAATGCTTGCTCTCAGCTTATTTTAAGTGTAATTATATATTCCTTTTATATTTTATTGCAAACATGATCAAACTTTATGAGTTTCTCAACATTTATTTACTACATCAAGTAAAGTGACATTCCATTCAAGCTCGATAAGGCCTCCCACGTTTCATCGCTTTGGAAACTCTAGATTTATGAAGTTACGAGGAAGAGAAGAATAATATTCAATTTCCTAACAATACTATTAATAAGATTATTTGAATTTCCACTTATCACACTAGGAAATAAGCTATACATAAAATTATCTAAATCCTACAGGTTGGATAGGGAATTGAAGGAACGATATTTTTAGGGAACTCAATGCCTTTGCTTGTTCTAATGGTTATCTACATGTGCAACTAGATAGCATAGGAGAACAAGGGCTTCCTCCTCGATCTAATCACTTAGTGCACCCTAGTTTCATGGATAAGGGTGTCAAGTAAAGCCTTGCGATTACCTAAATGTGTAGCCAGATAACAGAGAAAAACTGTGGCTTCCTCCTTGATCTAATCACCTAGTACACGGATGAGTGCATGAAGTTGGTGGACCTTTTAGATGCAATTGGATTTTTAGAAAACTTATTATGTTTATNCATGACACTTCATCTTTGAATGGATTGTTGGTTAAGGAACAAAATGATGGGTTCATTGAGGGAAGGGAAATGGGTAGAATTTATGAGAAAGAAATTCCAGTTCTAAAGAAGAGATTGACATCCTTTCGAAATAGAATCGATTTACAAAATTATTTAGTGAAGTAGTATATAAGAAGTTGTCGGCCAACGCTGGAATAGTGGTCGAATCATAAAAATGAAGGGTTTTAGTAATTGCAGTTCTGAAGAGAGGAATGGAATTTGGATTTCATACCTACGTAAAGTATGTTTAAAATAAATAAACTCCAGCAAAATTCATGATCAAAGCAAGGATGACTTAAAAAGAGAACCTGATTTGTTGCAGAGCCATAATGATGATGAAGTACCAGTTGAGAGATTAGAAGTTAATGATTCTTGCTTGCATTGGAATCACTACAAAGGACTGGTACGACGACCTACAACTATTATTGTTTCATATTTCCTTGTCGAAATTTAGTTTGGAAACCAGAAAGGAATGTGTTGCGATAGAAGGGTCGATTCCTAAATCGTGGCTCCTTGTAGGAACATTGAAACGCATCTAGTGAGGCATATGTGTATGAAGTATTAGGTAGTAAGTGTCCTTAGATTTCTACAATGTATTAAGTAATTATGTAGCTCCATTGTATTTATGCATAAGGAAAAGGTGATGAATTCTGGTTCCGGTGATCGATTAATGCTAAAGGTAAATAACCCTCTGAGAATAGAGTATGTGCTTCTGAGCAAATAATTTATGCATTTGTGTAATCTGGAATGTAGTGGTTTAAAACATGAAACTTGGAATAAATATACGATCTTGCAAATTGCTTGTGTATGGAGACAGAGTTACACCTTGGTATTATTGGCTGCAACACGTGGATGTGCCTAGCAATGGGACAAATCAATAAATGATGTTGTCAATTCATTTTGAGAACAAAAGACAGTTGTAAATTCAAATTGAAAAGTTGGATGATTTGAAGGAAATTATGGGACCATAACCCACAAGGTATTGGAAGAATTATTTTAGATGAAATTGCAGGTGGTGCCTGCATCAATTTGGTATCAGAGCGGGAAAATAAACAAAGAGTAAGATAGTGTTTAGTGTAAAGGCTAGAAGACAGAACGACAGTCTGTAAAGAAGATGATTCATGAGTTGAGGAGTTTTGAATGCAGGAGAAGAAGAGGCTTGTAGCCTGGATAGTAAGTTTTTGATAGAGATAAATGGTTTGGGAGGAGTGATTGCATGCAAGAAGTAGGAGAGAAGACATCTCATCAAGAAGATCATAGCCTTAGGAACATTGATGAAGGAAGCCAATGAGGGTTTCTAGGAAAAGAAGAAGTGTGGCCAAAACCTAGTTATTTCAGCTGAGGTTGAAATACAAGAGGACAGTTGTATTCTATAGAGCAGATGATTTGTGAGTGTAAACCTAGAAGGAGCATAGAGGATTTCTCAAGGATGTCCTAGAAAATAGGACTAGTACTTTCCAAAAGACCAAGCACATAGGAGGTTTGGTGAGGTAGGTTGTAGTAGGGAGAACTGTCACTGTAGAGGCTAGTGCAACTCATAAAGAGTGAAATAATTTCAAGTAGAATACTATTGAAAGTCATAGCATAGGTTCAGAAGGCAGCCACAAAGTGTTGAAAGAAGATGCCAAAGCCAATGGCATATGGAGGCAAATGACTAACGAAGATTCTGAGAGAGAGAAGGTTGAGATGGAAGTCCATATAGAAGTTATGATGGAGCTGTTACAAAAGGAGAAGAAAGAGCAACTGATGAATCCTTAGTGGGAGGATGAGATACTCAAAGCAAGTGGGTATCAGGGAGAAGACTTGAAGATTGAAGCTTCAAGTGAGGCCAAGAGGTCTCAATGTTTTGAAACTGATATTTTGTGTATGTATGAATGAATTAAGACAATCTGTTAAGATTGTCACAAAGAATGAAGGAAAAGGGAAAAATCTTAATTCTGTTCAGGAAGATGATGGGATAGTTGAGTCTCATTCAAATGCACATGCGCAACTGAGTGAAAGTGTTTCTTTTCAGCATGCAACAAAGGATAAAAGTAGAAAGAGATTGGATTATGATGATGATAGCCAAGAACAGGATGAAGCAAGGGAGGAAATCAAGCATTCAGATGTTATGCTTGGGGAAGATGAAAATAAGGTTATTGAGGATTTTCTGAGTTTTGTAGAAGACTTGGGACATCAGGAAGATTTGATGATTGAATCATCAAATAACACCATTGGGTCTTGTGGGTTTAAAGCTAAAAAATTGACTGTGTTTGCAGGTATTGTAGACTGTGTTTGCAGGTATTGTAGAAGACAATCCATCTTATGGACCTGTCTTAAGTGAAGTTGAAAGTCACCAGGACAGGACTAATGATTAGGAAGATGTGAAGCATGCAGATAGATTGCTTGAAGAAGCTGACAAGGAGATTTTATTGCTGGAGAACCTGTTAGAGAAATCTGAGTCAAATTGTGAATTGGAACCTCAGGTAAAGGAGCTATGTTTCAATAGTTTTTATGAAGAGATGAGGTTTCTTGAGGAGTGCGTAGGTAGATATGCAGTTGTGAAGGATTCAATTAGTCTAGATAGAAAGATGGGAGTGTAGCTAAGCAATGATAAAGGCAAAGATAAGTTATTGCAACAGAAGGGGATTTTAAAATCCTTATTCAATAAGGGCAACATCTCTATTGGAAGAGAGACAATCATGTCTCATATGAAGGTACCTGTTATTGTTAAGGACAGGGAGAAGTTGGCTTGTATGAATGACCAAGAGAAGACTGTTGAACAAACATTTGGGACTGTCACACTGATTTAGGATCATATTTCCATTCTGATGAAGGATGTTGAAGCAGTATCACAGAGAAATTGGATGTGTGACAAAGGAAAGGACAATGAATATTGTACATAGTTTCCAAAAGAAATTCCATGTGGATGGTATACTTGTGGCATGAGCTTAGTCTTTTGGAGAATAAACTAGCAAGCCAGAGAATGAATATTCTGAATGTACAATTGAGATTGGATGAAGGTGAGGTAGATGTGTCTCATGATAAAGAGGAATCAGTCCAAGAACCGGAGGAAGATGAACTGGTTACTAAAATCAGTCAAGGAGATGAAAGGAATCTATGGAATGTTGTCAAGAAAGAAGAGGAAGAGAGTTATGTTGAAGTTAATGATCAACATACTGAGGAAATGTTTGAGATGAGGATATTGAGTGTTGGCGAGGTTGAGGCAGTTGTGAGGTGGAGTAGAAGAGGGTTGCGTGGAAGCAAGCCGCGTGGAGATGTGGAGAGTGTGGCGAGCATGTAAGGATAAAACCTTACATGTTGGATTTTTGTTTATAACATATATTTAAATTATTAAGTAAATTTTGTTTAATTTATTATCAAAAATTAAAAAATATCGATAAAAATGACTAATTCTAAAATTGGATACATCTAATTTTTTTATTTTTTTAATATATAGATTTTATCCAACTATATTTTATGATTAATTTTGTGATTTTTCAATGTGTAATGATAAAGGTTGAGATTGAATTTTAATGCCAATTATTTATCTCTAAGTTTGATCTTATAGAGGAATAGGTAAATAATTTTTTTAATAAAAGCCAATTGAAGCTAAGCATGGGTCAAAATTTAAAGATAAGATTTGGAAATTTTAATGTTTATATTGGATTGGGATTTTGTTAAAAAAAAAGAATTCCAAACTTTCAATGATTATCTTATCTCATTGTAAATAGTTCTTAGGATTAAGTTAATCAAACATGATCACTCTCATTTATATGATCTAACTTTATAAGTGTCCTCTCATATTTTGCATACTTTCTCCCTTAAGCTTATTTAGGTGTAATTATATTCCTTTTGCATTTTATTGCAAACATGATCAAACTTTGAGTTTCTCAACATTTATTTACTACAACAAGTGAAGTTACAATGCATTCAATCTTGATCAGGCCTCTCACGCTTCATCACTTTGGAAACTCTATATTTATGAAGTTATGAGGAAAAGAAGAAGAATATGCAATTTCCTAGCAATAGTAGTAACAAAAATATACCAAAAACTTAAAACAATTAGAAGGCACCTATGCATGTTTTCTGTTGAAATGCATTGAATTGAATTTTACTTTATCACAATAGGAAATAAGCCATAGGGGAGAGGATACAGTAGTGGAATGGGGAACACATAATGGAGATAAGAGTGGTGTTGGTTGACCTCAATATTGGATAGGAAATTGAAGGAACAAGATTTGAAGGGAATTCAATGCCTTTGCTTGTTCTAGAGCATCATGATTACCTACACGTGTGGCCAGATAATAGAGGAGAACTAGAGATTCCTCATTGATCTGATCACTTAATTCACAATAGTTTCATGGATAATGGTGAAAATTAACTAGAAGATGAACTGGAGCATGCCAAGTAACTAAAAGATGAACTTGATCATGTGAAGTAAGTGTTCCTTAACTAGAATATGAAGTGGAGCATGCATCCTTAACTAGAAGATGAAGGGGAGCATGCATGCATTCCTTGATATCTTCTGGATAACTGCAACAAGCAAGATGAATTGGAGAATGAATGCAAGAAAGTGTTAATAAATGTCAAGCAAGTGATTGACATAAAACGTCAAGTTTTTCTCAACACACCCGCTGAATCTGTCGTGGTCCTAGTAGCCAACGAGGAGGCCACGTTGGGATCATTTATAAAACACACGAGAAGGTTCCCTTTCCCATAGTTTCATAGTGAAACACATCAACCTCTGCTCTTCATGCAATCTGCATAACGTGGATCTCCCCTCTCCAACTTATCCTACACCCATGCTTTTATGGAAAACCCAAAAGATATTTTCTTCCATGTCGAACTCAGATTTCTTCGACCAAGGGGTGACACCAAGTTCTTGTAAACTCATCGGCAAAATCATCATCAACATATCACATAGAGGGTGGACATTTTTTCTTCTCCAAGGTTATTCTCAAGTGAAGACCAACACACTTTTTCGCCAAGCGGGAAATCACTCAAATCTCTTGGCATTCATCTTTGTTCATTGAAGAGCAAATTACTTTTTAACATAAACATATATTTTGAATTTATAAAGGCTGAAAAAATTCAGCAACAAAATTTACAAAAAAAGATGCAATGCAGTAGTCNGAAATCACTCGAATCTCTTGGCATTCGTCTTTGTTCATTGAAGAGCAAATTACTTTTTAACATAAACATATATTTTGAATTTATAAAGGCTGAAAAAATTCAGCAACAAAATTTACAAAAAAAGATGCAATGCAGTAGTCCAACAACTTCAAAAAGCTTCTAAAAGAAATAAATATGACATACAATCAGTGTCTTAGTTAAAGATTATGTGTTCCAATTAAATAAAGAAACTCTTTGTGATCCATGCAAAGTTAAAAATAGTACATAAGGTAATTTGCATGGATGGCACTAAGAGTGAAGCACTGATGACAGTGATGATACTAAGAGTGAAGCACTAATGACACTAAGAGTGAAGCACCTATGACACTTGAGGTGAAGCAACATAACACTTAATTTATTATGTTAACTAAGTGATTAGCATTCACCTAGAGATTGAGTTCATTCTAATATTAGTCAATTATCAGTTAAAGCTATTCTTGGAAGGTATGTGGCATGTCTTGTGCATAGAGAAGAATCCAAAGCACTGGCTTGGTACCCTTGAAGGAAANTGTAAACTAAGTGATTAGCATTCACCTAGAGATTGAGTCCATTCTGATATTAGTCAATTATCGGTTAAAGCTATTCTTGGAAGGTATGTGGCATGTCTTGTGCATAGAGAAGAATCCAAAGCACTGGCTTGGTACCCTTGAAGGAAAATTCGAAATTGAAGTGCATGTGTGCACATGTGTCAAGCAACCATTGCATGGTCAAGGTTTTGACTTGTTATTAAAGTGTCGGGCACTTGAGAAGTTCATTACCGTTGTTTTAGATGACCTCTCTTCTCTATTGCTATGCGTTCTCTCTTATCACACAATCTGCTAATGTGGTGTATACCATTCTCTGTAAGTCTATCTATTATACTCTAAGGAATTGTTGGGTTTTTCATTCTCTGTATTTGGATGGTTTTCCCAGGGTACATATTTTCTCATATGGTTGAATGATTTATGTGGTTGATTTGTCTTACGAGATCCATATGTGTAGTGATTGATTGAGAAAAGTTTTAAAGTTCATAGTTCTTCANTGGTTTTCCAAGGGTACATATTTTCTCATATGGTTGAATGATTTATGTGGTTGATTTGTCTTACGAGATCCATATGTGTAGTGATTGATTGAGAAAAGTTTTAAAGTTCATAGTTCTTCATTATTGCTCACAATATTAGCACCATAAACTAAAGCAATCACTCACACACACACACACACACACAAAACTTAAACCTTAGAGAAGGCAAAGGCTTTAACTTCGCATCTCCACCTCAATCTTCCAACAGGGGACACCTTTGGAAAGCAAGGCCCAACCAGGTCGGGAAGGTGTGAAAATTCATTACCAAGAGAACCCAAANCACATAAAACTTAAACCTTAGAGAAGGCAAAGGGTTTAACTTCGCATCTCCACCTCAATCTTCCAACAGGGGACACCTTTGGAAAGCAAGGCCCAACCAGGTCGGGAAGGTGTGAAAATTCATTACCAAGAGAACCCAAAAATTATTGAGTTCAATAGGAAGAGGCCATGCCCCGCTTTCCACCCCAATTGAAACAACCATCTTTCAGTAAAGACCGACCCTCTAACGAACATCCTCTCTTCCAATTGAAAGTATATTGATCCTAGAGTTGGATTACTTAGATAAGCACTAACAACTATGTCCCATCGTCATCGATGAATATGAATTTGACCCAATAATAGGACATGCTCTACAATGCCCTACTCCCACTGTCGATGCACCCAACAGTCGGGTGAACTTCAATACGCACTAACAACTATGTCCCATCGTCATCGATGAATATGAATTTGACCCAATAATAGGACATGCTCTACAATGCCCTACTCCCACTGTCGATGCACCCAACAGTCGGGTGACTCACATCTTTTTGGTGTCCCTACAAGGCAATGCCAATAGCACAACTTCCTAGGACTAGGAAAAGCTCCCATGGAAGTGCAAGAAGATTATATTGTAATTGTAGTTGATCCACTAGTTGAAGCCAAAAAGACAGGATATTAGCTACCAACTTCCTTAGCCCCTAGGATCACTTGATTATAGGTAGTAGCTTAAACCTACCAAATCCTTATTTCATTTCATGTTTTCATCAAGTTATTGAGTTAATTGTTTAAATAAGAGTTTACACAAATGGAATCGATTGGAGATCACTATCATTTCAAAAAACGAATTGAAGAAACTAAACCAATCTACACAAGGGAGAAGTATGGATAGTCCATTCGGATCCAAGTTTGGTTTAAAAGGATCATTAATGAAGCAGTCAGACACCCATGATTTGGATTTAGAGTTCAAGGTTCCTTAACAAAGGTTGTGTTAATACCAGACTATTATTTGATTTTGAAAGTAGAAACATGGGGTTTCCATCAGTTTGAATGCTTGAAGCAAGATCTATACATAAGAATTCAACTAAGAGGTCTCTACTTCGCCAAAGCTACTAGTTGAAAATCGTGCAAAACTGTAAAGTTGATTCTTGGGATAATAACTAATTATGAGAAACTTTTTTGTTTGTGAACTGCATAGCATTGTATTGAAAATAAGTATTGGATTTCTTAACAGATTTGTGTAGGGATCTTAGTGTTTTCGAATGATTTACATAGTCAATCCTTCCTTTCCTTCCTTTGTCATTATGCCTCACGTATGCAGAATGTCACCAGGTAAGTCCCTATCTTTCTAGGAAAGTAATGCCTCACATATGCAGAATGTCACCAGGTAGGTCCCACTTTCCCACAGTAAAGGAGAATGTCGCCAGGTAAGTCCCTATATTTCTAGGAAAGTAATGCCTCGCTCATATCATGTCAATTAGCAGAGAGCTCACCAAGTCTTTGGGACACAACTCCATATAATACCTATCACACCCAATCTCCCAGGCCTATCCACACCCTGAAGGACCAAAAAAGGGGTCAAGCGCACTCTCTTGTATGCCAATTTGACTCCATCAAATACCAATTCCCGTTGGAATTCTTGGAATTATTCAACAGCTCCAGTAAATACAATTCCTACTTAAATTCTTGGAATCACTTGGACATAGGTGAGGGATGATGCCTTGT